>OX103971.1:61049087-61077724 GCA_944470395.2 Schistosoma turkestanicum
CTAACCATCTAATCTGAAGTATTTTGCGTAGACAGCTGTTAATAAACACTTGTATCTTCTGGATGATGGCTTTGGTAGTTCTCTAAGTTTCCGCTCCATACAGAAGAACTCTTTTGACATTTGTATTGAAAATCCAGATTTTGGTGTTGATTGATGTTAGTTTGAAGTTTCAGATATTATTCAATTGTAGAAGTGTAGCCTTTGCTTAAGAGTACATAACAGAAATTCTTGATGATTGCCTCCAAACACCTGACATCAAAACATAGTACACGCAGTTTTGAGTCACAGAATTATGGTCATTCAACTGCATCGCGAGGTAAACCCTAAGTCGGAATCCTCAAGACAAAATGGGAAGATGTAGACTAATGAACAAAATAAAGCAAGAATTGGAGACAGATATGAATAGGATGAACAGCAATTCAATGGAACTTGAAAATAAGGCACAGAAAAGTGTAGGGTGAAGAATGCTGGTCAATGATTTTTGCTTCATTAGAGCTAACAGGTGTAAGTAAGTCGGTACTCAGTAACAGGCGAACAAAATTAGAGTAATCCAAGGCATCGGTCCAACACACGGGAAGTAAACAAACAACTGAACAGGAGCTTTACAGTTAATCAGAGGAAACATTTAGATGACCCGGTCACGGCAGTGGATAAAGCTGCAGGTGAGAGTAGTACGAGACAATTAAATGATAGATCGAAAGCAGTAACTGTGAAATATATAGGAGCAGAACGACCGATCAGAAACAAGGTAGGTAAGCCAACATTAACCACTACCCATTAGTCAATCATTAACTGTTCTCTGACTGATATTAGTCTGATCTCAATTGAATTTCTGGCGGAAAATAGATGTTTACAATCCTCGCCTGTTTTAAGAAACAAACAAATTTCTTTCTTCAAAGTATAACTCACATGTTATAACATCATTTGATGAACATTACTAATATTGAATTCAAGACAACTTATTCATCAAATACGGATTGATGAAACCAACTGAATAAGATGCTATTTTAAAACATATCATTAAAAAAAAATCAACTTTATCCTTTTATTTGCTTCTGCACAAACATTTTATTGTTCTGTAATTGATGCCTCATGTAACCTTCAATTGTTTGTATTATCAAATAACTAACTGTTACCTTGTTTATTTTGTTGGTTCTATTTTTTCTCCCAGGTGGATTGATCAAATATTAAAACCTAATACAAATTTCAATAGTTTGTCAATTCATTCTGCCAAATTCAACGATAATAATCCGAAACCAGAAGCAGGTTGTTAATCTTTTTGTTTAACACGAACCATATTTTTTTCGATTTTTTATAGTTTATTCTAATGTATTCAATCCAGAAGATGATATTTTAACACAATGGCGTTTACGACGTCGTATGGAAGAAGCAAGAATGGAAATAACCAAAGATACACATCTTAAATCTAATGAATTTCCACAATTAATGACACCATTTTCAAATATCACTTCATCACAGTATTCACAATTCCCTAGTCAGGTGAGAAATATACAATTCATAATAAAGTGGCCAATTTAACAATTACACCTTAATTCAAATAGTACTTTTTAAATCTAATATCTTTCATTGTTTTTACACATTTGAAATCATCAACCAATCATTGCTAAACCACCATTAGAAACCTGAAGGCACTGAAAGACGGCCGTTTCGTCCTGGTATAGGACTCATCAGGGGCAGTGTCCATCCACGACTCCTGTACCCCGCGTGATTCGAACCCAGAACCTTCGGTATTGTGCGCGAACGCCTAACCATCGGAACACTGGGCCGACATCCAGCGGTGTTAATTTCTAACTCTGATTGATCTAGGGAATTTGCGCGACCTCACCCATTTGTCTTTGGTAGTTACGGCCGTCCAGTGCATCCAGTTTTCTAATGGTGGTCTAACAATGATTGATTGATGATTTCAAATGTGTAAAAACACATATCTCCAAAACTCTAACTTAAAATATCTTTCATTGTATTCGGTAGACAGAAAAATATTCACTTGAATTTCTTCGACTAACATTATTATAAATCTTAGATTTGTCTGTAAGCTTTGACTTGTTAACTTTTTTTTCAGTTATTTATTATCTGATTGTTGTATGAGTAGAAAACAACTGCATATCTATATACTATGTAAAAGAATATTTTAGGTTTTACTTTGAAATTTATTTTGTCTTTAATATAGACTATATAAAATGTTAGATAAGCATGTTAACTCAAATCACATATCCTGCTTTTGACTCTCTCTCTCCCTCTCTCTGTATATTAGTTGTTTGTGGAATTCCTCAGTAGTATATATTATTATTGGAAAAGTATCTCATAGGTTAAAATACTTGATATTCAACAATTAGGATGCAGGCTCTATTCCTGGTTAGCGTTTTTTTGGCAAGTTAGTTTTTTAATGGAATGGGGTCGCCAACCCCATGCCCAACCCCTCCTCCTTTATCCGGGCTCGGGACCGGCAGTAGCCCCGAAGGGTCTACTGGCGGAGTTAGGTTCTATACCTGCTTCACCTAATTTAGTGTTTGCAGAACAAGTAAACATCCTTAGCCGTCACAATAACAAGATGGCTTAAAGATCAGTGAACAGATTTGTACTGGACTAATGAATAGTTATGTTCTTTTTTTGATACTTTCTGTATCTATATTTCATTTATTCCTGTTATAAACCCTTCAAAATTATTGATAAAACTGTTAAATTCATAATCTCATTATTAACTGTTCACTTCACTGAAGTAAGTTGTGCTGTTTATCTCTTTTTTTAAAACAGTTGTGTGTTAAAGCTTTTCCTGTCTCCAAATCATTCATCTAATTCTGTTCTAGTTGTTGTTTTCAATTAGAGCTTTGGAGATTTGTGTTTTTACACATTTGAAATCATCAATCAATCATTGTTCTAGTGAGAAAACGTGACCGATGGAGTTCAACCCTGTCGGGTGTAGGCAGTTACTACCAAAGACAAATGGGTGAGGTCGTGCAAAATTCCTAGATCAATCAGAGTTAGACATTAACACCGTTGAATGCCGACCCAGTGGTACGATGGTTAGGCGTTCGCGCACAATACCGAAGGTCCCGGGTTCGAACCCTGCGAGGTGCATGAGTCGTGGATGCTCACTGCCACTGATGAGTCCCTTACCAGGACGAAACGACCGTCTTTCAGTGTTTCCAGGTTTCTAATGGTGGTCTAACAATGATTGATTGATGATTTCAAATGTCTAGTTATTGTTGTTGTTGTTGCTTTGAATCATCCTGATATGTTCGGCACTTAGGATGCTTGATGCTATTACGAGTTTACCTTAGTCGATAAACGCGAACGATGCTTTTACCAGCTTCCAGGGAGGCTACCTTGAATCCAACGGTAAAACAGAAGTCTTGGTAAGCGTAGAAAGTATATTCTACAAACACCCAGCAATCCAGTACAATCAAGCATACAACTCTCGTTTATTTATACAACATAACAACGTCCTTGAGACAGTTAAGAAAATAGCATACTAAAATACACTGTAGCCAATCACAGCCATTGATTTTCCTGGTGGGAATTGAAATCTCAGGGTCATTTGATCAGCCCCTGCTGGCGAAACGTAAAAACCAAAATACGGCATTATCATGCGAATTTTGGGGATCTAACATCCCCAACACTCCTCCCCTTTTTAATAGCTTGTTCTCCTGGGGTCGACTTGCATCTTGACTATTGTTCGCCGCTGTCTGAGGGGATACCTTCGGGAACGAAGAACAGCTGGCTGCTGAGTTTCTTCTCGTGGCGGGGCTCTCGGTAGGTTGAAGGTATCAAGCACGATGTCAAGGGGAAGGCTTTCTGCTCTTGATGGGCGATCTGGGGCTAGCCGTCTGCGTATCTGATTGCGATGACGTGACCATTTATCACCTCCTACCTCTACTTCGTACATAACTTGACCAACCCTTCTGACCACTCTCGCTTCTACCCAAGGACCATGGTTCGTTCTGTAGTCGCGGGCAAACACAGGGCATCCCACCTCGTAAGCGGATTGTCTTTGCTGCTTTGTCCCTACTGATGAGGGTGCATTGGTCGGATGCATCAGGCTGTGAATCGTTTTCAATCTTCTTCCCATCAGGATTTCAGCTGGGGACTTTTGCTCCGGTAACAATTCATTTGGTGTTGTCCGATAGACGTACAAGAAATTTTGTAACGTTTCGGCTGGCGTCCCCTCCCCTTTTGACTTGAGCAGTGCTCTTTTAAACGTATCCACAAACCTTTCCGCCTGCCCATTCGATTGCGGGTGGTATGGTGGCGAGCGTAAGTGTTTAATAGCTAGCCGTTGACAGAAATTCTGGAATTGGGAAGAGGTGAATTGAGAGCCATTGTCGGATACGATCACATCTGGTATGCCATTTCGTGAGAAAATTTCAGTTAGGAGCTGTATAGTCTTAGTTGTAGTGGGCGGCATAACGGGGCTGATTTCTGGCCATTTAGAAAAGGCGTCGACGACAATTAAATACATAGTTCCATTTATTGGGCCAGCGAAGTCGACATGTATCCTGGACCAAGGATGCTCAGGTTTGGGCCATGAAACCGGCGGAATTTTGGCATTCATCTTTGCCGCCTGTTGACACCGCATGCATTTTTCAACCAACGCTGTGACATATTGATCCATGTGAGGCCAGTATGCATAACTTCTGGCTATGGACTTCATTCGTTTAATCCCAGGATGCCCAAGATGGAACTGTTTCAGAACTTTTGCACGAAGGGATGCTGGCACCACTACTCTTTCACCAAACATCAGACAATCGTTGACGATGCATAGTGACTCCCGCCGCTGATACAGTTGCTTCATGTCACCTTCAAACTTTTTCGACGGCCAACCTTTAGTGACATATTTCATCGTCATCTTGATGATGGGGTCGTTTCTAGAAGCATTTTGTATGTCTGTTGCAGACACCGGTAATGCGCGAACTGCGGTTGTCAGATCACATTCTGCGTGGTCTTCTACTGACAGGGATGCGATCACCATGTTTTCCTCAGCCGCCTTCGTATACGCTTCTGGGTCATGTCGTTGTGATACCAGGTTGCATATGGTATTTAGCGGGACATCAGCCAATTTTAGCTGGTCGAGCCAATCTAAACCAAGTAAATTTAGATCAGCTGGCGTTATATAGCATACCCCAGTAAACGACAAATCTCGGAAAGCAACTTTACATTCCAATTGTCCTAACAGACGAAGATAATTACCACATGCTGTACGAGGCTTTTGTGTTGTGTGTTGCAGGCTTGGGCTGCCTAACTTGGTCCAATTTTTGCGTGAGAGGATAGTGACATCAGATGCAGTATCTATTTGCATTCTACACAAATAACCGTTTTTAATAAAAGTAATAAATTTCCTCTCACCTGGTGATGAGCTTTGGCAGGAAGATATTAGGCTCAATGCATTGGTACTGGATCTAGGAACAGGCTTCTTTGCACTTCTGGATCGCTTTGGCTTTTTCTGTAGGCAAAAGCCATCTTTATGACCGATGACTTTACACTTCCTGCATCTATGCTGCCTAAATGGGCAGTTCCGTACATAGTGCCATGAACCGCAGTGCCAGCAAGCAGAAGGTGGATTCATTTTGGGTTTTTGGGCCGAATTGGAATTTTTCTTTTCACTAATGGAATGCACGTATGATGAGAGGCCCTTGTTTTCGACCATGGAGGTATCATGCTTCAAGTTTACTAATCTCTGGCACTCTGCAGTTATTTCTTGAAGCGAGATGTTTGGGCACTGTTCAATTTTACTTAGGATTCTGGTTCCTATATCAGCATCGTCGGGAGATTGTAAGCTGCACACAAACACAAGGCACTTAAACTGATCTTCCGTCATTGATGATAATTTAAATCGTTCGCATTCACGATTTACTAAGCCAGCATGCTTTACCCAGTCATCTTCATTTGACTTGATTATTTTGAGGCATTGATAACGAATATTAAAGAGAGATGACTGTTCAGAGAAGATTTGCGACAGCGTATCAATTGTAGCATCAAAAGAGAAATCTCGTGGGTTCTTTGGGAGGATGAAATTACTGTAACGTTCGTGTTCGATTGTGCCGAGCTTTCTCAAAAGGATTCTGACTTTGGTGGCGTCATCAAGATTGTTGAGGTCGACCTTGAACAAATCCTCATACTTCTTAAACCAAGACTCGAAAGTCACACCAGCAAGGCCATCAAAATGAAATTCATGAATGGAATTAACTATCGAGTCTGTATGCGGATTATATGAATCATCGGCAAAACCTCTGTGATTCAAATTCATTTGTTTCATTAACAGCTCCAACATACGTTCCTGGAACTGTTCATATCGTCTACCTTGACGTTCCAGTAAAGATTCTAACTGTTCAAGATTAATTGACATTGTGAATTGTGAGCCCCGTCGCCACTGATATGTTCGGCACTTAGGATGCTTGATGCTATTACGAGTTTACCTTAGTCGATAAACGCGAACGATGCTTTTACCAGCTTCCAGGGAGGCTACCTTGAATCCAACGGTAAAACAGAAGTCTTGGTAAGCGTAGAAAGTATATTCTACAAACACCCAGCAATCCAGTACAATCAAGCATACAACTCTCGTTTATTTATACAACATAACAACGTCCTTGAGACAGTTAAGAAAATAGCATACTAAAATACACTGTAGCCAATCACAGCCATTGATTTTCCTGGTGGGAATTGAAATCTCAAGGTCATTTGATCAGCCCCTGCTGGCGAAACGTAAAAACCAAAATACGGCATTATCATGCGAATTTTGGGGATCTAACATCCCCAACACATCCAATGAAATTTGTCCATGATCTTAATTTATCATTTCATGTACTAGAATTGATTACATATATTTCATTGCATATTACTCAATACGTAAATTATTTCTTCAATTCATCTGAGTTGTTTTTTGCAATTAGTTACATTTACTAATTGTCAGAAATACATTCATCAGAAATAATTAACCAATCATAAGAAAGCTTTGTTTTCTTACCGTAACTACTATAAAATAGCGTATAATTTCACAGGTTTAATTATTATTATTTTACACATTGTATACCAATACACTTCATCATCATCATCGTTGTGATTCTTTGAGTCTATTTTAAAAAAAAATCTTTATTGATCGTTGTTTCTGGATGGATATCAATGCACTTCACTCATCGTCACCATCATCATCATCATCATCTTTCGCCGAATATAGTTTACCATTAATTATGCAAATTCATATTGATGATAAATATACATCAAATTTAGAAAAATATTTACAAAAGAAAATTAAAAATACTAATTATGCTTTATTAATGGAATATGATCGGTCGATTAGATTTCCATTGACTGTAGCTTCCTCGTCATCCTTCATCGAATCAATGTTCTTATCAGATTACATGTCATCTAGTTTAAGAGATAGAGTTTACTGCCTAAATGAAAATACTACTAATCATAATCCATTGTGTTCAATGGAAAGTGTTACACAACCTTGTCACATGTATATGACATTAGTGGAAGAGTTTTGTTATAAATTCAATTTGAATGGATCGTTAACTAGTTATGAGAATTATAAAATGTTTACCTATGATGATTATGATACAAGTTATAAAGAAAATGATAGCTTTTATCGTAGTGATTTAAATTTGGAAGTAAGTTTTGTTTGTTTATTATTATTCAAGGAAAAAAAGGTTGTATAATCAAAGATCTTGATGAGAAATAAATAGTCTGTCTAGTTTCCCCTTTATTTTTAATGTCTATCTATTGAATACTGAAGTTCAAAACTGATTCATAACTCCAGGTTATCAAATAGGCTAAAAAACATACATTTTTGGATTGCCCTAGTTATTCACCGCGAGTCATAATCATCTTATAGCCTGGTGTAAATATTAATGTGTTATTGCAGTTTGACTGGTGAATACAATGTGAAATATACTACTTGAAAGTAATCACATCATAATGTTATTAGGATTATATACCTACATTTTAATATGATATAACTCATTCATCACATATTTATTCTTCAATGTTTGCGGGATATTTGACGTTGGGTAATTTTAGTCGATTGTCAAAATTGAAATGAATACCTAGGGAGTAGAGTGGCGAATCTTTAACACAATGAATAAGTTTAGAATGACTTAATCAGTAGTGATCTTCATGTAAAAGCTAGGCTTACTGTATTGATTCGTTTTTTTATCTACTCAATTATTTATCACCTGATGAATGGATGAAATATATTCATCATGTCATAGGCAGATTCACTTTTGTATTCAACAGTGTCTGATTTCAGGAAGTCATCGAAGTATTAAACTTTATTTGAATGAATATTAAAAACACTGAAAGTCATAGAGTACAGTGCACACACAATCTAATGTACGAATCAATGCAGTAAACAATTTTGCAGTAAAATAACAGTATATTACACTAAATTCACTTATTGGCTATTTGCCAGTGTTCTTCCAACCCTTCTTGATACTTATTTCATTGTTTATTTCCAAACTGTTATATGATGCAGAGAATGTTAAAATAAACCACCACTATACGATAACCTAATGATTAAGGCAGTTTCCATTTCCGTACTTTATTTTAAATTGGTTTCAAGCAAAAAAAAACGGAATATCATTAGATCAGATTCTATTAATGTAGATCAATTTTTGAATACATACATCCATATTTTAGTAAATGACTTAGTACACAAAGACTTGTATTCATTTCCTTATAATAAGCAATCTTTGCTAATTATCATTGTGAACATGCTAATTTTTTGACTTTTGAATTTTTCTCTTAGACTAAAAAATCATTATCTTATCATCAACCACAATTAATTCAATCAACAATTGAATCAAACAAACTGACTCCAACTAAAATTTACATTAAAGATATGAGTATTCAATGTGATATTTTGAAAAATTCTTCTCTAACTAGTAGTAGTGATTCACAAATTCAAACAAATCAAAGTGTTTTCAATGGTTCAATGAATTGTTTCAAACCGATCAATTTATTCAATAAGTAAGTTGTCTATTGTTTTTTGCTTTTTGTTTTATCAATATGATTTCATCACTTTAAAAGGTAATCTCTCATGTGGCTTAAAATTTTATTTAAGAATAATTTATATGAAAGAAGAAAGCATTCTAAGTGTTCAGTTGTTATCAAGGGAAATACCCAGTGACTCAGTTTATCTCATATACAGTAACGGTTTCGACTAGATTTCAAATTCAAGTAACTTCTTATTGTCCAGTTGCACTGATCTACTGTTTGACACTGGAATATACACTCAAGTCGGTCAGGTGCAACGTAGAACTTCGTACGTAAGTACATCAGTTCATGTTGCCATACTACATCAGCACAGAGATATAATTGCCAATTCAAATCCAATAGTAGAAGACGTAGTAAAAAGGTATTAGAAGTAATCGGAGAGGTTAGAATTAGAAGATATTATTCAAGAAGTATGATTCAGTGAGAAAAGTTTAGAAAGGCAAAACCAGAGAAGTTGAAGAATCCTGAAGATTGGGATTTGAGAAAACACAAAGAATAAATGCACCGGCGCCATTGCGAACGATTTTGAGCCATGTCATTCAAGGTCTCTAACCATCGATTATTATGATCTCGCGGACCCCAACCAGGTAGTCGACAATTACCGACATGACTCAGTCCACTCGTCAATGACTTCATGGATTTGTGCCATGTTTTGGTTTGGCCGCCCCTAATTTTCTTCCAACCTATTCCTACACTACAAAACAAAGCTCGTCGAATATACACTCAAGCTCGTACATTAGTCAAGCTAGAGTATTGTTCCTATTGCATAGTGAATTTATTAGAAGTGTAAAAACTAATTTAAATCAGTTATCTTTATTGGCTTGAATTACTCTGTCTACGCGGATTAGTCACGGATGTCATAGCTGGTAACTATGATATGTATGTTCATCCTAGAGACGATTTTTGTCAAACTTTGATCATCCGAATAACAAACACCAGGAAATGATAGCGTTCTGTGGATTTGAATCTCTTGTTGTGTGTGTACCAATAATATGTTGAGCCCACAGGGCTTGTCTCAGCTTTCGAACAAGCTAATTAACGTTTCCTACCTGAGTCATTATTTACTCGTCTTTCAACCTTGTCTACTATTTTCTCATATCCTTGGTTTTTTCGAGTGTGTAATTACATGCTTACTCAGCTTATTGCATATCTGGCTTATTTTTGCCGACTCGAAATACTTAGTCTTGTGTTGAGTTGACTCAGTTGCCTTCCCCACTTCGCTTTGCTTTGCCTTTATTCTCCGTATTCTCATGTCTATGTGCTTAAATTGGTACATGAAGCAAATTCATCCCCAAAACCGTATTTGGCTTCTTATTACCGCCGTCGCACAAACGGAATTCACCTAAGTATAATATACGGAAATGGAAAGGAAGATTTATTTTTTCACCTACTCGATCATTCGATCACAATGGAGTCAGATCACGGGCTATTAAAGTGGTGAACCCTACATAAACCTCGATTGATTCTTTATGTATCAGCGATTTATTCAACTACGTTATAGGTGCTGATTCATATATTTTAGAGCCTTTAGTTGACCGCGTCATATCACAGAATCTTATCACTTAGTGACAGTAGTGACAAGGATAAACATATATTATGTCGCATTCGAATGTGTTTTTTGCTCGTATTTTTCTCAGACAATCAACACTAAGTATACGCTAGTTAGCAAATCATTTTCAACATTTAACATTAACTATATAGGCATATGAAAGACGTTTCATTTGATTGTCAGAATCCTCTTATAGTGAGTGAATTCCTCATTGCTTGAGAATAAACAGTAAAGTTTAGATTGTTCAGTAACCATATCATTTTGAAGTGATTAACGTATTCTAGTGATTGTCTATTTCTAACTTATGTACGATCTTAACCTACTTATTCATTTTATCATTTCAGCCATAACTACGTCATTAATATCCGTTTGTTAATCATACTTGTTTTAATTGTTATTACAGATCGAATGTACATGATGTGGGAACAACAACAGATGGGATTATATCCGAAACAGGTTTAAAAGCAAAACATAAATCTATTCGTGTTATGGTTCGACCACAATCAAGAAATGTTAAACTTCAAACACCGCTGAATATGATACCATCTAATATAATGACTGGTTCAAACAGTGTGAGTAATGTTGAGACAGTTCAAAAAATGAGCATAAAGTAGTTACTTATGTTAGTTTTAAATTTTCCGTGTAACAGCTCGGTAAAATTATTTAAACTCAGTTGCGAAATTACTCAAGGTTACTGAATCTGGGACAACCGTATAAGCAATGCTGTCGTTAGGAAACGAGTTCTAGGTAGGGACGTCAAATCAATAGATGAAGTAGTGAAACTTCATCAGTTGAGGTTGTTGGGACATGTGCTACGTATGGCTAACCACCGACTGCCTCGACGAGCTATGTTTTGCGGTGTAGGAGTAGATTGGAAGAAAGCTAGAGGCGGCCAAACCAAAACATGGCAGAAATTCATGAAGTCACTGACAAGTTGACTGAGTCATGTTGTTAGGTGTAGGCTACCTGGTTGGGGTCCGCGAGACGATAGTCACCGATGGTTAGAGACCTTGAATGACATAGCTTAGAATCGTTTGCAATGGAGCAGGTGCATCCATTCTTTGTGTTCTCTCTAATTGTAACCTCCTGCATTCCTCATAATCTCTACCTTTCTCCTTCTAAATTTATCTCACTGAATCATACTTCTCGAATCATATCTTCGCTCCCTAATCTTCTCCATTACTGCTAATACTTCTATTATTGCTATCACTGTTGGATTTGAATTGACAGTTGCGTCTCTGTGCTGATGTGGTATGACAACGTGAACTGATGTACTTACGTACGAAGTTCTGCGTTGTATCTGTCTGTCTGAATCTGGTTGAGCTATCAAACATTCAATGAGTAATCATTAGATCAAAGTCTCAAACTACTATTGATTTAAGATAAATAAAATGTGCTTAGCAGTGGAATCTGGAACACGTCAACTGTATGTATCTACATCCCTGCTAGTCACTTTTTGTCTATTTCTTATCAACGTGTGTCTGATACTATTCATTTAGACAAACAGCAACATAAACTCTTGTAGAGTAGTACGTTATTCAAACCTGTTGTGATCAGTTAGTGCTATCTTGAACTATAAACCAAGAAGTTTTTGCTTTCCCACATAAATTCATAGTTTAATATTGTCTTACTCTTGTCACACGGAAACAGTTCTTATCTTGATTAAGAGTTAGTAATACTCATAAACTTGTTTACTTTAAAAAACATTTAACTAGTAAACGAGTAATAATTATGTTTTGTAAATAAAAGAGTTTTATGTTTAGATATTCATCCAACATCCTGAGAGAATTGTTGGTCAGTTTTATGGTCGTCCTAGATATCAATGCAACGTACTCCAATGTTGTTTCTTATTTATTGGTCGTCCTGACTGTCAATGTCACAGACTTCGATACTGTTTCATATTCGACCCAAATGTATAAATACGCATTATCTGTAACGTTTGATGACTCTAACCCAGATCTTTAGTACGGGGTCCGTTTCTTCTTCTGGATGCTTGTAGAATACAGGTTCTACTTCATATCAAGTCTTCTTTTATTCAATGAGGGTTGGGATACTCGGATTAGAGTAGCATATCGTGTCGCTGAATCCTCGCTCTCGTTTTCCGATTAAGGTAAACTCGTAATTGTTCAAGCATATCAATTTGACATGTTCACGTTCATGAGTAACATTGTATTTCTTGAATATATATGTAATACCATACTAATGCTCTCTGTACATTAACTGTGGTTCATACCTATTAGCGTTTATACCATGATACGTACGTGTTCATTTATTTACAAATGGTCAGTGGTCTATAGGTTAAGCGTTCGCGCATGAGATTGAAGGTCCTGGGTTCGACTACTGGGGAGATCGTAGATACACACTACCGAATCCCAAACTAGGATATAACAGTTGTTCAGTACTTCTTGATTTTCACCTGTAACCTGACTAATATCATTGTATGATGTTAACTATGAAAATGGTTATTATAATTTAATTACAAGCATTCAAATGATGAAAATTATTATCTGTTAATTTATAGCGTCCTATGAATAAAAATCTATGCATATCCGTGGATAAAACACATCAACAACAAACTCCAACCATTACTATAACCAATGATACTACTACTAATTCTGGAAATAATAAACTAGTGGATTACAACAATCCTCGTATCCCTCAAGTTTTGCCAATTGACATTGATGAAAGTGTTCAATCAATTGAATCGGACAGTTGGATATGGCCTACAACTTCTTCATCAGTAAAAAGTGATAAAACCTTAAGTCAGTTAATTAGTGATACTTGTAATCGTCATATTACACAAGGAAGAATGAATTATCAACAAGAACATACATGTAAATTCTTCTTTTTTATAATATTTCATGATTTAAACGTTTTTTTTTTAATTTATTAAAGATTCTATGTTGCGATATTGTGAAAGAATTCTCAATGTTGTATACATTCATACTGATTGAATATCAATAAGTAAATAAAGACACATCAGATATTTAAGACAGACCAAAATTAATCGATTAAGTTGCAATATAGGAGAGCAGAATGACTTAATAACTCAGTCATTTATTGTTAGGGAACTGGTAACAATTAGAAGTGTTAGACTTAGATTTTAAGCAGGTTGAGATTTTCTGGCAAGGTGTATCCGTATTCCCTAGAGAAACTAACATGCTTTTTGTCAGATTTGAACTTAGGTATCTCAATGCCAAGTGCATCGTATTGATTACCTTTAACCGTTAGAATTCTGTACCGTTGTTGTTGTTGCAGAAGATTAACTGTCAAACAACTTTTATTTCATGCACTTTCTCACAAACTAGAATTCTCTCAATTTACTTTTGTTTAGATAATCAACAAAGTGCCTTTGCTCTAGTCTTTATATGAAGTCCCAAAGTCTATTACTTCAAGCCTTGGTTGGTTACTGATTTGTCTTAATCATTTGACACAATTAGTACAATGACTATTCTTGTTGAAATTTTTTTTCTTTTCACATATTCACGGTTTTCTTAATTTCTGAATATTTGTATAAGCCGATTCGCTTGAAGAAACATCAAATCAAAATGTTGTTCATCTAAATGGTCCCATATCTACTGAATGTACATCCAGTAAATCTACTTTCGATAAAGAGGCCCACATAAGTTTGACAATTGCGCGTTATATGGAAGAAAATCTGAATAATGTCGAACATGATGAAAGATTCTCTGAAGATGAAATTTTACAAGATCTACGGAGACGTCGAACTAACTGTATTTCAAAAATGAGGTAAGTTTGTCACATAAAAGTAGTATTGTTCTTGTTCTACCGAATATATTGACCGAAGTCGGGGTTTTCTTAATTCTGAGAATAAAAATTTGTAGAGAATGTTGTCTAAGAATAGGAAGTGAAGTACAAACTACTTAAAGAAAAGGTAAAATCAATCCTTATGAAATTGTTCAAGGACAGTATCCTAGAAGAGCGTTAAAAGAATTGTACAATATATGCAGGTGTATGTCACTTACAGTAGTGGAGAGATTCCCGACTGTTAGCTAAATAAGTCAGGAATGTGCTTCGTTATGCAATTAGGTTAAGAGACGTAGGAGTTCTATGTAGACTAAATGTCTACGAAGAATTGCCCTTGCTTTGCGAAGAAACAATTTAGTGGAAGATGTAGTATGGTGCTAAATATCTGAAGTTTATTGGCTTTTGTTTACAATGAGGCATTGGTCAGAAGTGTTTAGCATAGTAAAAAGATGTGTCGATTGTCCTTGAATCGAGGAACATCCAAATTCTATCCGCAAAACTTCGTTGATAAAAATTGAAGGGAGGAAAACAGGTTGTAGGAAACTACAACTTAATTCGACTCACTTCAACTTAGATAACAGTTTCATTTTGCTGTAATAATATAGTATGACATTTTTGATCTATTTTATCATCTTACCAACTATAACTCAAGTTTGGTTGTATTATGCTGATAAGCATTGATATTGTTGAACTATATTTGTCATTTAAATTCCAAGCACTAATTCCCACTTTCTGCATGTGGAAGTGAAATATCACAACTTGAACCAATTCACATTCAAGCCATATTCTACCTTGGATTTGACTAACTAATCCGTGAAGTTTGAAAAATAAGTAAGGTTTCAATGGATCACTATTATATTTACAGCTTTTACATTAAATGACTATGCCGAGAATGAAGGCAATTTTCTTTTTAGTTTATCCAATATAATTTATAGACTGTTAGTCAAAAATTGTTTATATTTTTACCATTATTATTCAGAATAGTTATGAAGCAAATTCATGAACGAGAAGCCCAACTGTTGAACAATTTAAATAATTCATCGTAAATAAATTCTTTTTAATTTATACCACTAAATCCTTTTATATGTATTCATTTTCGATATATAACTGCTATTGTATAAAGTACTACTTTTAATAAATACGTTCTACAATTACATCGTTTTAACATAAGATATTTATTCGTGAAGAAATGAAAAAGAAATAATGCGTTAGCAGTTCAGTTTACTTGCAAGCATGATGCAGAACCCGACGGTAACTTGTATGATGGTGTTACGCCTACACATAAACTTGATATACTTGAACTATTGCGAGTTTACCTAGTCGGAAAACGAGAGCGAGGATCCGGTGACACGACATGCTACTCAAATCCAATTATCCCAACCCCCATATTGAGTAAAAATAAGAAGACTTGGATGTGAAGTAGAACCTGTATTCTACAAGCATCCAGAAAGTACGAGGTCCAAATCCAGAGGAGAATCAGGATCCCGGACTAGGGACAGCATCTAATTCTGTGGCATTGACAGTTCGGACGACCAATAGGAAGTAACATTTGAAATGACATTGACAGTCCGGATGACCAATAAGAGACGACATTGAAGTATTTGACTTTGACAGTTAAAACGACCATAATTTTGACCGATAGAAATCGACCAATAGGATTTGACCAATAATTCGCTTAGGATGTTGGATGAATATCCTAACAGATGGAAAATGCCTCAAGTACTTACGTCCAATCTCGGCTTCCTACTTTCATCATGGAGTCTGAAACAGCATGTTCAAGACGCGGTTTTCCCCCTCGAAATGCAAAATGTTGCTTCAGGATTGGTGTGCGACGGCACCTGAACTATTGAACTAGGTTATTAGTATTCAACCATAGATGTCTTCGAAGCACTGCTCGTATATCCTGGGACCACCGAGAAAGCAATGCTGTAGTTAAGAAACGAGTACTAAGTAAGGATGACAGATCAATTGATGAAGTAATGCAACTTCATCAGTTGAGGTGGTAGGACATGTGTTACGTACGCCCAGTCACCGACTGCGTCCACGAGCTATGTAAGCAGGAAGAAAGCTAGTTGTGGCCAGACTAAAAGATGGCAGAAATCCATGAAGTCACTTACAAGTGGACTGGGTCATGTTGGTAGATGTAGACTACCTGGTTGGGGTCCGCGAGATGATAGCAGTCGACTTTAGATGACATGTTTTAAAACCCCTCGCAATGGCGCAGGTACATTTACTCTTTGTGTTCTATGAAATTCTAACCTTCTGAATTAATCATCACCTCTATCTTTATCTTTCTACAGTTATCTCACTAAATTAAACTTCTCGAATCTTATCTTCGAACCCTAGTCTTCTCCATTACTGCTAATACTTCTACTATCTCTACCACTATGTGATTTGAACTGACAGTTGCGTTTCTGTACTAACGTGGTATGACACCTCGGACTGGTGTACGTACGTACGAAGTTCTGCGTCGTAGCTGACTGACTGTATCAGAAATTCGAGACAAGAAAGACCCGTTTCTGTACAACAGTGGTTTTCAAACACCTTTTTCACAAGTGAGCCGATCGAGTTCTTGGATATGTCGGTTAAACTAGAAAGATAGCTTGAAGCTGCTAGACTAGACTTTAAATATCTTCATTGGTGGGTCTCCTCTTCAGCATATCTGTTCAGCGTGGCAATAAGTATCATTAACAATGTAACTCATTTACCAGATACAAATTCATATAATTGACTTTGAGCCACATTTTTCGTTTTTGATATTGATTTAAATTAGGTTAAACTACTAAACTTCTACTTTCGTCATTATGGTAGTACTGTTTTAACCCCCAGATTCACGCATACAGGTTAGCAAACGATTACGTGAACAGTACTACAAAACTATTTAAATTAAAACACTGATACTGAAATAGCTACATCGGACAAACCGGTTTCACAATTCTCTAATACCTATGACATTTTCTTGTCTAATAAACTATCATTTCATAAGTGCATGCAATTAATTGTAAACAGTCGCAACAGGAATAACTTTAGTGAAGATAGATTTTCATGAGCAGGAAGTAAGTTAAGAAAATCTGAAAGTTTATCTTTGGATAAGTTCAACTTATACAAATGTCACGTCATAACACATCAATTTTCAAGGTTGCTGCTAAAGAAATCGTTCTTATCGATAAAATTTGCATGCATATATTTATTTACACTATCATGAATTTTTAAATTATAAAAATAAAAATAAGTGACAACCCATAAACTGAAATAAAATGCAAGATTATGTCAACAACAACAATTGAAAATCAAAATATTTACAACAAAAAAAAAATTCACTTGATTTTCCTTAACCAACAAACACTATTCACTTCAAACATGAAAAGCATCAATCAATTAAATGAATTAGTAGTTATCTAGTAGTCACTAACAACTGTTCCAGTGGCAGCTAACTTTAGTTATTGACAGTATGAACTAGACAGTTACTGAACAGCAGTTGAGACAACCAAAATTATGCCTCTATTGTTTTGATAAAACAACTATTTCATAATTGGAAAACCTAAATTGGCTTAGAAAGTAACAACAACAAATCATCAATTGAAAATGTTCAACCTAAGCAAAATTATTAATAATAGATTAAATACTTTGAAAATCACTTTCTTTTTATAAAACTTTATTGCAAAAACACAAGTTACATAACTAAACTGATAAAGATACCTATGAAATAATAATACTATTACAATGTACATTTGTAAGTGTTAATTTGAACACAGCTTTTAGTCCCACTTGTTTTAATAAGTGAATGAATATGCTGCTTTTTTGTAAAGTCTATTACATGATATATGCATAAGTATACTTTAGTTTTGTAATCATGTTTCATGATAGGAAAGAAAAAAAATGTTCTCTAAACGTTTATTGATATATTCACAAAATTCAGATAAGAAAAAGTTGAATTCTATAAATTAATCAATCAGCAACAGCAGAACACGATAGATACTGAATAAATTCACCAAAAACAAAAAAAAAAATTACGAACGCATAAAACGAAATGAGGTGTGTTGTTAAAAAAAATTGAATTAACAATATTTTGTTATTATTTACAAATAATGAATTTTACATTTTTTTTTCTTCTATGAAATACCTTTCGCTCCAACAAATTGAAAGATGAAATAAAACAATGATTAAAATAATCTCTATGTATTGATGTTCATAATAGCAGGTTGATAAATGTATGCAAGAAACCCAATGAGAACAGACAAAATCGCCATGATACTTGTTAACATCACAGGACGAGAACTCTGTAAATAAAATAAATTAACAATAACAGTAAGTTTTGAATCATTGATTAGAATGACAATGGACAAAGAAGCTTAATAATTGTTAAATTTTTGATAACTAAACACATACGAGAGGATATCAATAAAAGTAATTATCATTTCTAGACAATATTGCCACTGATTACCGCCAGATCACAGAAGCTAACACCATTTTTTTGTGGCTTATACAAAGGAAAGGGAGTAACTATTTACAAGGGACTAATACATACAATGAAGTATGGGGCTAATAAAGGAGGTTGAGCAGCCAAATCAGAAAACCATGCTGAGCCAAACAAAAATATCTGAATAGCGAGTACATGTTATTGGTTAGAAAAGTTTCGTTTCCTAAGGAATATAAATTAGTAATAATGGCTGGTGACTTTAATGCTCAAGTAGGTAGATTAGGTAACAAGGAAAGATACATGGTGGATGTTGTGATATCGTGGTTCCAAGATTAGATAATGGTGACCATCTATTGCAACTGTGCACAGATAATAGCCTATTTCTAGCAAATACTAACTTTAAGCATAAGGAAAAACATCTCTTGACCTGGAGACCCCAAAAATCGACCCAGCTGGATCACAATTCTATCACAATTGATAGAGAGGCTCCATGGAAGACTGCCGCTCATCCATGAGCACTTGTTTATATATATATATATATATATATATATACATATATATATGTGATTTGACTAAGCATGACAAACGTCTTCCTTCACTTTTAGTTTTCTAACTACGTACTCTGTTGCTTGCTTATCAGATTCATAATTAAGTTTGACTAGTCTAGCTCACTAACTTGTATAAATTATGATTCAAATCTACTTACCATCACCAGTTTAACTCGAGATGCAACAGATAGTTTCGTATTCTTATTCTGCTTAATTTTCGGAAACCTGCGATTAACAGACCGTGACCAATGCTCTCGTTCTTTCTGTCGTATGGCTCGAGCACGAGCCAGTTCAACACTAGCCATTTGTGAGCCCGGGGATATTGTTAACACTTTCTGAAGGATTGGGATAGCATCGTCTACTTCGTTCATTTCCAAAAGAGCCTATTGTAAGGGTCGATAAAATACACAAACCTGATACGTTTTTTTATAACGCTGAGTGCATAATTAACGTTCAACAAAAGAAAACTCCTTTAGCATCTATATGAGAATCTTGAGAAAAATATTTAGTCCAAAGCATAGCCAGTTCAGTTAGTTTCTTGCCAAATCTAATTCGATTGGTGGTCAAAAGACATCGATACCAACTTAAGCTATCAGCTGGCAGATGTACTGTTAAATAATCATACCACTACAATAGATTTGTATGCTACAATCAAAACAAAAGTGCAAACAGGGACAGGTTTAAGGCCAATAGCAGCCAATCAAGATCGAGGTTAACAGAACAAACTACGGGTCACACGTGGAGAAATTCGAATACTTCCCATCTGTCTGAAGTTTTTGCCAATGTTGTTCAGAAGAAAAATGAAAGCTCCATAACCAAAATACCCAGGTCAGAGAACGAAACACCACCACAATCATCCAGCTGAGCTACAAATTTTCTCCACCATTTCACAATGATATTGTTAGAACAATAAGAAAGTAATGAAATAGTTGAATATAAATTAATGCGAGCAGATAATCCAACAGAATAAACAATTCTAAGTAAGCATAAATAAATAATTTAGATACTTAGAGATCACATAATTTCTATTTTATATAATTCTGGAAACAACTTTTTTTCCCGTAAAAATACTGCTGTCCATGAGGTGATAGTATTCAATAGTTAGTGACCTTGAATGACGTGGCTCAATATCGTTCGCAACGGCGCAGGTGCATCTACTCTTTGTGCTCTCTCAAATTATAACCTGAATTTCTAATCATCTCTATCTATTTCTTTCTAAATTAATCTCACTGAATAATACTTCTCGAATCATATCTTCGAACCACTAATACTTCTACTATCTCTGCCGCTATGTGATTTGAACTGAAAGTTGCGTCTCTGTGATAATGTTGTACGGCAACATGCACTTACGTACGTACGAAGTTCTAAGTCGTAACTGACTGACCCTAAAATACTCACCACTTGTGACAACAAAATTGTACTATTTCTATTGTTCAAAGCATCCCTGGATGTACTTAAAATTGGGTTGTTTGGTTGTCGGATCATTTTGCGTTTGTAGCTACAAACGATTTGCTGGGAGTGTGCACAAATATCTTTAGTATTTTAGTTTGAGTACCTAATGAATTGATCATCTACTTGAGTCATCTTTCAGTTTATGACATTTATTCGGTGTTTAACTGTACCGAAATTTTTGTAAATGAGTAAAATACTAACTGACACACGACCGAAATGATAGTGTTTAACACATACTGACTTCATCGGTGTAATTTGTCCTGAACAGTTGTACATTGAAGCTATATATGATCACAGAAAACAGGAAGTAGCAAACTTCGCATTAGAAATTTTATCTTGTCACGTTTTATAGTAAACTAGGCGGTTATTAAATTAGATATATTTACTTTGTTGAATGATATCACTGTTTTTCTAGAAAATAACAACTGTTTCTACTGGTAAATTAAGTCAAGATAGAATAAACCTGAAATCCACATGTTCTGTTTTTAAACTTATCAACAGTGTTGCAATTACCTAGAATTGACAAAATTTCGAAAACTTACACAACGACAATGAGGTGATAAATTGTGTTTGGTATTCGTTTCTGAAGGTCTGATCATTTTCATATGAAGTTACGCAGTGTATCGAATACTTTTAAATAACATCCCCAAATAACTCCGTCAGTCAAAAATAATGGAATTATGTAGTGTAAATGTTCAGTGTCTAAGCTGACACAACACTAGCATAACAACAAAAACTATCGAGATCTATAGCACAAGACTTGGAGTAGAAGTGCTAATATTGTATGAAAAAATATACATACATACAGTAAGTAAATCCGAATGATGTACGATCAACATAGGGTTTTAATATAATCGTACAACAATCTGGCTTGTAGAATAATAAATGCAAGATTACTAAATAAACATTACGGGGTTGTGAAGACTGTTAAGTTACACATTTTTGAAACCGTGAATGGATCAATGTTAGACCACCATTAGAAACCTGGAAGCACTGGACGGCCGTTTCGTCCTGGTGTGGGACTCCGAAGACTGTATGAGGTTGCGCAACTCCGTGAATTGATCAAGTTAGACATTAACACCGTTAGATACCGGCTCAGTGGTCCGATGGTTAGGCATTCGCCTAAAATACCGAAGGTCCTGGGTTCGAATCCTGCGGGGTGCAGGAGTAGTGGATGCGCACTGCTGAGGAGTCCCATACCAGGACGAAACGGCCGTCCAGTGCTTCCAGGTTTCTAATGGTGGTCTAACGTTGATCGACTCATGGTTTCTAAAATGTGTTACCAAATAAACAACACAACTGACCTTTCCTTTCCTGAATAAAGCCTTAATATTTTGTGGATCGCTTTTCAAAACAGTATCACAGGACATTATAGCAGCATCATATGCTTCAACCTATATTTGAAAATATTTTACATAAACGAGAACATAATAAGAATAAGACAAGTTGGATATTTATATGCATCATATTAAAAACTAAGTGAAATCATTGCATATTTATTTTACGTGCCAAATACTATCTTGAGTAGTGGTGTCAAGAAATATTTACCAGTTCATTTTGTCTTTCTTTTTCTCGTACAACTAACAGTTTCTAAAACATGTTATTAATGTTAAAGTGTTTAAGAAATGTAAGTCAGCGACTATACATAATTTTTTACCTAGGACTATAAATCTAAAATTGTCTACATAGATCGAAGTAGGCACTCAACATAATAAATAACGTCTGAAGTTGTTGAGTAGTTATTCCTAAATTTATAAGTCATTACCCGGTGTTCGATGCTCACTTACATACCTTTAGATACAAAAGATTCTACAGTGAATAGCCAGAATCTAAGACGATAACTATGGCTATTCCTAAATATATAAGATTAATACGAACCCAATGTATGGCTCGTAAATTTCGGAATCAGAAGTTCGTATATAGGGCTTCTAGACAAATTGATAGAGAGATCTAGGAAAACTACTCGATTACATGAAGCTAAATCTACCATGTAAGTGAATTGCTGGAGTTTATTGTCCAAACTATTCAATAATGGCAGCGCCAAATAAGACGATTAGGATTTACATCCTGAGCAGCAGTTTTAGGAAATCAAAGGTTTCTAGTTGGTACCCTAAAGATTATGCAAACCACAGGTTTAAAACCTTGTCAACCACGGTTCAAAATTGAAGTAAGCGATGAATTTGGTGTAAGTCTCCTGTCCACCACTAATAGTCAAGAACAGGATTTCCAAAACTATCCTACAATATTACGAATGTGACGCAAACACCACGTTTTTAAACCAAAGCAATTAGAAATTATAATAAATACATACAATACAAACATTTGGTGTATATTTTGATATAAATTCAAAAGAAACTCTTGGTAAAATATTGTAGGTCTGAGAAAAAAATAAGGAAAGTAGATTAGTAAAGAAATGATATTCAAACAAATACTTATTCCCATGCTTTACCTTCAACTGAGCTGCTGCAAGGTTATTTTCCAATTTCAACTTTGCATCATTAATAAGTTCTGTTGGACAGTTGGTTTCCGGAAATTTATCTCCTGACGATTGGGTAGGAGGTGCAGGGGGCAAGTTTAAAATTTTCAAGGCTTTGTTATAGCTATCGATAGCGAACGCAAATTCTTCCCGCCTGTCGTTAATAGATACCATTTTGTTCAGCTTTACCTACCTGTAGTAATAATTGCCTCTGTCTTTTTTCTGATTAGCAACCGCAAGTCTTTCGGAATTCGACATACTAGCATAACAAGGAGGATCATCAACTTTTAGAATTTCGATGCGATAAGTTAAATTTGCCCCTGATGGGATATCGGGATCTCTGGAGAAGAAAATTCAACAAAAAGTCAATGAGTACATACAATTCTCAACCCTGTAAGTATTATGTCTCTTTCCTTTACTGAAGGTCCCAAGCTCAGGTAAATGAAAAATAAGCATGAGGTTAAGACCGCGTCCGATAGAAAATCAACTCGCTAAAGAAACGCTGATCATAAAAAACAATTCAAACCATTTAAACTCTACCCGGGCATTTGGGAGGTTTTCATTTAGAAGAGTTATGACGCCACGTGACGAAAGCCTAATTTCTTCGGAAGTTACGAGGCTGATGCCACTTTTCACAACCAGAACAAAAACTATATAGGTACATGGAATGTTTGCATGTGGAAGACCGGAAGAACTACTTAAGTTGCCTTAGTCCTAAGATTAATGTAACTTGCCTCAGTATACAGTCCACTGTTCTTTTGAGTAAAGTTTTGTAAGGAACAATCAAACTTTAAGATAACTATTTGCGGGGCAGTCGGTGGTTGGGAGTGAACTTGAATTTCCTGGGTCGTAGACAACTCTTGTGGCTTTTAGCTTTGATCAAAATATACATGCAACCAATTCCGAAATGGATTCAAAAATTACGTATACTTAGTTCGGTACGCCAGGATTGGAAGTTTTCGGTTTCCTCACTATGATGTAATTAACAGAATACCAACGAAATTAACGAGGTTATCGACCCCAGACACTTTTCCAGAATCCTAGGTGAGTATTTTTATCAGAGTCCCAAAGAACAAGAGATGGAGAGTGTACTGTGTGAATAAGCGTGATTTTCGAATTCTGTACAGCTATCAATTGCATTACTAATACTTACTCAAGTTTGTTAAAAATGAACATGAAAAAATAGGAATCCGAAGGAAGTTAGTACTTTAAGGGCTACATCATTTAAGTAATAGAAATCACATTTTGCGTGAAAGTTAATTGTTGCAACCTACCGTCCACGAGATCCGTAGGCAAATCGAGAGTCAGTTGTCAGTTCGAATACCTCTTTGTGTTCGGCAAGCGGAATAGACAGATCGAACGCTAAACAGAAGTCACAAGTCGTAAATACCTTCTTACCATGTATTATATCATTGTCGCCGACTACTATTTTCACATTTTCGGCGTTATCAACAAGCGTTCCATCTTCCAACCAACATTTGTAATTTATAACAACAGAATCACCGTGACTAGGACGAGTTTCTCTACCAAGACCTTCTTCTAAAGTCTAGATACAAGTTAATGGTTAACTAAGTTTGCCTTTTTAATAACGAGACCATTTCCAAGAACATCAATTGTCTCCGCATCACTAGCTGCAACCTTCATTTCAGACGACTCAGATAATATAGCGTTAGCCACAGATTCATTAGTACTACCTTCTGTAGTTGGTTTTTCAGCCGCAAATTCATTAGTGCTGTCTCCTGCGGTTAGCTTTTCAGATGACTGTTTTACATTGGGACTTCTTGACTGGTGATCGTGTTTCGGTCCTTTCTTACGACCCATACGTTCCGCAACGTCTAAGTCCAGCGCCTCTTCCAATATCCAATATCTTTTTCACGAGCTAGTATAAACTAACCGAGTTCTTTGAGCTCGATTCTTGTTCTTGCCGTACAGTATTAGGTATTCAGTATTGTCCAATCGATATTAATCCAGCCACTTGATTGAACTAATTCTGGTCATTTGGCTGTTATTTATGAATTTTTACGTCCTTTGATCAGAATGATTGCGTCTGTTTCAGGGCAGTAGGGTTTCTGGATATCAGCTGCTATCACATTGCCAGGCCGGAGATAAGTTAGTTGCCTCAGGGAGAAAGTTCTAATGCTGATAATTCAAAGACTTAAGAACTCAGTAAGTAAATGGATAAGTTAGTTAATTGGTAGTAAATATTGTGTATAGAGGCAAGAGGAAACAGAGATAATGATCCGTAGAAATGGTACTAATCACCACCAGCAAGTCTGAAGACATGTATCAGGCATGGCCGGTTCAAAAGAGATATTAGTCTACATGTGAGTACGTGTCTCTTCCTGAAGCTATCCACTGAGGAGGCTGTGGTCACCTCGGCTGGGAGAACATTCCAAGCTTTGAGAACTCTTCATGCGGAAAAGTGAGTATGAACCTGGGTGTCAGCTTACTGATGCGGAATTTTTCAAGGATTACCTAGACGGGCGTGACGGTGAACTTTCGGATAGTTTGGCGTACTTGATATGATGTGTGCCATTGTCAGATCACCTCAGATTCTCCTGTGACTCACGGAGAATAATCCCAGGTGCTGGAGTTTAAGTTTTTGAGGTTTATTCTTCAACCCTATCACCGGCTTTAACTGCTCGTCTGTACACTCCACCACCAGGAGTTTTATGCCTCTTTTAATGAAGGGAGTATGACGATGTTGTAAACCTCAAGGTGTGGGAGTGCGTATGCTTCAAGCAGTGTTACGAATAATTCTGGGGTGATGGCATCAAGTTGTCTTCACATAAGACCAAGAGTTGCGTTAGCCTTGGCTTCATGCGCTGTGTAGTTTGAACTGTCTAGGCTTGCAATGGTCATAAGATCAAGATCGCGCTCTGAGGAAACGTTACTTACTTACTCCTGTTACCCCCAATGGAGCATAGGCCGCCCACCGGTTTTCTCCAACCAACTCTGTCCTGGGCTTCCCTTTCCAGTTCTGTCCAATGTTTGTTCACGCCTCTCATATCTTTCTCTATTTCTCGGCGTAATGTATTCTTTGGCCTTCCTCTTTTCCTTTTGCCTTGAGGGTTCCATGTGAGGGCTTGTCTCGTGACGCAGTTAGGTGCTTTCCGCAATGTGTGTCCTATCCACTTCCACCACTTCTTCCTGATTTCCTCCTCCACTGGAATCTGACTTGTTCTCTCCCACAGTTCGTTGTTGCTGATGGTGTCTGGCCAACGAATACGAAGTATTTTGCGTAGACAACTGTTAATAAACACTTGTATCTTCTGGATGATGGCTTTGGTAGTTCTCCATGTTTCCGCTCCATACAGTAGAACTGTCTTGACATTTATATTGAAAATCCTGATTTTGGTATTGGTTGAAAGTTGTTTGGAGTTCCAGATATTTTTCAACTATAGCAATGCAGCTCTTGCTTTGCCAATCCGTGCCCTCACATCTGCATCGGATCTACCTTTCTCGTCGATGATGCTGCCCAGATATGTAAAGGTTGTAACGTCCTCCAGGGCATCTCCATCAAGAGTGATTTGGTTGGTGCATGCTGTGTTGCATCGGAGAATTTCGCTTTTCCCTTTATGTATGTTGAGACCTACTGCTGCAGAGGCTGTTGCTACACTGGTCGTCTTCTCTTGCATTTGTTGTTGAGTGTGCGATAGAAGAGCCAGGTCATCTGCGAAGTCCAGATCGTCCAGCTGCGTCCTAACTGTCCAGTTGATACCGTGTTTCCTTACAGATGTTGACGTCTTCATAATCCATTCGATAACTAGGAGAAAGAGAAAGAGTGAGTGTAAGCAACCTTGCCTGACACCGGTCTTCACCTCAAATTAGTCTGTTAGCTGTCTTTCGTGTACGATTTTGCAGTTGAATCCATCATAAGAATTCTGTATGATGTTAACTATTTTCTCAGGCACCCCGTAGTGTCGAAGAAGAGTCCACAGTGTTTTCCTATCCACGCTATCAAATGCTTTCTGGTAGTCGATGAAGTTGATGTACAGTGGTGAGTTCCATTCAATCGATTGTTCCACAATGATCCGTAATGTAGCAATTTGGTCAGTACACGATCGATCCTTACGAAATCCGGCCTGTTGATCTCGAAGTTGGGCGTCTACGAAGTCCTCCATTCTGTTTAACAATACTCTGTTGAAGACTTTGCCTGGTATTCAGAGAAGAGTGATGCCTCTGTAGTTCTCACACTTGTTGAGATCGCTTTTTTGGTATGTTGATGAGGTATCCTTCTTTCCAATCTGATGGTACTTGTTCCTCATCCCAAATCTTCTTCAATAGGATGTGAAATATTTTCGCAGTTGCTTCTACATCTGCTTTCATTGCTTCTGCTGCAATGTTGTCTGGTCTTGCAGCTTTGCCGCTCTTGATTTGTCTGATGGCTATACTGATCTCCTCAATCGTAGGTGCGCCAATAATAATCGGGATGTCCGTGGATGCTGCTTCGATGTTGGGTGGGTTCAGTGGAGCTGGCCGATTCAGGAGTTTTTGAAAGTGCTCTACCCACCTATTTCTCTGTTGTTCAGTGTTGCTGATTACTTTCCCTTCCTTACTTTTCACTGGTCGTTCTGGTTTGCGTGATTTCCGGCAAGCTTCTTTGTAGTTTCGTACAATTGTCTCAAGTTTCCTTCTCTTGCAGCCTTTTCCGCCGTCATTGCTAGATCTTCCACATATTTTCGTTTGTCAGCTCTGATGTTCTTCTTCACTTCCCTGTTTGCTTCTGTGTATGCAGTTTGTGCGGTAACTTTCTCCGCTCTTGTTTGAGGAAACGTTAGGGGAAGGATTTTTATAGTTTGCTTCACGAGGGTCAGAATGTTAATGACGCGATATTTTGACTAGCTGCATTTTAACCCATTGTCCACTGCCTGTTCCTCGATCGCTATAAGGTCCACTGAGGCTCAGTTGAAGTGTCTTGTAGGTCTCCAAATCTTTGCGTCGTCTGTGTTGATTAGTGCCTCTGAGCTGATAATATCTAACAAATCATTGATTAAATATCACGAAGAGCGATAGACCCAAGAAGATCCCATGCAAAACTCCTGGTGTTATGACTCATCAGCTTGCATGCACTCTATTCACCTTGGTATGGAACTTTAAGGTAGTTTCTGAAAAAATATAGAAGTGGATCAGTGAAATCCATCTTCGCAACCTCGGGAATAAGGAGTATGTGATGTAGTGCGTCGAAAGCTTTTGTGAAGTCAAGGAGAATTAGGTCTTATGTATTTTTCTGTCCTAACGGACTATCCAGGTGTCCCATGCTACTAGAAGTTCCGATGGACAGGACCTGCTTTTACTACACTCTCATGAAGGATGTTGTTTTTATGGATATACTCACTCATTTACTCATTCGTCAGTTTTTCCATCTTTCTCGGCGGTATCAATAAAAATGCGTCTGGTCTGTAACAGGCTGGA
>OX103971.1:61078223-61164221 GCA_944470395.2 Schistosoma turkestanicum
ATCAAATGACCCTGAGATTTCAATTCCCACCAGGAAAATCAATGGCTGTGATTGGCTACAGTGTATTTTAGTATGCTATTTTCTTAACTGTCTCAAGGACGTTGTTATGTTGTATAAATAAACGAGAGTTGTATGCTTGATTGTACTGGATTGCTGGGTGTTTGTAGAATATACTTTCTACGCTTACCAAGACTTCTGTTTTACCGTTGGATTCAAGGTAGCCTCCCTGGAAGCTGGTAAAAGCATCGTTCGCGTTTATCGACTAAGGTAAACTCGTAATAGCATCAAGCATCCTAAGTGCCGAACATATCAGGATGATTCAAAGCAACAACAACAACAATAACTAGACATTTGAAATCATCAATCAATCATTGTTAGACCACCATTAGAAACCTGGAAACACTGAAAGACGGTCGTTTCGTCCTGGTAAGGGACTCATCAGTGGCAGTGAGCATCCACGACTCATGCACCTCGCAGGGTTCGAACCCGGGACCTTCGGTATTGTGCGCGAACGCCTAACCATCGTACCACTGGGGTCGGCATTCAACGGTGTTAATGTCTAACTCTGATTGATCTAGGAATTTTCCACGACCTCACCCATTTGTCTTTGGTAGTAACTGCCTACACCCGACAGGGTTGAACTCCATCGGTCACGTTTTCTCACTAGAACAATGATTGATTGATGATTTCAAATGTGTAAAAACACAAATCTCCAAAGCTCTAATTGAAAACAACAACTAGAACAGAATTAGATGAATGATTTGGAGACAGGAAAAGCTTTAACACACAACTGTTTTAAAAAAGAGATAAACAGCACAACTTACTTCAGTGAAGTGAACAGTTAATAATGAGATTATGAATTTAACAGTTTTATCAATAATTTTGAAGGGTTTATAACAGGAATAAATGAAATATAGATACAGAAAGTATCAAAAAAAGAACATAACTATTCATTAGTCCAGTACAAATCTGTTCACTGATCTTTAAGCCATCTTGTTATTGTGACGGCTAAGGATGTTTACTTGTTCTGCAAACACTAAATTAGGTGAAGCAGGTATAGAACCTAACTCCGCCAGTAGACCCTTCGGGGCTACTGCCGGTCCCGAGCCCGGATAAAGGAGGAGGGGTTGGGCATGGGGTTGGCGACCCCATTCCATTAAAAAACTAACTTGCCAAAAAAACGCTAACCAGGAATAGAGCCTGCATCCTAATTGTTGAATATCAAGTATTTTAACCTATGAGATACTTTTCCAATAATAATATATACTACTGAGGAATTCCACAAACAACTAATATACAGAGAGAGGGAGAGAGAGAGTCAAAAGCAGGATATGTGATTTGAGTTAACATGCTTATCTAACATTTTATATAGTCTATATTAAAGACAAAATAAATTTCAAAGTAAAACCTAAAATATTCTTTTACATAGTATATAGATATGCAGTTGTTTTCTACTCATACAACAATCAGATAATAAATAACTGAAAAAAAAGTTAACAAGTCAAAGCTTACAGACAAATCTAAGATTTATAATAATGTTAGTCGAAGAAATTCAAGTGAATATTTTTCTGTCTACCGAATACAATGAAAGATATTTTAAGTTAGAGTTTTGGAGATATGTGTTTTTACACATTTGAAATCATCAATCAATCATTGTTAGACCACCATTAGAAAACTGGATGCACTGGACGGCCGTAACTACCAAAGACAAATGGGTGAGGTCGCGCAAATTCCCTAGATCAATCAGAGTTAGAAATTAACACCGCTGGATGTCGGCCCAGTGTTCCGATGGTTAGGCGTTCGCGCACAATACCGAAGGTTCTGGGTTCGAATCACGCGGGGTACAGGAGTCGTGGATGGACACTGCCCCTGATGAGTCCTATACCAGGACGAAACGGCCGTCTTTCAGTGCCTTCAGGTTTCTAATGGTGGTTTAGCAATGATTGGTTGATGATTTCAAATGTGTAAAAACAATGAAAGATATTAGATTTAAAAAGTACTATTTGAATTAAGGTGTAATTGTTAAATTGGCCACTTTATTATGAATTGTATATTTCTCACCTGACTAGGGAATTGTGAATACTGTGATGAAGTGATATTTGAAAATGGTGTCATTAATTGTGGAAATTCATTAGATTTAAGATGTGTATCTTTGGTTATTTCCATTCTTGCTTCTTCCATACGACGTCGTAAACGCCATTGTGTTAAAATATCATCTTCTGGATTGAATACATTAGAATAAACTATAAAAAATCGAAAAAAATATGGTTCGTGTTAAACAAAAAGATTAACAACCTGCTTCTGGTTTCGGATTATTATCGTTGAATTTGGCAGAATGAATTGACAAACTATTGAAATTTGTATTAGGTTTTAATATTTGATCAATCCACCTGGGAGAAAAAATAGAACCAACAAAATAAACAAGGTAACAGTTAGTTATTTGATAATACAAACAATTGAAGGTTACATGAGGCATCAATTACAGAACAATAAAATGTTTGTGCAGAAGCAAATAAAAGGATAAAGTTGATTTTTTTTTAATGATATGTTTTAAAATAGCATCTTATTCAGTTGGTTTCATCAATCCGTATTTGATGAATAAGTTGTCTTGAATTCAATATTAGTAATGTTCATCAAATGATGTTATAACATGTGAGTTATACTTTGAAGAAAGAAATTTGTTTGTTTCTTAAAACAGGCGAGGATTGTAAACATCTATTTTCCGCCAGAAATTCAATTGAGATCAGACTAATATCAGTCAGAGAACAGTTAATGATTGACTAATGGGTAGTGGTTAATGTTGGCTTACCTACCTTGTTTCTGATCGGTCGTTCTGCTCCTATATATTTCACAGTTACTGCTTTCGATCTATCATTTAATTGTCTCGTACTACTCTCACCTGCAGCTTTATCCACTGCCGTGACCGGGTCATCTAAATGTTTCCTCTGATTAACTGTAAAGCTCCTGTTCAGTTGTTTGTTTACTTCCCGTGTGTTGGACCGATGCCTTGGATTACTCTAATTTTGTTCGCCTGTTACTGAGTACCGACTTACTTACACCTGTTAGCTCTAATGAAGCAAAAATCATTGACCAGCATTCTTCACCCTACACTTTTCTGTGCCTTATTTTCAAGTTCCATTGAATTGCTGTTCATCCTATTCATATCTGTCTCCAATTCTTGCTTTATTTTGTTCATTAGTCTACATCTTCCCATTTTGTCTTGAGGATTCCGACTTAGGGTTTACCTCGCGATGCAGTTGAATGACCATAATTCTGTGACTCAAAACTGCGTGTACTATGTTTTGATGTCAGGTGTTTGGAGGCAATCATCAAGAATTTCTGTTATGTACTCTTAAGCAAAGGCTACACTTCTACAATTGAATAATATCTGAAACTTCAAACTAACATCAATCAACACCAAAATCTGGATTTTCAATACAAATGTCAAAAGAGTTCTTCTGTATGGAGCGGAAACTTAGAGAACTACCAAAGCCATCATCCAGAAGATACAAGTGTTTATTAACAGCTGTCTACGCAAAATACTTCAGATTAGATGGTTAGACACAATCAGCAACAATCTACTGTGGGAGAAAACAAACCAGATTCCAATGGAGGAGGAAATCAGGAAGAAGCGGCGGAAGTGGATAGGACACACGCTGCGAAAACATCTAACTGCGTCGCAAGACAAGCCCTCACATGGAACCCTCAAGGCAACAGGAAAAGAGGAAGGCCAAGGAACACACTACGCCGAGAAATAGAAAAAGACGTGAGGAAAATGAACAAACATCGGACAGAACTGGAATGGGAAGCCCAGGACAGAGTTAGTTGGAGAAAACTGGTGGGCGGCCTATGCTCCATTGGGGGTAACAGGCGTAAGTAGGTAAGTAAGTAAGTACTCTTAAACAAGGTGTATCTGCAGTTTTGAGAAAGCTGGTGGATTTGAACTCAGATCATCTAGTTTTATAGTCAGAGAAGTTAAAACTGAACCTCCAACTATGAAAATCTTCATACATCGGTCCCTAATTTTCAACAGCTTTGCATATGAAGTTAGTATGTGATAAAAATTAACTTTAAATATAATTGAATAAAACGAATTCACAGCAAGGAGGGAGTAAGAGAGTAAAAGAGTTGTTCGTCAGTATCAAAGCACAATTACTTCAAAATATTATGAGTAGATTACAACTAGAATTGCACAATATTGCATTCGTTTTATCCCTAAAAGTGTAGTAATCTATAGATACATCATAAATGTAGTAAACATTCATTTACTGTAAACTATAATTGTGTTGCGATTTCACATCAGTTTAGCAGTGCACTAACCAATGCAATAAGGGTCCCTTACGTCTGAATTGAAAATTTATTTGATATAAACTTTGATTATGCATAGATTACAAATCTACGAATTATATCGATACAATACAATATTCAGCCAAAAAATATACTTTCCTAAACTAACAACTTATATCATTGACAAAATAGTTAGCTGAATATGATCAATGCAACAATATGATATACACAGAAATGTGCAGGAACATGATATCAATATATGAAAAAATAATTAGTCATTCCTGATTAACAGGAATTTGCTGAATAAACCACCCAAGTTAGTGTAACTCACAATGCACTTTAATGGTATAATGATTGTTTAAATTATCGATCATATATTTAATTGAATGATTCGTCAAGTTTTGCTCATTCTGATGATAATTTTCAGCATGCAGAAACACCAGAGACCAAAGAGTACTGAACAGCTACTTCGTTTTAGTTTTATGTACTAATGTAATATAATTTAACTCATTTACAAAGAACATGTCTATATACTCCGTTTCGAACTATATTGTTTGCATGAAAGCAAGTATTACTAACGGTTTATTGAAGTCGATGGTGGAGTAGGATTTAAACATAAATTTAAGCATTGACATTTGGGTTCTTTAAACGATAAGCTGTTGTTTTACAATTTTGTACTGTCTAAACTTGTGTAAAAATGAGCAGATATAAGAACAGAACTTAGGTCATCCATAACTCGTGGTGACCAGAATGCAGATAGATCACAAAATTGAAATCCTATAGACAGCCTTTTTTCAACTTCAAAAGTCTTTCACCTAATATTAATCCATGATAAAATCTATTGATACTTAGTCATACTTTTAATCCAAATATTCTAGCTACATAACAAAATGGATGAGGTCGCACAAAATCGCTAGATCAATCAGAGTTAGACATTAAAACCGTTGGATGCCAGCCTAGTGGTCCAGAGGTTAGGCGTTCGCGCATGAGACCGAAGGTCCCGGGTCCGAATCCTGCCAGGTGCAGGAGTTGTGGATACGCATTGCTGGTGAGTCCCATATCAGGACGAAACGGCCGTCCAGTGCTTCCAGGTTTCTAGTAGTTGTCTAACAATGATTGATTTATGATTTGAAATGTGTAAAAACACTAATCTCCATAGATCTAATTGAAAATGTAACTAATCGGTTAAATGACTGAATAGCATGATGCATATTATTTGGATATTTTCCTACCTGATTATAATCCTTCTGTAGGACTTTAAATGATTAAAAACTGCAAGGCTAAACGCAACATTAAACCGTAAAGCAATGCACCAGTGTATGGATATTGTTACATCAAGTCATCTGATTGAGAAATTATAACTGGAATCCTAAACTGTAATAAAATAGTAGTTATGCTCTCGATTTTATTCAAATTTAGTCTCTTAACTACATAAACGTTGCTCTAAAAAGGCATCATAATATACATGCACCACACAAATGATTGGATTTATACATATATGGGCTGGGATACTTTCTTTTTAACGAGGTTTCTCATTGTATTATTCAATGTGGGATAGAGAACTCAAACAGAAGTACAGTTATATTTTTTTTATGTAACATATATGTTAATTATTTGTTACAGTTTAAGAAAAGAAAAGTAAAATTTTGATCACATATTAGTAGTAGTAGTAATAATAATAATAATAAACTGAATGAATAATTAAAATATGGTTCACCACATGCTATTAAAGTGTCATTTTTATGTTTATCAACTTTATTGTAAAAATACCTCCTATGGTTTATTTAATCTTATTCAATTCAATATAAAATTGTTGAACAATTGAACAGTTACTATTCATATTATTTATTTAATGCCAATATTGTCATTATTATTATTATTATTATTATTATTATTATATGAACCAATTTTTAGATGTGATTCTACAACAGATAAAGAACTACGCGTACAAATGTTCTATTCATATTCGAAATTTAAACAGGCTGTTCATATTATTATCACAATGATAATTAACTAGAATCTGGTAAACTTTTATGAAAATTAGGTTTCATCATGAAGCTGAAGTTCAGTGAGTAGTCTTGACTGTTAAACTGTTAGTAATCATAGATTCAAATGTTGAACTCTATAAAATCCGGAGATTTAACAGTTGATTGCTTTCAATATGTTATTTTAGTAACATGTAACATCTTTTTTAGGAAGCCTCCAAGTTTAAATTAAACAATTTATTAGCAATACTTAACGGAATCATATGTTTTCTCATTGATTCAATTCGAAATAATAACACACCCAACAACTGAAAACCAGTTCGAGTCAAACGTTCAGTGGAAAAAAGAGTAATGATATTAGGTGGAACGTAAATTGAAACTTCAACAAAATGAATTCAAACCAAGTTAGTATTTTAACCACAAATTGAAATTTCGATTTTCTTTAATTGTCGCTCTTCAATTTATTGTGATGTGCAGCACTAGAAGGTGAACAAAAAACTCTACGAATATTCATGTCGATTCCACTAGGTGATTATTCATTAATTAATTGGTAAGAAAAGATCTAAGACAAAAAACTAATAAAGATAGGAAAATATATCAAAAACGATCACGATTATCTAAACGGTTTGTGCTCGCTTCTCGACCTAAAGGTTATGAGCCCGACCCCATGTAGAGTCATGGCTAGGAAATAACAAAATAACATACTGTCATGTTGTTGAAAAAAATAACACTTAAAGTTGCTTCATATCAAAAGCACGGTACATGTGATAGTTGAAATAAATTACGCCATATAAACAAATTGAGGAGTGTACATCATTTATTCAACATTATTTATAGACCTGGTCGGGGTCCGCAAGACAATATTAACCGGTAGTTAGAGACCTTGAGAGATATGGCTCAAAATCATTTGTAATGAAGCAGGTGCTTCCATTCTTTGTGTCCTCTCAAATACTAATCTTCTGAATTATTTATGACCGTTTTTTCGCTTTATTTAACTTATTCCCGTAGGGTATACATCTCGAATGATATATTAGATCATTAATCTTTTTGATTACTGCCAATATTTCTACAATCTCTACTACAATGGGATTTAAATTGACAATTGCGTCTCTGTGCTAATGTGGTACGGCAGCTTCAACTGATGTACGCACGTACGTAGTTCTATGTTGTAACTGACTGACTGACTGACTGATTTATAGATTAACTACAGAATAATTATGTCCATGAACAACACTTGCATGACCAGACTAGGTAAATGAATTGAAGGCTGGGGGGAGACAGCTACCATGACGTTCTGAATATGTCAATAAAATTTTATTAGACGAGAAATACAAGGTACAACTATTAAGTTAGATGTTCAAGTGTAATTCCAATTAACTCCAGTTCGGCTAATCAAGTAATATTACTAGCCTTTACACAAAGGATAGTGCATAAAAGCAAGTACTTGTTGAATGAATCAAATTAATGATTAGAATAGAATTTGATCATTTTTCTTTAAAAAAAATAACGCGATTCTTTCAAATTTCACCCCCATGTACACATAAAAGAATTAGTAAATGACTTACTGTGATATTTGATTTACAGCGTGATATCCTTTAATATCTTCCTTCTCTTCTTCCAACTCTTCACCGTCCTCCTCCTCCTGCTCATCATCATCATCATTGTACACAGATTTTTGGTTAAAAATGTCGGATGGCTTTTGAACATCATAGTTGTCATCACCACTGTCAGCTAGACTAGTTACAGAATTAGAATCTTCACAATATTGATGTTTAGGACAATCGACATTTATACAGTTATTGTTTGAAATTGTAATACCGTACTGATATTGTGTAATTTGATTCAATGTAGAAGTTAAATAATTAGACAGTGATATATGAAAAGAAACAAGACAGAAACATTTATTAAAATATTTTACAAACAGTGTTTTGCATTAAATAACCGTAGGAATATTACATAGGTTGTATTAATTTGAACCTTTTCAAATTTATGCAATGATAATCATTGTAATATGATTGAATGATTTATAAGTAGGTAGTGGTATTTATTGACTACATTGTCTATGCAAAGAATCGGTCATCTCACCTGAGATGAAGTCATTGTTTACCATTACGCCCCGTCCTACTAACTTGGACTATTATACCGATAATAATACAGTATACTTTGGAATACAAGCTTTATTTTGAAAGGACGTATTATTGAGATTTATTTTTAACATACAATTAGCATCCAATGAAAGATTTAAAGATTTAAAAGGAAAGAACAGCTCGGCGGCCCTAAAAACTTTCATTGTATACATCATTAAGTTTACGAACTGACTGCATGTGAAATTGAATATTTTTGGTTTGCATCACCGTGGCATTCTTATGAAAAGATCCAAGTTATGAAATCAATAATGATACTGAATATAAATATCTAAGGTTTATTTGGGAATTAATTTTGAACTTATATGCATTTCAGGTTTTTTATAAGATTCGAGACGATGAATTGGGCACATTTTTGGATGTTTAATAAACAGCTGGCTTTCTTTAGTCGATAGATCACTTAATAATAATTAAGTTTTAAAAATCACATTTTTTGCGATACAACTTTAACGTAGATGTATTTACTCCCTCGCTGTCTCAGATTAATCCCATTTCCAAAAATTATCTTGCCATAATAAGCAATTTGTGTTTGGTTCCTGTGACTTTCATAATGTTCGTCTCATTCAATCCCAAAATAAGAATAACAGTTTCACACATTCATTTTATGATTTGGTTACTTTTGGCCTAAATATCCGAACTACTTGTTATTATATTTCAGTAGCATTATAAGTTAGATGTCAAAATAAGTGCAGTTCCAAGTTAAATGGGAGTATGATTCAATTTGAGATCATCAGTAAAAATCAATTTGCTGTAATTTTGTGATAATTAGAGCTGATCAACAAGGCTTGTCACGGGACTTGGGGTAATCTTTACTCCACTAAAATCTCGAAACTGTATAAGATCATGCCTTCATCAAACACTTTACCATAAAAGTTCAAATTATCAACAAATTTGGAGTCCTAATAAATCCTTTTAGTAAAAAGCAACTAGAGTCAAATAGTTGACTATGAATGAATCAATTATTTGATAATTTCCAAAAAGCATAAACGTAAGTCAAGAAATCATTATATGTGAACTTTTTATCAAGTGAAGAAACTGTTAGCAGTAGTCCTCTGTGACCTACTCATCTACGAAGTATTGCAAAACGTTCCTTAATTTCGGAAGTGCTTTGAATAATCTATTTAACACAACAATCACACAATGTATTTATGTGTTTACATAAAAAGATCAAAAAATTTCCGATACAATAAATATGAAATTTATATAGGCAGGACTTGCCGCAAAAACATTCGGATGAAGATGAGTGGGAACAGAATATTTGAAATATGAACATGTTAAGCGGATATAAGATAGGGAAGTACTATATTCAGTTAAACCTATTTTTCAGAATATATAAATAAAAGAACAGTGCGTGAAATATCCACTCAAATATCAATTGCAAAAACGTAATCAGGCGAACAGTACAATTTCTACAAATTATTGTTGGCTTAACGTTATTTTCAGCTAACAAGGAAATTTTAAACTGATTTTCGCCATGATAGATTTAAGTCAACCACAAGAAACGAAAGTAGTAGAATAATATGAATTCGTTTATTTATGAACTCTTTAGCAGTTGCTTAAAATCTGGAAATAAAGAATTACTATGTGGAAGATGTGGGGTCGTAAACAGTCCCTTACTACGGCGAAACGACTGTTTAGAGGTTCTGGGTGTCCAATGGCGATCTAAATAAGATCAGTTCGTGACTCAAGCTGTGAGAATGTGGAAGAACTGATAAAAGTGACCTAGAAGTTGGATATTTGCATGTTAAGCATTGCGAAAATCCCTGCGGAAAAAATTCAAACCATACAGGAGACAAGGTTTTGAAAAGTGGAAGTTAATGTCAAAAGATATATAACAACAGCTGTAAGGATGAACTTACTAACAAAATAAATCAATGAAGCTAAAAAGAATGACACATGAATGAAAAACAGGAAGGCACAATTAAGAGCTGGGAATAAGATATTGAGCAAGTGAACAGTGAAAAATAGAGGGAGCCACAAAGGTTTGAAGTTTGCAACCATACCCCTTTGCATACACGGGTTCACTTTGAAGCTTTTAATAAACGAAACTTGGGCGAAACGGATTCAATTCATAGTTGCCTAGTTATTATTTCAGATTTTCAGAATATCAACGTAGTGTCCCTCATCAAGCAGATGATTGAAAAATACATTTGAAAACATGCTGACCTAATAGCCTAGACCGGCATAGAATATGCTCTGAGATTTAAATGAAAAGCTCCCTTTTTTTCCTTTAAATGTGAGTGCTTGGACACACATATGTGACTTTAAAAATAAAACTGGAGGTAAAGCAAGGTGAAAATTTGCTGACTTTCTTGGATTCCTTTCAACAATTATTTTGATACAGAGAAACGAGTTCAGAAACTGGATACGTCCTTTCCGATGAATTACTCACTCAAGTATTAATATTGTCAACTTTTTTTATCCTCTTTGCAGAAAATTTTTCGAAAGACTGGCTTTCTATTAATTGTAGGACATTCGAATCCCCTTGTTTACGTTTGCCCATTATAGGTGATGAACATCTGTGGATAACCAATATGTCACAAGCATATTTAGCACAGGATTAAGGAGATTGGTGAGTCCCATTAATATTTCTTGATTAGTTACTCACCTCTCAATCTTCCCCATTGAAAATAACTTTAGTACACGATGGAATAGAATTCAAAAAGGAGTACTGATCATAGGACGGAAAATATTGGAATTCAAAAAAAGCTGACTGTAAGTGTCTTTTTGATAAATTGACCTTTTAATTTGGCCATTTTTATTGAGCTGCATACCAATATAAAAAGGCAGTGAAGATATTCACCGAGATTAGATACAGGGTTCTGAAATAATCAGTATAAAATTAAGTCTTGAGGTTTCGGTCTCAGCCAGCTAGTCGGTAAGTTACGACGTAGAACTTCGTACGTAAGTACATCGGTTCAGGTTGTCATACACCATCAGCACAGAGACGCATTTGTCAGTTCAAACCCCATAGTGGTGGAGAAAGTAGAAGTATTGGCAGTAATGGAGAAGATTAGGGTTCGAAGAAATGATTCGAGAAGTATAGTTCAGTGAGATCAATTTAGAAGGAGAAAGATGGAGATTATGAGGAATTCAGGAGGTTAGAATTAAAAAGCACATAAAGAGTGGATGCACTTGCGCCATTGCAAACGATTTTGAGCCATGTCGTTTAAGGTCTCTAACAATTGGTGACTTTCGTCTCGCGGACCACAACTACGTAGCCTACATCTACCAACATGACTCAGTTCAGTTGTCAGTAACTTCAGGGAGGTTTTGGTCTAATATTTTCTATGCAAATGATCAGATTACTATCAATTATTTTCGATTTTACTGTACTACGATGGAATGGCAGGAGACAGACTTCGGAAAAAGACTTGAAATGTGACAGGAATTAATAAATAATAACCAGACTTAAGTGAATTAATAAATAACGACCTATAATGCAAAGTTCATATAAAGTAGTTTATGTTAACATAATTACCCAACACACATATAAACTAAAAACATGAAATGTACAGAATTTAATACCTGATGACGTCGGCCACTGCAATTTGGGGCTGATGATGGTGATTGAGATAAACGAGGCCTGGGAGGCTTTCCTAGAACTCTGAAATAAAATCGGAAATCACAATTCCATAAGTAAAGTCAAAAAGGCTTATTAAATTTTCGTCTGAATCTAAAAGTAATGATGAGGTTCCATAAATCTCTGTACCCACCATTTAGTAGAGTAGTTTACTGAAGATTATATAAGGTGTAAATATGTCCATCTAACTTTACATCGTCTTCTTCAGAAGCTATACATAAATTTAGTGACTATAGATGAATATGATTTGATTAGCTTATAATCAAAGCTTAAATAACAATAACTTGCCTATAATGCAGTATCCCTTTCATGTGTAGGTTGAGCCAGAAAGTAATAACCACTTTTATACTTCAAACAGCACTCAGACTAATCTCATTCATAATTTAATCTCTTCCTCAATTCCGAATATGTTTCTTACTTCGACAATTATTCATTTTTCTAACTTCAAGATTTCTCAAACGCATCATCATCTCTGACGACCCGAGTTCATGGGACGCTATCCCAGATTTCTTGAAACTGCCCTTCAAAATGTGTTGAAGTCATTAATATTTAAACCCCATGTCAAATTTGCCAATAAAACTGATCAGCTAAATCTCTAAAACCGGAAGTCACTGATGCTTGCTGTATTTTCTAAATAACGTACAGGATTCTAGCATTTCTATTCACTTGGGATACGATTTACCCCTTGTATGTATGGATACACAAAAGTAACTACTTGTAGTATTACCGTTATATGTAGATAAGTAATTCTAAAAGCAGATTGGGAATTTCATGAATGTCTTTCCGAATTCTCTTATGCGCTGAAAGATGAAACGGTACGATTAGATATCTCCTCATGATTTCTAACAACACCCTTATGAACTGCATAAAGATTGAACTAGAGTGAAAATCGCATGAGTATGTTATACTAATGACCTTCAGAGATTTATCAACCAACCGAAAAATGTTAGTTCTAAAATGACTTACAATGATATAAAATAGTAAAACCATAAAAAGTAAACAGCTCTTATATGATAAGTGAGGACTGCTATTGTAGAAGAAGTTAAGGTTATCAGCTAGCAGCCAGAGTGGGGTTAGCAGATATAGTTATGAGTTTAGGTTAGTATGGTTAATTTCAGAGGTCGGATAAAGTATACAATAAATTGACTATACAATCATACTGAAAATAGAGCCACTCAAATTTCTGAGCTAATTCAATCAATCAATCGACAGCAACGTAAAACTACGTACGTACGTACATCAGTTCATGTTGCAATACCACATTAGCATAGAGATGTAAACATCAATTCAAATCCAATACAAGTAGGGGTAGTAAAGGTATTAGCAGTTGTTGGAGAGGTATTATTCAAGAAGTAGAATCTAGTGAAATAAACTTGAAAAGATAAAGATAAAGTGATAAGGAATTAAAAAGTTTAGGATTTGAGAGAACACAAAGAATAATTGCACCTGCGCCATTGAAAACAGTTTTCAGCCATGTCACTCAGGATCTCTGACCATTGATTATTATCATTCCGTGGATCCAAACTACGTAGCCAACATCTACCAACGTGGCTCAGTCCACTTGTCAGTGACTTCATGAATTTCTGCCATGTTTTGGTTTGGCCACCCCTAGCCTTCTTCAAACCTACTGCTACACTGCAAAATATACCTCGACGAGGCAGTCGGTGGTTGGGCATTCGTAACACATGTCCCAACCACCTCAACTGATGAAGTATTAACACTTCATCTACTGACCTGCCATCTTTACCTAGCACCCGTTTCCTAATAAATGCATTGCTTACTCGGTTGTCCCGTGATACACGAGCAATGCTTCGGAGACACCGATGATCGAAAAAACCAACCTACTAATATCTCTTACTCTAACTGGCCATGCTTCACAGCCATAAAGGATGGAGCGAACTACTGTGCAGTACACTAGTCTTTTAGTCAGCAAACGGATATCTCGCCTACGCCACAAGTGACGCAGGTTGGCAAAAGCCAATCGAGCCTTCTGTATCCGTGCTGAGATTTTGTGAGTCGCCAGACCAACAGCACTGATGAAACTCCCGAGATAAGTGAAGCGGCCAACACGTTCGACTACTTCACTCGCTATCACTAGTTAAGATGCCAACGCAAGCCGATCCAGAAGCAACATTTTGCATTTCGAGGGGGAAAACCGCATTCCGAACATGCCTGCATTGATGCTAAGGGTAGTCAAAAGAGTGCATTTCATCTGCGTCTACACCAAATAGAACTATCGCATCGGCATACTATAAGTCAACAAGCGATTTTCCAGGTAGAAGGAAATTCAGAACGCAATTACAGAAAACCTGTCTAAGTGAAAAAGATCTATAGCTAGCTCAAAAAATGTCCAGAAATTAATGAACGTCGATATTATGAAACTGAACTGAGAATGGGACATTGTATATGCGTAGACCCCAAGAAACTCTTGTTCTTAATGTAGATTATGTCTGAATAGCTAGCTACTGGTTGAACATACGTGGCATGATTGAAGGCCTAGTCGTGTGTAGGTAAATGAACAGCAGTTTACGTATAAGCCTCAGCTCGTAATTTATTTAACATCAACTCATATGAGGTGGGTTGGGTTTATCTATTGTTCGTATATGGTTATCTTACTTTTTACTATGTCATTTATTCGGGGAAAGCGTTTCCGATTGAATGATAATATATCAAATGATATTTAAAAAGTATAACTTCAAAGCCTCATGTAAATGCTTGTAGAAAATGTGTCCAGAGTACAGCCTAAACGATAATTATTCTTAGCAAAGATAGACAATAACGAATCTGCATTTAGTTTTAGTTTCTAAAAAAGATAGGCAAAAACAATCGTTTATGAACAACCCAAAGACGAATCAGTCAAAACTAGAAACGGTTATTAATCGTCAGTTTTATTATTATTATGATATTTTATATCTTGATTGTCATATGATCAAGTATTATGTTGTTCCATGGAAGTTCACTGGAGACAATTTTAAAAAAGACTCATTAACTAAGGTGGAAAAATCATAACGAGTTTATTTGGGTTGAACTACTTGCTCAAAAACGATTCACGCACCTCTCACCAGCCATGTACTTTATACCCCGCGGCCGACCTTGACTAATGACGGTAGTTACTGTAACACTCTGTATATATCGCTAAACAAAAATATAAAATAAAGATTCCGTAAAACGGGAGTATATTACATGCTTTGATTCAACAATTCATCATTGCGCCCATTTGAGAAACGAGTAAGTCAATTCAAAGGATTCTTTCTAATAGTTCGCAATTAATCCCGTGAAGTTGAATTATGTGGTAGCTTTTACTGTCGTATGTTAAGTTGTGTTACATCGCATGCCTGAAGCTAAGTGGTCATCTGTCATCTTAGTTCATGGTGTAATGAGGAAGTTTCACTCAGTGAGTTATATCCAATATCTTTTTCACGAGCTAGTACAAACCACTTGATTTCTTTGCGCTGGATTCTTGTTCTTTCAGCACAGTTCCAGGTCTTTGGTAGTTCGCAAGATATATACAGTTCACTTAGTCCTAGAATGCATGTACAACGAAGGAAATAATCTCAGTGTAATCGATATTTATGCAAGTATAGTGAACTTAGCTGTAGCCAAGGCTAGCTTAGGATTATGGATAAATGATAAGACTAGACACATAGTATTGCCAAGCTGTTAGGTATGTTAATTTTTTTTGTACGGCTGCTGCGACAATACTTCCAAAATGATATATCACCATGTATTAAGAGTTTATACAGGTATCAGTATAAAGTGTACATCTACCAACCATCTAAGTAATCAGAAATTTAGCGTTCAACCAACTATTACCAAAAGCAGAAGTTATCATGACAGGTTACCGACTCTTTAGCTTGTAGTCCTTAAAAAGTTTCTGATTTTGTCAACACACTATGCATGGTGGCTGAAAAATAGATTACTGGAATGCAGATTTATAGACTAAGAGGTATTTACAATCTAATTTTATTGAATAACTGTATCTGAATATGACTATATTTGGATTACTCAAGCTGTGAACGAATGTTATCCTCAATTTACTAACCTTGGTATACGAATGATACGGGAATACATTGGGAAAAGCATCATGTCAGATTTAATCGCTTTGACTTACATGATGTATATATTCATAAATAAAAAAATTGTTCTAGCCGCAATCAGCTTAATGCGAAATAACTTATGCAGAAACAATAACTTCTGTAGTAATCTTTCACATGTCTGAGGCTTCTGAAAGGATTAGGAAACAAACTTATCCTTCTGGCGTTAGTTGTCATTTGCCCTGAACCTGCGGATATTTGAAGACGGGATTTTTTTACATATATCATCTGAGCGTCGTTTATGCTCTACAAATTAGAGTCATAATATAGCATCCGCCAATCCTAATGCAGCACTTGTCAGACATAGATGATGATTGAGGTTTTGATAACATGCCGGATGACATGCCGGATTATATTCCACTAATTACTTTGTCAACTGTAATGGCAATACGTTAAATATCTTTACACCTATTTTGATTCCCTTTCTTCAGCATTATCCCTTACTACACGCCTTTATATTTCTTTTTCTTCTAGGATAAACTGACGTGTCCTAAGGAGTGGCTCAACAGGGACATACAAACGATGTGAATTCATTTACTATGGTCTGGATATATGTTTTTGAATTTCGTTTCGTGGTTCTAGTTTTAGTTCTGTGGATGGATTTAGATAAAGTAGAAGAACGTCCATGTAGTAGACCATCTTCAAACAGCTTAATTTTACTCAAATGACATGTACTAATGAATGCCTACTTGTGGAAACGTTATTCTTTTTTATTCGATCAATCGTTTACGTCACTTTTCTAAATGCCGCTACATTTTTATCATATCATTCGTATTGGTTCATATTATTTAAGTTATTGATTTTATTGACTGACAAAGGAAAGAAAATAAGGGAACTATTATCATTTCTCAAGGAATATTTGTATATAGGCCAAATAGTTTGACTTGACTGGATTAAAGAAGGCAATGATTTCATGGAAGATGATCTAAAAAGTGGTCTTTCCGTTGGTTAATGATTCAGCAGGAAATCTTCAGGGCCTTACATTATGTTCACCCTGTATTTGCATATCCGAACCATGTATGTAACGCAGGACTAGTGGTTTTAAATTGTTATCACAAATAACCACGGTAGTGGACCCCCGGTAATGTTTGCTCGGTTCATATATAAAACATATTACTATTTTTATACACTGTGTAGATTTGTAGACGTCACTTCGATCGAACAAATTATGCTTTACGAAGTACAGAGCAGAACTACTTTTGGTACAAATACTTAGGTAAACTCAACAGTCCGGATATGCGTACGTGACATTTTTCAATGGACATTTACGTGTCATAAGCACGCAACGAATGCATGCCAATCCCTGTAGAACGTTTGAAGCTAATAAACATTATCAACAGAGAATTCCAGTCTCGAATTTCTACTTTCCAATAACCAATCTTCCTTACCTGATGATCAATAGATACTACTATTCAAAAACAAACGAATACCACTTATGGTTTCACACTTAGTCGCTTTTACATTCCAAAGGGCAAGTATTTCATTCGATGGTGTTTCGAATGTTGAAAAATGTGTTTGTTTATATTACTACCTCTCGCGTTACCCTGCTGTTGTATGATCTGAAAAAAACCGGATGTTTTATAAATCAACCGCTAAACGAATGGTTAACATAACTTATATGTTACACACTTTGAAATGATAAGCAGATAAGCAGATGGTATGTTTACGAGGTGCTTGGCTGCCTTGTTTCTTGTTCAGACAAGAATAGTTTTCAACCAGTTGGAGTTAGTTGACTACAATCTAGACTTGGATTTCTGACTGTTTATAACTTATCAGTGATTTCGCACCAAATCTTCAGTGAACTGATGCTTCCCACATATAACTACGATTGACAGTTGGAGATGTCACCACTTATCAACTGACTGGTTGGGAAATTTGTAATTTTTACGATTATCTAATGTCATGTATTGCGAATTTCTCAGGGTGCTGATTGAGTTGTAACAACCAAGTCGTGATATGGCCACCGGTCTAGGTGACCAGACACCGCGTGTACTATATTGAGATGTAAGACTGATATGCATATGGGCCTGGTAAACTTGGGTTTCTAGGAAAACCGCTTTGAATCTGGACACGCAACGACTGAGTAGACTTACATCAGTCATTGGAAACCAGATTGTCCTCACCTGAGGCCTGTGGTATTGGGCATGGAGGTCAGTCATCTTACTTACTGAATCTCCCCTCCATCCCACATGCTCTTTGAGTACGCAATATACATCCTGACTCGACGAATCCGGAGCAACCGCAAAACCCGGACATTCAGGCGTGGTTACTCCACATGTCTTCATGGTCTATCAGTGGAATAAATTCTTCCACTTCCAACCTATATATGTTCAACGCGATAGGACTCGATAAATCAGTTACCGTAAATGGTGATATGACTTCGACCTAAGGCCTTACAGGCTAGGTAGCTACATGATTGCTGGGTATGCTCGATCCCTACATGGCAAACCTCTGAGATTCTTAATTTAGTTTTGGAAATTAAAGCTTCTTCTTTTCACGTGAAAAGAGTCTCTTATGGCCTTCAGTTTTTTTTCCACTAGAAAGGATTTAAAATTGAATTAGCCAGTTTTCTCTTTCAGTGCGCTGTTTTGTAGTTTCTCTAAGGACTATTAATGTATTGTATATATCATACTTAAACTGAACGCTTATCAGTTTGTTCTCTTGGAGCTGCTCGTGGGTTATGCAACCTTCCTGCTTACTTTTGACTTCTTGCTCCAGTTAAATGGGTTAGACCGCAGAGAATCTCTTAGATTTCCTGTTTCTGTGTTTCCGATTATATTTCCGCCCACTGACATGATACAATGTCTTAATTGGCGCAAGCTTAGCAGCTACATTAGCTAACGGTTGCGATATCGGCCTGCTACTCCTTTAGTGTAGACAACTTGTATGTGAATAGTGGAGTTGTAAGAGATGTGTAGTATAACGTACAAAAAAGTATTTTGATGCTGATGTATGTTTGAGCACTTTCAGTTACACATTTTTTCAGTAGAGACGAGTCAAGCATTATGGCTTAAACTTACTACACTTACTATTTTTAAGATTGGTTTATTGTCTTATACACACATATTCGTTCTCAAAATCAGCTTAAGGATCGCTCGACCGTCTGTTTCGATTGACGCGAATTTCATTATAGTTTTCATATGATACCTGAGGGTACTTACCTGAATCTCTCAAAGTATGGACAACACCACCTCTCATAAGTTCTACTTCATAACAAATCACTTCCAGATCAACCTTACATTCATGAGTTCTGAACATATGCCCATGGTTAATAGAGAATTTTTTGTATACCTCTTCTACATTTAGCACTCTACAAGGTCCTTCAGTTTAGTTTCCTAATGGAGTGTATACATTATCTCATACAAATTTCTGTTTTAGGTCCCTTGATATCGCATACTTAAAGACAATTGGTTAGGCAATGCTTTTTTGTTTCATGTCTCTCTCCGATTGTCGGCGTTTTGTGTTATTTGGTCTATCTCCATCCATTTGGCCTAGAGGATTCCAAGTTAGTTCTTGCCTTGTTATGCCGCTGCGTGCCTTCTTCAGCGTGTGTCTTATCCTCCTCCAGAGCCTCATTTTGACTTCTTCCTCAGCCAGAATCTGGTTTTTTCTCTCCCACAGTTGGTTGTTGCTGATGATGTCTGGCCTACTAATCCTCATTATCATGGGTATACAACTGTTAATGAACGCTTGGATCTCCAGGATGATGGCCTTCATGATTCACCAAGTTTCCGCTCCATGCAATAGAACTGCTTCGATGTTCGTACTTAAAATCCTGTAAAAGCGCTTCCCTTGCTTTACTAATCCATGTATTAACGAATACATGAGATCCACTTTGTTTGTCAATGATGCTGGACAGGTAGGTAAAAGTTTGTATATCTTTCAAAGCTCCTCCGTCAATTTTCATTAGGGTGGTACATGTAGTGTTGTAACGAATGGCTCTGCTCTTTCCTCTGTGTATGTTGAGGTCTACTGCTTCAGAGGCTGTTACTATACTAAACGTCTTCTTCAGTATTTGTTGCTGTATGTTTAATAAAAGAGCTGTGTCATCTGTGAAGCCAAAATCGCCCAGCGGCATCTTATCTGTCCGATCTTTCGCTTGATTCCGTCGAGATACTGAGGTCTTCTTAAACCAGCCAACCACCAGAAGAAAAAGAAAGAGTGAGAGTAAGAAACTTTGCTCTTCACCGGTCTTCACTTGGAACGAATCTGTCAGCATGTATGATTTTGCAGTGTAGCCAACTGTAGGAGTTCGCCATTGTCTTGACTGTCTCTCCTGAGGTATGCCACGCTGTCAGTACATGATCGATCCTCACGGAATCCAGCTCGCAGATCTCGAAGTTGGGAGTCTATAGAATCTCTCCTTCTGTTGAATAAAACTTTGTTGATGACCTTTCCTGGTACTGATAGTAAAAAATCCCTTTGCATTTCTAATACTTACTATGACGTCCTTCCTCTTATATCTTAATGAGGTATCCTCCGTACCAGTCTGTTGTTACTTGTCCCTACTCCCAAATCTTGCAGAAGAGAGCGCTAAACATCCTTGCAATTACTGTTACATCTGATTTCAATGCCTGAGCTGTTATATTTTCTGGTCTATCATTTGTCTGATGACCATGCTGGTTCCTTCAATGGCTGTTTGGTCAACATTAATTAGGTGGTCTGAGAGTGCCGCCTAGATTTTCGGTGGGTTCAATCGGGTCGGTTGATTCAGGAGTTCTTCGAAGTGCTCTACACACTTGTTTTGCTGTTCTTCTATAGCGGCGTTTTCTGCCATCATTGCTAGATCTTACACATACATACGTTTGTTGGCGGGACGGATGTAGCAAAAATTTGGACTAGTTTTTTGAACTATTTTGAACCACAGTACTATGTAGTTATATTCTATTGGTCATATGCTGTTTTACTATTTACTGTTGATTTCCAGCCAGTTGATTGCCGACAATCTCCCCTATTCACAGTCACTCTTGGCTTGTTTATGTATATTTATTATTTATCATTTTATGGCGTGGTGCATTCTGTATATAGACAGAATCTATTTTAAATATCATATATAGTTGAGGCCGGTTACTACTTCTTGACTCAAACGTTGATTATAGAAAGGAACTACTGAATAGTGAACCAGTATGAACCTAGCTACCGGGTTTATTGCTGATGGTTGAGACTGTAATTGGCGAAGTCAAAAACGCTAAGATACAGAATAAACGACGGACTAACCTAGAACCAAGATTCTGATTGGCAGCTAAGAATACGATATTGATCGGGAGGGTTTACAAGATATAACTTAAAATAACATTTTATGAAACTCCGCCAGTAGAAGCTTAGGGGCTACTGCCGGTCACAAGCCCGGATAAAGGAAGAGGGTTGGACATGGGGTTGGCGACCCCATTCCGTCAAAATCTAACTTCCAAAATACGCTAACCAGAAAAACCAATCCAGAACATTTTAAATCTGCCCTGGCAATTGGAAGAAGAATTATGACGTCGCCTGATGAAAGCCGAGTTCCCTCGGAAGTCACGGGCCGATGCCTCTTCTCACAACCACACCAACCATTTTTTTAGGTACATGGAACGTTCGTACATTGTGGGAGACTGGTAGACTATTTCAAGTTGCGGCAGAAATGAAAAGATACAACCTCGAGGTGCTCGGGATCAGTGAAACGCATTGGACACAGGTGGGACAACTGAGACTAGCTTCAGGGGAACTGCTGTTATACTCTGGTCATGAAGAGGAAAACGCTTCACATACACAAGGAGTTGCACTGATGCTGTCCAAACATGCACAAAAGGCACTGATAGGATGGCAATCTCATGGACCGAGGATCATTAAAGCATCCTTCAAAACAAAGAAACAGGAAATTACAATGAACGTCGTACAATGTTATGCACCTACCAATGACTACAATGACGACGTTAAAGATCGATTCTACGAAAGGCTGCAGTCATTCCTCGACAGATGCTCACCAAAGGATTTGACGATTCTTATGGGAGACCTGAATGCCAATGTTGGCATGGACAACACTGGATATGAAGACATCATGGGACGACATGGACTGGGAGAAAGGAACGAAAACGGTGAGCGATTTGCAAACCTATGTGCCTTCAACAAACTGGTCATCGGTGGCACAATATTCCAGAACAAACGCATTCACAAAGCCACATGGATTTCACCGAACCACACTACTCAAAACCAGATTGATCATATCTGTATCAACAAAACGTTCAGAAGGACCATGGAGGATGTGAGAACCAAGAGAGGAACTGATATAGCATCAGATCACCATTTGCTGGTTGCCAAAATGAAACTGAAACTAAAGAAGCACTGGACATTACTCCGAGAAATAGAGAAAGATATGAGAGGAATGAACAAACATTGGACAGAACTGGAGAGGGAAGCCGAGTACAGAGTTGGTTGGCGAAAACTGGTGGGCAGCCTATGCTCTGTTGGGGGTAACAGGCGTAAGGAAGTAAGTAAGTAAGTAAGTAATAACATTCACTTTTTCGGAAATTTTTATATTCAGTGTTTTTTTTGTGTAATGCCACTTTCAGCAGTACAAACTGCAACTGTAACTGAATCGTACCATACATTAATGCAACAGTTTGATACAAAATATTGCGTGACCTTATATGACCTTTTCAGGCTAATTTATAACTTTGTTAACTATATCATATGTGTGCATCTTTATCTCCGTATATATGTAAACTTTGATAGTAGTCGTTCATCTAACCATCCATCTCAGAGAATGAAATTACACCAAATGCTTGGTGTAAAGCTAACTCCCAAACAGCATCTATTCATTTTCCATCTTCAGTCAATAATCCGTTTGCCTGCTCACATAAACACTTGAGATACACATGTCCTAAATCCAACTCATATTGGACTTTCTATTCTTAGGTTGTATTAACATGACTAGCTGACTGAAGATATACGAAGATATACTAGTATCATCATCGTTCAGTCATACTGGAGTCACACAAGAGTAATAAAGTGCCCACCAAATCTGTAACCAGTAGTCATCGAATAAACTATAGAACATCTATCTGTAATTATAATGTTTGATTATTTTTATTATTCTACAAATCAAATATATATTATATTCTTATCAGTAGTAATAACCATATTACAAAAAGAAAATCAAAAATTTCCCTACAATTCGCATCACTAGGTTGCAAACGAATATTTTTTTTTTCAAATTTTTGGTATTTCACCTTTGGACCAGTCGAAATAAGATTCAAGTTTACCTTGTCGTCTTATATCACAAGTCCAACAATGAAATCCTCCTCCAATCGAATTTGCAAATTTAAATTTTACATTGATTGGTTTAATCCCCATACTTTTGTACATTTCTTGCATATTTGTCTCTTCAGTTTCTACAATTGCTCTATTCGGATCTAACATTAAAACATTCATTGATAACCAGTTTGAACCAAGCCACATTTCATGATCTGTATTTTAGAAAATAAAAGATAAGAAATTACTAAAAATTAAAAATTTTCTTTGTTTTTAAATTTTAACCGGTTATGCTCAATATTTTAAGACTTTTTCTTATTGGTTGTAGAAGAATCATGAACAAACTGTACTGTCAGAGAAAACTAAAGACTGAAGCTGAACATTAGAAGACTATTGTTGTATTCTTCTTGTACACCTACTAAGAATGGATTTTGGAGGTGTTTATATTTTGATTTTGAGACAACTTATAAATCGTCTAAAGTGTAATAGCTATTTGGTGGGTATCATATGTAGTCAGTTGGTTGACAGAAAACTAGTTGACGTTCACACAAAGCATTCATATAGGAAAGGTGGACATTTTTAATAGGAAATCAATCAATTATTAACACTAGAAAAAGTATTGAATATTTCAACAATTTGTCAGTTAGTCATGATTATCAACTTTTATCTTTTGAAAGTTTAGATTATCTTGTCTTGCTACAAATCCTTTCTATAGCTGCTTTAATTTGTTTAGCTATTGATTCTGCTATTTAATTTCTTCGTCAGCTTTTGTTATAGTGCACTATGTGGGGATCTCATTTTCAATGACACCTAGAATATGTATACGAACAATAATTGTTTATTTATTTAGCCTACTAATAAGGAGATATTGAATTTTTGAGTCTAAGATTTTTATTTACTCTCAGATTAGCTACAATTGAGTCAATAGGAGGATTAAGTGTTTTGAAACATCCTAAAAATGATAGTGAATCTCTGTTATTCAATCACAATATTGAAAGTTTGATATATGAAAATATTAAATTATGAAATTGAAATGTAACGATAATAGAAGTTAAAGTAATTCACTATATTGTTAGAAGTTCCTTTATTCAATCATCAAAAACATCTATATTTTACAGCTAGTTTTAGTACTGAATTTGTTATGAATGTACGTAAACATGTCAATTTGATATGCTTGAACTATTACGAGTTTACCTTAGTTGGAAAACGAGAGCGACATGACATACTACTCTAATCCCAGTGTCCCCACCCCCATTTAGTGAAAGAAGAAGACTTGATATGAAGTTAAGCCTATATTCTACAACCATCCAGAAAGTACGAGGTCCGAGTCCAGAAGAAGACACGGATCCCGGACTGAGGATCTGGGTCCGGGCCCGGATAATAAAAAGTTACAGATAATGCATATTTCTACATTTAGGTCGAATAGGAAACAGCGCAGAAGTCTGTGACATAAACAGTTAAGGCGACCAATAGGAAAAAACATTGATAGTCAGGACGACCAATAAGAAACGACAGTGAAGTACGTGACATTAATAACTAGGACGACAGTAAAATTGACCAATAGAAATCGACCAGTAGAATTTACTTTTACAAAATGATTCTTCGTAGGATATTTGATTAATATCCTAACAGAATTGCATCAGTAGCTTAACATCCAACTTTCCGGTTGAAAATCAAGTCTACGAACGATTAAGACATCGTTATACTCATACACTCATCAATGATCAATCGTCATACGTATCCAATGCCAACAATTTACAATTTATACAATATCTGATATATCCAAAATGTATTAATACTCACCTTTTTTCATTAATGGTGGTGGGGCATTGATAACTTGCCAACCAGCTTTTCTGATTATATCAGCTTGATGACATGGACGATCAGGATTTTGAATAGCTATACCAGGTTTAACCAAATTAAAGGTTGCATCAATATGCATTGGTCTTGGATCAACAAACGAAAGTCGATGAACTTTTATTCCACGAGGTTCTAGATGCCTTCTAACCCATTCAATTCCAGATAAATTTGTAACCTTATAAGAATAAAAATCAAAGTAGCTATAATAAATATAACCTCGAATCATAAGAATTATGATAAGAATATAAAAGATACAATAGATATAATAAAATAAAACTGTTTATCCCATTCAATATTATCATTTTAGTCAAATCACTGTGATTTGAAGGATCGTTGTTTCTTTATTATTATAGGGTTATGGGGATCGATAAATGTTAGACCACCATTGGAACATGAAAGATATGGACAGCCGTTTCGTCCAAACATGGGATTCATCAACAGTGTGTATCCACGACCCCACAACCGAAATTCGAACCCAGGACCTTTGATCTCGTGAGCAAGCGCTTAACCTTTAGACCACTGGTACCAGTAACTAACGGTGTTAATATATTTAGCTTCAGTCGATTCATGATATTGTGCGACTGTTTCACACCTAACACAGTTTGATGCCGGCTCAACTGTCTAGTGGCTAAGCATTCGTGTGCGAGAACCAAGGTCTTAAGTCCAATTTCCACTTGTGGGGTCGTGAGTGCGCACTGTTTAGACGAAATGGCTGTTCATTTCTTTCAGGTTTCTAACGGTGATTTCAATGAGACTATTTCCTTAGTTGTAATTAAACGTATCAAAGTATTCAAAGAGAAAATATTTTAAAACACAATAATATTACTCAAGTTTAGTTCTGTTTATATACCTAACTGAATTATGTACACTTGGTATTATAGTCAGGATTCACAACACTTAGTTGTGCATCGAAATAAAACAACTAGACTGAAGGAAATAATTATAAAAGATGGAACTTTTTGAACTACTTTACTGAAAGTTATGATGAATATTTTGATTATTTAATTATTGAATTCTTAGTTCTTAAGATATTCTCGTGTTATTCTCATTTTAAGCTTTTAGTTCATTTACTAACTATTGTTATGAACTATTACATTGTTTTATTTAAATTAACTTTAATTTATCACAAACTTATTATTCAGTTATAATTCAATTATGTACATTTGTTAATTTCTTATTTATAGAGCGTCATCACCATGTAAATGAAGTATTGAATTTTTTAGTCAAGAAGATATCGATATCTCGTTACTAGCTATGATTGATAGGTATTAGAGGGTTCTAATCATTGATAGGAGGTCTATAATGTTATTGATTGTAGAGAAAGTTATTCATCTGGTCAATGTAAAATCACTTGTAATGAATACACTCCCTAAACTCATAAACCAACTGAGTGAATATATGAAAGGTTAAAGGTCATGACAAAAAACATGGGAAATTGGTTTCCTATGAAAATTGCTATATGTAATCTAATTGCTATTTCTGTACATTCCTAACTTATTTTTTAAAAGTTAACCGACTGAACTTAATTTATTATCCTTTATTTTTTGAGATGTAATAACTTTAGTCAGACTAATCTACACTGAACAAAACCATAAACTATTGATAATTGTTGTTAAGTGAGCGTTCACAACGTTGACAACGGCGATAGAACTATTGATAATTGTAAGACTTTGTACTTTGCACGACCGTAGCTGCTACCTTGACGTGGTGGTCGGGCTTGACTATCGTGATAACCAAGCCAAGCTATACTGGCTGGAACATATGTTCCTGAATGTGCATCCACTCTTTGTGTGCTATGAAATTTTAAGCTTCTGCATTCCTCATAATCGCTACCTTTGTCCTTCTAAATTTATCTACTGAATTATACTTCTCGAATCATATCTTCGCTCCCTAATCTTCTCCATTACTACTAATACTTCTATTATTGCTATCATTGTTGGATTTGAACTGACAGTTGCATCTCTGTGCTGATGGGGCATGGCAACCTGAACTGATGTACTTAGGTACAAAGTTCTGCGTTGTATCTGTCTGCCTGTCTGCTTTTGTACTTTGCATTATTAACAATGCTAGGAAAGTAGATGATGTATTCACTTGACGATCGTTATGTACACCTCGGTTGAATTTCACTGTTAGATTCTATATAAAATAATTGTAAGATGTTTATATTTGATTTAATCACTTAAAAAATGTAAGAAATTTCTTTAACATTTATTTACATAGACTATCGAATAATGTTGTGAAGATTTTTGTTAAGAATATTATGATATACTTAAGGTTATCTTGACAAAAACTTTATTGTTTGTTTAGGAAAGAAAATAAACCTTTTAACTTTCCTTATCATAATTCATTTCACATTTTAAAAACATAAACATCGTTTTAAATGTTAATAACATTTTATTCTTTACATTTGTTCAGAAATTGGACAGTTATTTGGTGGGTTTTTTTCTTATTATTCTACTTGAGAAATGAATGAAGATGCATTACTTGAAATTTTTTTAAGCAAATCATAAATAGCTATTTCATTCTTGCTTTGATTATTGAGTGATTGTCAGTTTTGTTTAAATGCAGAATAAAGTTCATTCAACAAAAACTCTTCTTCAAGACTATTTCATTTACTAAGGCTGTATAATCATACTTATAGTAATTTAATGAATATATGAGTTAACAATAGAAGAGAACCCGGGACCTTCGGTATAGTGAGCGAACGCCTTACCTCTGGACCATTGGGCCGGCATCCAAAGGTGTTAATGTCTAACTCTGATTGATCTACGGATTTTGCGCGACCATTTGTCTTCGGTAGTTACTGCCTACAACCAACAGGGTTGAACTCCAATGGTCACGTCTTCTCACTAGAACTCCGAGAATTTCCTCACGAAGCTAGTTACTAGTAAGCACATTTTACGATATTTTCAACTTCTGAAATCATCAATCAACCATCAGAAACCTGGAAGCACTGGACGGCTGTTTCGTCCTGGTATGGGATTCATCAGCAGTGAGCACCCTGATTGGTTGTAGGCAGTAACTACCGAAGACAAATGGTCGCGCAAAATCCGTAGATCAATCAGAGTTAGACATTAACACCTTTGGATGCCGGTCCAATGGTCCGATGGTTAGGTGTTCGCTCACAATACCGAAGCTCCCGATTTCGAATCCTGCCAGTTGCAGGACTCGTGGATGGGCACTGCTGATGAGTCCTATGCCAAGACGAAACGGCCGTCCGGTGCTTCTTCCAGGTTTCTAATGGTGGTTTAACAATGACTGATTGATGATTTCAAATGTGTCAAAACACTATCTCCATAACTCTAATTGAAAATAGAAGACAAGGAGATGTCTTCATAGAAATTGGAAATATCAAGTGACAAAAGATGGTTGCATAATGATCTTGAAGTTAAATGAAAGCTGGAAGATGAAAATATCTAAGAGGTAGGAAATCTGTAGGCATGCAAAATAATTCATAGCTCAATACAATGAAGATTCCATAAACGCTAGGTATATTGATCATCATTACCAGGACCATCTTTTAATAGTTCACACGCTCAAGCGATGGAATCAAAGGGAGGTAGAATCAGAAATCTATAGATTGTTTAGGCTATTTGTAATTCACCAGTTCAACATTGAATTCTACATACATAACCAACACACACAATATCGCATCTTTCTGTGATTTTTATTCCCTTCCCACCATGTTTTATGTTTTTTCATATATTTTTTCCTTTTGATTCAATAATTGCTAGAATTTTCTAAAAATAATATTTAATTGTTATTACTATCATTATATTTTTCATTCCTTATTCATATCTGCCTAGTAGGTAATTATGTCGATTGTTTCTCACCTCCAAAAGATATTCATCTTGCCAATTTCCTATAACTTCAAGATTATTATGCAACTATCCTTTGATACTAGATATCTCTGAGTAATTATGATAAAATCTTCTATTCTTCCATGGACTCATATTCATTATGTCACTATAACACATGACTGTACAGCTTTAATAAACAATACCATCAAAAAGAACTTTGTTTTACTGAATTATTATTCAATTAAATATTCAGTTACACAGTGGGTTTCCGTTGTAAATGGCAGATTGTAAAACACCATGTCGGAAGTACTGGAACATCACAATATATGATATGAAGGTTCACTATTTACATCTATCCTTTATGGGAAAATTAAACTTAACGAAAGAAAAACAACACTTACTTGACTTCTTTGTGCAAAAATATCTCGTCCAGCACGTATAAAGTCTGCAGCATCAAAACATGGTTCACTTTCTGTTGTCACTTTTCCATAACCTGGATTGTGTTCATCATCGACACCTACATTCTTAGGCTCAATCTACAAAAATATTAATGAAGAAAATATTGTGACTGGAATAATCGATGTTGGATTATCAATGAAATGTTTTAATGTTTTGTCAACTTGATATCCATAGTTATATCATTATATCATTAGTTGGTATTAATAATGAAAGATATTGATAAACTTTGAATCTATGAATGTTTAAATTGACTTCCGCATATTTCATTATTTAGATTTAATTTTGTGAACTATTTTCAGTTGTTGTTAAAGTCATTACTATGTAGAAAACTGATATTTTATTCCATGGTGTATACTTCAATAACTCCGCCAGTAGAACCTTCGGGGCTACTGCCGGTCCCAAGCCCGGCAAAATACTTCAGATTCGTTAGCCAGACAACAACGAACTGTGGGAGAGAACAAACCAGATTCCAGTGGAGGAGGAAATTAGGAAGAAGGGGTGGAAGTGGATAGGACACATACTACGAAAAGCACCTAACTGCGGCACAAGACAAGCCCTCACATGGAACCCTCAAGGCAAAAGGAAAAGAGGAAGGCCAAGAAACACACTACGCCGAGAAATAGAGAAAGATATGAGAGGAATGAACAAACATTGGACAGAACTGGAGATGGAAGCCCAGGACAGAGTTGGTTGGCGAAAACTGTCAGGTGGCCTATGCTCCACTGGGGGTAACAGGTGTAAGTAAGTAAGTGTACTTCAGTACTTGAAGCAAATTAGTGATCTGTTTTGGATTTTCTGCCTTTTCACAGCCATAGCACTTAGTTACGTTTCTTTCTTTTTTATGGAAAAAAAAACAAACAAGTTCATTTCAACCATCATCTCTCTAGCCTTGAGGCAAAATAAAAATCAACATGTAAGCATATTACAGTAAATGTATAGTTTAAAAAATATCTCTAATAAATACATACACATGAGTGACACAAACAAACAGAATATCCAACCTTGCAGAAACTATTTAACAAATACCTTATTCTCTTAACCAATCAACTAGAAATATTAAAATATATTAGTCAATTTTGTTTTAGAAATTAAATTAATAACTATTATTATTGTTAAATGTAATAATTTATCATGGGAAAAGAGTAATAAAAATGTAATTTTGCAATTAGAGATTAAAATTAATTTAATTACAAAAGTGTATTTATCACATTTTGTTCATTTATTACATTTGTTTGAAATGATAAAATAGATATTGTTATCATTATTTATATTTAATTACCAAATTAAATTTGTTATGAATGGATATGGCCTTGAATTGAAAATGAAAACAGGTGTCATTTGCTTTTTTTTATTGACATTTGAAATAAACATTTCACTTTGTTTCTTTATTGAAATAAACCAACGACAAAAAAACAATTTTAATTGTCTTTTTTCTTTTCTTGACATCATTTCAATGAAACGTGTTTGCAGATACATGAATAAAAGTATATGCTAACAGACAGAAAGATACAACGCAGAACTTCGTACATGTGTACATCAGTGTTCAGGTTGCCATACTGCATTAGCACAGAGACGCATTTGTCAGTACAAATCCAACAGTGGTAGAGATAGTAGAAGTATTAGCAGTAATGGAAAAAAGATTAGGGTCCGAAGAATGATTCAGTGAGATAAATTAAGAATCAGAAAGATAGAGATGATTAGGAATTCAAAAGATTAGAATTTGTGACAACACAAAAAGGAATGTTAACATAGATTGTAAAAGATCTCCAAAAATAATATGATTAGTTTAAATGATTTTGAAGAGTTGTTTATTTAATCTGAATAAATATTAATTATTATAACTGTTTGAGATTAGTTAAAGAATCGATTAAAACAAGTAGTTAGTACTGAATAAGTGTTTTGTCCTATTTCGATATACTCGTAATCGATAAAAATGTATATGGAAGAAAATATTTATTTTGATAGGTTGATTTTGCTAAATAGTTTGTACTTTATTTTCTAGAATTTTTTTGGTAACTCTTTATCGAATGATTATTCATATGACTTATTGAAATATACTAAAGTTTTCATTGAAATTGGATTAAAATTTCATCTTCCAAAATAAGTTTTTGTTCTATGATGAACAAATTACTTCCTTGTCTATAGTGAATTCTGTAGACTAAACGTATTTAAAATTAATTAATTACTATACAGTGACTAGTTTCATAATTGTTTAATTCTATTAGTACTGACTGAATTCAGTTGATGAAGTAACAATGAAGCTACTAGTTTAAGTGACTCAAAATCGCTACATAATGTGGTGAGGGGTTAAAGTTGATTGATAAGAAACCTTGAATCTAGTAAGTTGATCAGCACAAATTGATCAGCGTTAAATTGATTGGATAAATATGACATCGGTCACGACTCAGTGACTAATAAATCGGTGGGCCTATCACGGTTCATATAAGTTGGCGATAACACCCAATATTGTGAAGCTTACTTACTTACTAACCTACGCCTGTTACCCTCAATGGAGCATAGGCCACCTACCAGTTTTCTCCAACCAACTCTGTCCTCGGCTTCCCTCTCCAGTTCTGTCCAATGTTTGTTCATTCCTCTCATATCTTTCTCTATTTCTCGGCGAAATATGTTCCTTGGCCTTCCCCTTTTCCCTTGACCTTGACGGTTCCATGTGAGGGCTTGTCTTGTGACGAAGTCAGGTGCTTTTCGTAGTGTGTGTCCTATCCACTTCCACCGCTTCTTCCTGATTTCCTCCTCCACTGGAATCTGGTATGTTTTCTCCCACAGTAAGTTCTTGCTGATAGTGTCTGGCCAACGAATCCGAAGTATTTTGCGTAAACAACTGTTAATAAACACTTGTATCCTATGGAATATTGTGAAGCTAGGTAACATGAGATCGAAAACTCTGGATAGTGTGAAATTCCTCAAGATTATATTAACCTGTTGACAATGACCAAATCACAATGGGATCTAGGTAGGCAGGTTCTTATCGAATAGCCCTAATCTCCAAATAGTTTGTATGTATTCAGTAAGAAAGCAAAGAAACACCCAGTGATTTCACTATATTTAGAAAATATTGTCTAAATCTATTGAGGAAATCAAAACATGATGTATCATTTAGTTCATATGAGTTTCTGTTAAAACGTTGAAGCATAGTTTTATTGAATCTTAGCACAGGTTATACAAAAGACAATTAAAATAAATTATGACCAGACAACTCCCCGTGATAAGGATTAATTAATTTTGATACTTCACACGTCAGTTTCATCCAAATCTCTTTGAGAAAGACCTCCACATTTCTGTGGAACTTCTTGTTCAATGAATACAGATACAGAAAACATAATGACATATTTAACCAATCTAGTGAATTAAAATAACGTTTGTCCTCGTGGTGATCGATCAGACTACAATCAAGTTTCTAGCATAGCTACTCATTTAAATGAATTCAGTTCAACAACACAATATTGTAGCACAGAACTATCTCGACGAAGAGTTCCTACTGGTGCCTAACATGAGTCTTTGACTGCTTACCAATTACCTAAAACTACCTACCACTAAAATATATAGGTCACACGAAATGAATTTGAATAAAACTATAAAATAGGCAAACACGATAGTGAATACTACTCAGTTATCGTGCAGTGGAAATATCTCAATCCCATCGGAAATTAGTCACAACCGTATAGTTCAGTGTTAGTGTGTTTAAAGTTGATCGCCAGGGATGTGAACTTGAATTTAACAGACACCTCTACTTCCTGTAAGATTAGATAGACATCTTAAAAGTATATGATAACTAGCCTAAAAGTTAGATACAATGCTTTCCACCACCTACTTTAATTCAGTCAACAAAAACATCACAGCCAACAGTTTCTTATCTATGAACAATTCGTGCGGAAATCGGTTGATTTTTCATTGATCAGTTTCATTTGAATGAGCAATTTTTTCATGGAAAATGGATTGTGTGCGCAAACGCCTAACCATCGGACTACTGGGCCGGCATTCAACGGTGTTAATGTCTAACTCTGATTGATCTACGGATTTTGCGCGACCTCACCAATTTGTCTTTGGTAGTTACTGCCTACACACGACAGGACTGAACTCCAATGATTGATTGATGATTTCAAATGTGTAAAAACACAAACCTCCAAAACTCTGCCCCACAATATCATAACTTTGCTCACTGGTGACTAGCTTCGTGAGAAAATTCTAGGAGTTCTAGTTGAGAAGACGTGACCAATAGAGTTCAACCCTGTCGAGTGTAGGCCCTAACTACCATAGACAAATTGGTGAGGTCGTGCAAAATCCCTAGATCAATCAGAGTTAGATATCAACACCGTTGGATGCCGGCCTAGTGGTTGAGAGGTTAGGCGTTCGCGCACAATGCCGAAGGTCTGGGTTCGAATCGTGCGAGGTGCAGGAGTCGTAGATGAGTCCTGCTGATGAGTCCTATACCAAGACGAAACGGCCGTCTTTCAGTGCTTCCAGGTTTCTAATGTTGGTCTAACAATGATTGATTGATGATTTCAAAAGTGTCAAAACACTAACCTCCAAAAATGTGCCTCCAAAAATAAATGGATTTTATCAAGATTAGGAGCAAGATTTATTGCTTTGTACGAAAAATATATCACATCTTACTTTGTATACCTTTCCTAAATAGTTTTAACCACCAATGGAAGTTCAAAGAAATGACAACTAACTAATTCATCCACTTTACCAAATGTAAGTAAAACAGTCCAGTTCCAACAAAACATTTAATCGAAAAAGGAAAAAATTAATTTCTTAACTGAATATAGTGTTTAATTTTTTGAAATCATAACTTTAGACGAGGTATTAATTAACAACTTACTTGTATTAATTTGGAAAAATTTGTTGGTTTCGGTCCAATTGTCCATTTAGCACCTTGTCTCCAATAATTTAAAGTCAATGGTCTAAATGCTACATATTCAAAATATCTTGATCTCCAAGCCATTGTTCCTTCAATCATTTCATCACCAACAATTAATAAAAAATCTCTTGGCATAGCAGCATAAAAACCTGTTGTATACAAAAGTTTTCATATGAAAAAAAGTGCACAGCAAAGGAAAATAATTAGTCATCTGTTGTAGAACACAATATTACTAACATCATAAAATCATGTTTCATTATGGTTGACACATTGACATTAAACAAAGTGTTTTACAGGTTTTGCTAATCTTCAATCCCAACCATAGCTGATACCTTATCATGGTGGTCCGGACTGACTATCGTGATGACACAACCGAGCTATATTGGCTGCAACATATGTTTCTGAAGGTCCTACCATACCAGGCAGGTCGATTGGAGAACGATCAGACTAAAAGCAGCAACTAGAGGTTTGAGGGCGAATTCGTACTGCTGACTGCAGAGTGGTGTCTCCCTCGGACAACCAGCATCTACGCCCCCACTGACTGCAGTTCAGACGAGGTGAAAGATGAGTTTTACAGAAGCTTTCGGACGTCCGAAAGGTTAGGCGTTCTGATATTGTAAGATTGGCTGATGACTTGATCGCTCAAGTAGGTAGACTGAGTGAAAATGAAAGACACCTAGGTGGATGTTATGGTGTTGCGGCTCAGAAAACAGACAACGGCGACCGTCTGTTGTAAGTATGTTCAGATAACCGCCTATTCTAGATTGACTGAGATCTTAGGTCGAATATGGGAACTGGACGTAATCCTATCCGACTGGTCTCAATCACGATTTGTCCCAGTCTACAAGAAAGAATGAAAGTCCTCTTGTGACAATCACAGAGGAATAAGCATAACTAGTATAGTATCGAATATATTGACCTCAGTAATACTGTTACCGGTTACTGGTTTTCGATCATAGGTGTCTTCGAAGCATTGCTCATATATCGTGGGACAACTGAGTGAGCAACGCTGTTATTAGGAACCGGGTGCTAGGTAAGAATGGCAAACGAATAGATGAAGTAATGAAACTTCATCAGGTGAGGTGGTTTGGACATGTGTTGCGTATGCCAACCACCGACTGCCTCGATGAGCTTTGTTTTGTAGTGTAGGAATAGGTTAGAAGAAAGCTGCCGTTTGGAGTAACTGGTGGTGGATTGACGATTCACCCCCCTTCTAATGTGGAGAGTAAATCCCGAATAGGATATGACCAGCCCTATCACGTGTCATCCAAGTTTATGTGGTTTAACTGCATGACGTTTATATGACCTTTAGGTCATGCTACGATAGGTAGAGGGATCAAGAACCTGACGGAAAAGTATAGGTACATAGTGACCTTGATAGGTCAAACATTGTTGGAGGGCGAGTAGGCGTACTGCTCTGAGTTCTCTCGTTCTTCTGGTGTGGATTATGTTATGAGAGTGAACCCTGATCTAAGGCATCTAAAGGGCTTTGCTTTGTATGGAGGGATTTTGTGGGCCGGTGTAGAATCCATTTTGAAGGCTTTGTTTTATTTGTAATATGTTCTTAGTGACTCTTTCTGTGCTACATTTTGGTGGTTTGTTTAATCTCATTTTCGTATGTTAATATTTGTATTTTGTTATAATTTCTATTTTTTGTACTCTAATTGAAGTTTCTATGTTTCCTACTGAACTGTATGATGTTATTTAAGTTTATACTTAATTATGGCCACAGCCATATCGGATTGGATACCTTGGCGGGTAGAAAGTGCATCTGGACTGGAAGGGTGCAATTTGGATTGTAACAGAAGCATTCTTCCAGAAATGGAAACACGTTGTGTTATTTTGGACGGAAAACAGTGTAATATTGTTCAGGTAATTATCTATATTATTTATTTAATAATAGAACCGTTTCTTACCCATATAAATTGCTTTCTATTTGGATCAACTGAGCGAGGCGCGTATGTTATCTTCTAGAACTGTTTCTCCGAAATCAGAATCCACTATGAATCCTACAGTAAGTCCGTCCACTCCTTATGAAGTTGACAAAACTACAGGAAACTTGAAGCGAAGGAAATCAGCAGGACCTGATAGATTTACGTTTGAGATTTTTAAGTATGATGGTCAAGTTTAAGCAGCTAGATTGACTAAGATCTTAGTCAGAACGTGGGAACTGTGCATAATCCCAACTGACTAGTCTCAATCCATGATTGTCCCAATTTATAAGAAAGGACAAAAGTCTTCTTGTCACAATCATTGGGGAATCAGTCCAATGTAGTTTGTAAATTATTAGCCTCGATTATACTTAGACGTGTAACTAGAGCCCGTGAAGCGCACACTAGTGAAAACCGGGTTGGTTTCAGACCTGGACGTGGCTGTATAGACCACATCTTCACACTACGACAGGTCCTGGAACACAGACACACATTTAGACAACCGACAATAGTTGTCTTGCTGGACCTAAAATCGGCATTTGACTCTGTTGATCGTGAGGTTCTGTGGCAGTGTCTGTCATTGAAAGGTGTACCAAAGAAGTACATTACTTTATACAAGCTCTCTACTCAAGCACCACTGGTCGAGTGAGAGCTAATGGCGAACTGTCACCGGAATTCTTCAATTCAAATGGTGCCCGTCAAGGATGTCCACTCTCCATTCGTGTTCAGTTTTGTCATAGACATGCTCTTAGAAATCACCTTACCCTCGTCTGAATTTTCAGGAGTAGACCTACCAGGAGGCTCGCTTATTGACCTAGAATATGACGATGACATAGTTCTGTTCGGTGAAGACGCTGAAAAAATGAAGAGTCTTCTAACAGCCCCAAACCAGAATGCAAGCATGTTCGGGATGCGATTTTCCACTCAAAACGGAAAATGTTGCTTCAAGATTGGGTCGCATCGGTAATAATAATAATATAATATTTATTCTCAAATAACGTTACAAGAGTCACGCCAGTTTACAGGCTACGCCAAATTGTCACAAATACTTTCACAGTTACTGTAAAAGTTATAGCAGTTAAATGAAGTATAAGAGTCAGTTTCTGATAGCCTATTTACACTATGTCACTGACAGACACATCACAATACAGCCACATTTTCAATAGTAGAGTACAAATAAGGAAGGTGCACAATAGGTTCTATTGGCGATTTGCCGTGATCAATAGTGAATTTCTTGGGGAAGGTTAAATGGAACGCGCTTGATTCGAGCTGTGATCCAGACAGTCATGTGCATAGGGTGCATGTTCCCTAGAGTCGCCAAGGATTTCCCACCGTGAATGGTGTTCTGAAAAGGAGAAAAGAGCGAGAAAAAGGCAGAAGTGTGGTACTTGAACTAGTGATAGAGAGTGAAGTAGTTGAGCGTGTTGACCGCTTCACTTATCTCGGGAGACTCATCAGTGCCTTTTGACTGACGAAATATCACCACAGATAAGAAAAGCTCGATTGGCTGTTACCAACTTGCATCATTTATGACGAAGGGAAAATGTCGGTTTGCTGAGAAAAGGACGAGCGTACTGCGCGATAGTTTGTTTCTGGCTGTTTAGATTGATGAGGCGACTAATCAGTAACACTGAAGTTGCTCTTATACGCTTTCTACTTCTGAGGTTCATGTTTCCAAAACTATGCTGAGGTCGCAATTCCGTCGAGACACCCGCAACATTCTTACTCAGGCGCTTATAGTATGACTTAGAGGTTGGCATTCAATAATAATGATAAAAAGTACAGTTAGACAGTGAGAAATTTTAATCATTAATGTTTTCTTTTAACAAACTCTACACATTTAACTGAAATTTCCATTTCAACATACATAAATCAAGCTTCTTACTTCAACTTCTCTTCTATCCACTTGACGCTCCACAACTCTTCCTTCTTCTTTGCTGTACTCCTTCATCTGTGGTTAATATTCTTATAATAATTTACTTTAATTTTAGTGGTCAGTATGAATTTAATCTTGACTTACCACTGTATTGACTACCTCAACATTGTAGAATCATTTTTGGATGTTTTGTTTTTTGGAAAATCCCTCCATGTATATATATATTTGTGTTATGATATGACTGACTCTTTCTGTTGACATTTTGGTACTCTATTTGATTCCATTTTGAGATTTTATCATTGTATATTGTTATTATTCCTATATTTTGTACTTATATTGAAGTTTTTATGTTTGCTTCTGAATTGTACACATGCTGTTTAAATTTGATATTTAATATGGCTACAGCTATATTTGGATTTGATACATCGACTCTACGGACTGGAAGCACTTATTCTTCCATAAAGGTATACCCACCATAGTAAATTGGATTTAGAAGGTGTAATATTGTTGGGTAATTGTCTGTATTTCCATTTTTTATTAAATAATGACCGTTTTTCCTAGAATTATTGTGTTTTGGTATCGGATCTGGGACAGCGCGTATCAACCTGCACCTATGGGACACGAAGCGAACTGCTAGGGTAGAAAATTCATTTATAACATTACAGGTTAAGTAGTGCTTTGGTTATATGTATACACTTGCCACACTACTGCCTTTTTCTCTGTCTGTCTGTCTTTTCTCCCATTTCAGAGTCCCTTTCTCGGTGGGAATCCTTGAAGCCTCTAGGGAACCTTCATTTTTCCTTCCGGTTCTGATCTCTCTTATCTCGTGTACGCCCGGTGCGTCACACCCAATCAACATTTTGACATTTTCATCTACTCTCGGAAAACCTATATCTTATAAATAGGACCAGGACGCCATTTGATGCGCCGTTGGTACAGTCCTGTGAACTGCCAGTATAATTCGACTGTCAACACTTTCTGGACCTTATCGGGTGACGGAAAATCTGTCGAGTGCAATGCTACACCGACCTCTTTGGATACCAACGACGATTATTACTAAAAGTCTTTAGAGATACCATTTTTGGTTTTCCCCAGAAGCCTGACTTATCAGCTAGATCATCAACTACGAGGGAGGTATCTGGTCCACTATCTAGAAAGGCGCAAGTGTGAATAATCTTCCCACCATTTTTTATCCACACAGGCACTACTGCAAATGCTACTGGCCTCTGCATGCACTTAGCGCACTTCTTCGCATAATGCTGAGTGTTAATGTATGCATGACTATTAGTATCACTCCTTTCTCCTCACTTCTCATGTAAGAGAGTATGGAATTTCCCGCCACACCCTTCAATAGTACATTACCTCGGTATTCGACAATTTTTTGCTGCGTCGTTTGCCTTCAGACAAACGTTAGATAACTTGTGCTTAGAGATGAATTCTTTCCTTTCTCTAACATTTTTGTCTTTAAACTTCTGTCATTGGTCTAAAGAATGATTGCTTGAACACTCCAGACAGGATGAACTACGTAAGGGGGCATTGCCATCACTAGTACTCGTATATGCTTTCCTTGCTGTATTTTAATTAGCATCAATTTTCCCCTTAAAAATGCCGATATCCCTTCAGTCGCTATTATTGCCGCCGTTGACAAATAGGCCATATCTAGTATTAGCTATATCTGAATGTTCCTTTACAAATTTACGGAGGTCCTTGAATAAAGGGTCCCTACCCGTCTTGAAAATTTTACATACAACCCATTCCTTCTGTAGACACGGTGGGAGTTTTAAAAACATGCATTCGATGGTTTTTGTAGAATTAGGATCAGATAGTTCACTTGCATGAGCGTTAGCTCACAAATATGCAGTTTACAGACACACCAGACCAAATCAATGTGGTGAGCGTTTAAACTACAACTTCGCTTGTGAGTTATGAACATAACTAACAATCATCGACATTAAAGAACATCGATAAAGTTGAGTTGAGCTGGTTTCTTCAACGACTGAGTGTGTATCGACCAAACCGTCACACTACGGATCATTGTGGAAAGACATCTGGGTGGATCTTACGGTGTCGTGACTCAAAGATCGCATGATAGTTACCGTCTGCTGAGGCTATACTCAGCTGATCGCCTTTTCCAAGCAAGCAGGAACATTAAAAACAAATGAAAATATCTCTTGAAACGGTGACTCCCGAAGTCAGCCTAGCGATGGACCCAACTAGACCACATCACTACCAGCCAGCTGTGGAGAGGCTCCAATTGTAGATTTATTTCGACAGTGGCTGTCCTAATTGTTTCCAATAGAAACACTCCTGTACGTTTTTCCTAGTCGCGGGTCCCAATCGATTCAAAATAAGGACAAAATTCTAGGAGAAAACGTCTCTATATTATTATAAAATGGAAATACAAAGTCTTACGGAATTTGTGTTCCTTCCAGGGTTAAATTACTCCGCAGAGTATCCAGCACAATAGCTAGTAAGTGACACTAAGTCCAGCAGCCACCGCGTCCATCCAAAAATGTGGCGGCAGCCATATTATATCAGATTTAAACAATATATGTACAGTTCAGAAGCAAACACAAAAACTTCAATATAAGTACAAATATAGAAAGAATAACAACATACAATGATAAAATCTCAAATTGGAATCAAATAAAATACCAAAAATGTCAAGAGAAAAAGTCCATCATGTCATAGCAAAAATATGTAAACATGGAGGGATTTTCCAAAACACAAAACATTCAAAAAGAATTCTACACCGGCCCGCAAAATCCCTCCATGCAAAAAGAGCAAGCGTTAATGACACTTTATTTAGGGTTCCCATGTTATCCCCTAATCCACACCGGAACAACGTGTAGGACTTACAGCAGTACGCCTACCCGCCATCCAACATGGATATGACCTGTCGTGTTAACTAGGTTCCTATACTTTCCCATCAGGCCCTTGATTCCCCTATCTATTGTGGAATGACCTAACGGTAGTATAAACCTTACCCAATTAACCCATACGAACATGAACAACGCGTCGCAGAACTGGTCATATCCTATCCAAGGACTACATTCTCTATCGTGGGGACGAGTCGCCAATCCACCACCACTTGCTCCGATCAGCAGATACCATGAAGTCCGTGATGCTAACTTATCAACAGAAGTTTTTGACCCATAAATAATATGCAAGGGTGGGATCTCCAAATTTGACATTTCATCGTCTCCAGAAGACCTTAAGTAGCATGACGTAGGATCAATATTTATCCTTCCATCTCCTGATGCAGAGGAGGTTTGAACAGTATTCATCATCGTCGGTAACTCATTTGTCACATCAGTGACATCCAGTTTATTATCAACGTCTAAATGATTCCGTTCTGCATTAGCATCCGTTTCAGCGGCACAAGACATATGCTCAACAATAGCATCGTCATCACACAGCACTGTAGACTGGCTGTTACCATCAAACACTTTCTTCTCATCATCACTCGACTGACAGTCAACCGTAATAGGAACAGTTACAGTTGCACAACCTTGTGCATCTTCAATCAACTTAACCTTCGTGACGAGGTCCGATGGCGTCGAAACACTAGGAGGCTCATTCGATGTAGTTGATAAACTAGTCCCTATAAGTGAACTGCTGTTACTTTCTATATCCTTATTATCACTGTCACTACTAAGGTTCTGATGGCTACTATTTCCATGGCTAGTCGTAGCATCCGAAAGAGCATGAGGTTCAGGCTTCTTAGTAATAGTATCATCATGTCTCCTAGGCTTCTTAGCCGTTACTGTACCACCATCACTTATCCTAGAATCTACTCTAGGTCCAGTTATATAATTTACCCTAACTGAAGGGTTCCGAAAATAAGCTTTATTCCGTTCAGTCAATCCTGCCTGGGCCTTATTCATATTTGCTGAACTCATTAACCTCTGATTACTCGAATCCAAATAACCGTTCCAGGCTTTTCGAGCAGCTAAGAGGCTTTTATCATCACACACTTCGGATCCATCTTGATGCCTACACTTTTCGCCCTTTTCTTTCTTTTCTACACTTAGAAAAGCCATCTTATCTGTTACACCAACCGGCTTCTTGCTAGGACACGCATCAAGAGGCTTTACATCGTTACGGTCACATACTCGTCCTTCATCAGCGTATGCTTTCGTGATATAATTGACAAATCTCTTATCTTCCGAGCGTGCTTTAGGTAGAAACGAAAAATCCGAATGTCTCGCACGCAGACCACTAGTAGCTTCCGTATTATTTCCTGTTTTAGCCTGATAAGCTAATCTTCCAAACCTACTACTAGCTATCTTAGCACGAGACATAATAAATTCCGTCAATTCATTGAAACTAGGCTCTCTCTCCTCTTCGTCCCACTTGAATACTAGCTCTGCCCACTGGGCTTGCATTCGACGAGGTAAGAGCCTTACTATTCGTTCTAAAGTAGCCATAGAGTTAAGTTCAGCTGTACAATTTAACTGTTCTAAAGTTAAAGCAGCGTTCTGCATTTTAGTAGCCAAGTTCGTCAATGATTCAGGATCATTAAATTCTACATTCCCAGTTCTAAATAAGTCCTCTAAGGTTTCTCGCGCTATTACATGCGACTGTCCAAAGAGCTGTTTTAGAATGGACTTAGCTCTCTTATATCCTGATTGTGGATCCATAATAATACAGCCTTCAATCGCATTTTTTGCTTTTCCCTTACAATAATGAATTAAATACAATAAACGCACTTGATCATCCTTGATTCGAGGTTCTATAAACGATTCTATTTGTCGTATGAACCTAAAATAGTCGCGAGACCTTCCGTCAAAAAATGAGAGTTCAACCTTAGGTAGTTCTAAACCCTCTATCGATGACTTACAATAATAAATATCAGACATAACATGTGGGTTACCCATAAAAAAGTTATCATCAACGACTTGCCTAGAGCCCTGTGATCCGTCGAGCTCTTCCACCCTCCTCATGTGTGATTTTTTTCTGATTGACATTATAAATAAAGTTCAGTAGAAAAGGTAACAATACAAAATAGTAATTCCACGGTTCAGTTCAAAAATAATGATTAATAATCGAACTTCTTCCTCCAAGGAAGTCTAGTGTGATAAACGATTAAAATTCCAAATGTTTCTTTATAATTCTTAATAATCCGAATAGTTCCAAAATATATGTGTTCAGTTGAATATTTCCAAAGTATAATCCACAAAGAAGAAATTCCACAAAGTATAGTCCACGAAAGATGAAATTCCACAAAGTATAGTCCACGAAAGAAGAAAATTCCACAAAGTATAGTCCACAAAGGAAGAAATTCCAGACTGTAGATTTATTTCGACAGTGGCTGTCCCAATTGTTTCCAATAGAAACACTCCTGTACGTTTTTCCTAGTCGCGGGTCCCAATCGATTCAAAAAAGGACAAAATTCTAGGAGAAAACGTCTCTATATTATTATAAAATGGAAATACAAAGTCTTACGGAATTTGTGTTCCTTCCAGGGTTAAATTACTCCGCAGAGTATCCAGCACAATAGCTAGTAAGTGACACTAAGTCCAGCAGCCACCGCGTCCATCCAAAAATGTGGCGGCAGCCATATTATATCAGATTTAAACAATATATGTACAGTTCAGAAGCAAACACAAAAACTTCAATATAAGTACAAATATAGAAAGAATAACAACATACAATGATAAAATCTCAAATTGGAATCAAATAAAATACCAAAAATGTCAAGAGAAAAAGTCCATCATGTCATAGCAAAAATATGTAAACATGGAGGGATTTTCCAAAACACAAAACATTCAAAAAGAATTCTACACCAATGATGACTACCGCTCATTCTGGAGCTCTTGTTTATACTCAGACCATGCTCTAGCGCGAATGCGTATTCGTTTGCGTCTTACCAAATAAAGGAAAGACAGTTCGGGGAAAACCCTGATGATTCAACCTAATGATAACATGGCTAAGAATATGTTTCAGTAACAACTAGAAAAACAGTTAGGCAGCCATGAAGTAAGTGATGCCAACCATGATGCAGCTTGGAATGATAACCGAAGAGCTGTGAAAACGTCAGTAGGGTAAATCATTAGGTTACGGAGAAACACTTTATTCCGGTAGCATCCATTGAACTGATAGATGCTTAGAAACTCATCCCACCTGTTTCCAAGTACGATGGGGAGAGGAGTCAGCTTAGGCGCGAGCAGATAAAAAATCTGCATAGTTGCGGATCGCGAAAGGAAGAGCAATGTAAAAGGCAGTGGCGATACTCTTAGCTGGAGATTTCAACACTCATCTCTAAATCTCAGGAATCAGGGTACAACTCCCACTTTTTGGTTCCATAGACTTGGCGCAGCCATTCAAAACTCTGCGCTTACTGAGCACTAATGCAGTTTCACTAGATGGAAAAATGAGGTAGAGTCCTGAAACCTGGATTATTTGTTGACAGTTGGTCAGTTCCTGGTCTAAGACGTTCACGTCCATACACCAATAGGAAGTAGTGACCATGGCACAGTATTGTTTAACATGGTCATAAACAAAACATTCACACAGGACGAACACGAGGGCAAATTATGCGCCTATGAGAGTGATCCTTCTACAGGCCATTTGGCCACGTGAGTGGTGAAGGCTGACAGCAGATGATCACGGACAAACAGTGAGAGACGTCATCCAGAATGTTGTCCTTAGCGATGCACCTCAGTCACACCACACACCCGGAAATAGAAGGACATAGGTTAATCGTGACACTGATAGCTTGCTCCAGGGCAGCCTGACACAAGTGGAAGGTCTCCTTCAAGGTATGAAGTGATGAAGTGATAGGAGACGCTCCTAGATGAAGCTAGCTCTCAAAATAACTGCAAACCCGAGGCATCTGCTTAGGTTCATGACAAAAAGAAAGCCAACGAATCAAAGTTTGTGTTCTCTCAAAAGGTAGACCTCACCACCCCAGAGATGGCTGAGACATTCAACACAAACCTCACTGAGCAGTTAAACCAGGCATCCACATGTTCAGAGTACTACTCAAACACAGTCCCAGCTGACGGCTAAATGAATATCGGTCTTACTCCTGACTTAGTACTAAGGAAACTTAAATCCTTACACTCAGCAAAGTCATCAGGTTGTAACAGTATTCGACCGATAGTCTTGAAACAATGTGCAGAAGCACTCCGTTCACCGATGTGTTACCTGTTCATGCATTAACTTGTGTCCCACCCATTCCCAGCAGAATGGAAGCAAGATACTCTGTCTCCAATCTTCAAAGGATTTACAAGATTGAACAAAATTACTTTCTAGTAGATTTTGTCTTAATTCCAAATTTAATATCAGTCTGGGATGAAAACAGTCGTCCATTAAGACTAAGATGATCGATGTCACTATGTACAATTTCATTTTCACAAATCTACATAGTGTATATCAAGGCCGCAGCTGCTATCTTGCCTATCGTGATGACCCAACCGAGCTATACTGGCTGGAACATAAGTTCCTGAAGGTCCTACCATGCCAGGCAGGTCGATTGGAGAACGATGAGACTAAAAGCAGCTACTCATCGTCTGAGGGCGAAGTCGTACTGCTGGCTTCAGAGGGGTGTGACAGCAGTAAGGTGTTTCCCTCGGACAACCGGCATCTGCGGCGATGCTGCCTTCTCACAAGGAAGGAAATGATTAGAAAAGGTCGGCCCTAAAAGTGTCGCACCTCACCCTACCTCACGGATTTCCGTCCCCGTCGGTAAGGGTGCCCACTATGGGATTTCAGAACTGAGGTAACACTCAAAAAACGTTTCATAAACTGGCCGTACGTGACCGGCCTCAAGCAGTTGACCCTTGGTCTATGTAGAATCTTTTTTGAATGTTTTGTTTTTTGGAAAATCCCTCCATGTTTACATATTTTTGTTGTGACATGACGGACTTTTTCTATTGACATTTTTGGTATTTTATTTGATTCCGATTTGAGATTTTATCATTGTAAATTGTTATTATTTCTATATTTTGTACTTATATTGAAGTTTTTATGTTTGCTTCTGAACTGTATATATGTTGTTTAAATTTGATCTTTAATATGGCCACAGCCATATTTGGATTGATACTGTGGCGGTTGGACTTATTACCCTTTGCCTTGGATACTCCTCGGAGTAATTGTGCCTTGGAAGGTGCATCGACTTCAGGTATTGCTTTGTATTTCCATCTTTTAATATAATATAGACCGTTTTCTCCTAGAATTGTTGTGTTTTTTGGACATTGGACAGGGAGATACGCGTTCGAATTGCACTTACTGGAAACCATTGGAACTGCTACGGTAGAAAATCCATTTACAGTCTATGCAGTCATGCTCTCAGGTCTCTAAGACCGACACTAATCAACCTTCTTTTTCAGGTTCCTCAATAAACAACCTTCCACGGTGTGGGCAGCCGGGAAGTGACAACCGCCTTCATACTCGTGACAGCACACGAGACCAAATTGGTCGAAATCAAATCCTTCCTACACCCCTTAGTACCTCTCTTATCTCCACGACTAACTCTTCTCACATTCCTTTACCACACTGCACAGCTAATGCAAACGATGCGATTTCACGAAACATCATTTCTGGTCTCCTGAAACCCCGTTCTAGACTACATGTTGAAGCATTTAATGTACGTGCATTATGTTAACTAGGGCAACAGACTTCGTTAGCTAGAACATTAGAATCTCGCTAAATCGATGTATGCTGCGTCTCGAAAACGCGCATACAGGATCCTAGTAAAGTCATTAATCTGATTTCGCCTTGTCAAAACAAAGAATCAAACCGAGTTACTCTTCATGTATCCAGTAGCCCTGATGATGCTGTCATGGGTCTTGCTGAGGTTGGTATAGCATAGAGTCGTAGGGCAGAACTAGCGCTCGTAGATAGTCGTTTGTGCGCCGTCCGACTGAACGGGACAGTAAGGACTCGGAAAGATAGGGACACCCGTCGTTGCCTCCTCGTCGTATCTGCCTATGCCCCCACTGAATGTAGTTCAGACGAGGTGAAAGATGAGTTTTACAGAAAGCTTTCGAACCTCCTCCAAACAGCTAGGCGCTCTGGTATATTAATAATGGCTGGTGGCACATGTTTAGATTCAGATTATGCCCTAATGCGACCGCGTATTTGTTTGAGGCTTATTGGACGTAAGAATGACACCGTAAGGAAGTATCTTAGGGTCTCACTTAATGATAATCAAGGTAAGAATATATTTCAGGAGTAACTACTAAGAGAGTTAGGCAACCATGTGGGGGATTCACATCCGAAGGCCGGTTGGAATGATATCAAAAAGGCTGTGGAATTAGTAGTGATATCTGCTTGCAAAGTTAACCATAAGGCAAGGATGAAACCGTGGAACTCCGTAGCATCTACCGAACTAATGAATGCTGGAAAACTCATTCCTCCTGGCTCTGAGTGCGATGAGGAGTGGAATCACCTTAGACGTAGGCTGAAAAAAAGCCTCAGTAATACTTCGACGATTAACGAAAGTTCGTGATGAGCAAACTCGAGAAAACCAGGCTGGTTTTCGACCTGGACGTGGTTGTATAGACCTGATCTTCACACTACGACAGGTCCTGGAACACAGACACACATTTAGACGTCCTACAATAGTTATTTTCCTGGATCATAGACATGCTCCTAGATATAACCTTATCCTCGTCTGAATTTTCAGGAGTAGACCTTTTACCAGGTGACTCGCTTGTTGACTTAGAATATGCCGATGACATTGTCCTACTTGGTGAAGACGCTGACATAATGCAGAGTCTTCTGACTACCCTGAGCAACAATGCAAGCATGTTCGGGATGCGGTTCTCCCCATCGAAATGCAAAATGTTGCTTCAAGATTGGGTTTCATCGGCACCTGAACTAGTGATAGGGAGTGAAGTAGTCGAACGTGTAGACCACTTCACTTATCTTGGGAGTCTCATCAGTGCTGATGGACTGATGAATGACGAAATCTCAGCTCGTATACAGAATGCTCGATTGGCTTTTGCCAATTCACGCCGTTCATGGCGTAGGCGACATATCCGTTTGCTGAATAAAGGACGAGTGTACTGTGCAGTAGTTCGCTCCGTCTTACTTTATGGCTGTGAAACATGGCCAGTGAGAGTAGAAGATACTCGTCGGTTATTGGTTTTCGATCATAGGTGTCTTCGAAGCATTGCTCACATGTCATGGGACAACCGTATAAGCAATGCTTTAATTAGGAAACTGGTGCTAGGTAAGGATGTCAGATCGATAGATGAAGTAATGAAACTTCATCAGTTGAGGTGGTTGGGACTTGTGTTGCGTAAACCTAACCACCGACTCCCTCGACGAGCTTTGTTTTGTAGTGTAGGAGTGGGTTGGAAGGAATTTAGGGGGGCCAGACCAAAACATGGCAAAAATCCATGAAGTCATTAACGAGTGGACTTTACCATGTCGGTAGGTGTTGACTACTTGGTTGGGGTACGCGAGATAATAATAATCGATGGTTAGAGACTCTGAATGACATGGCTCAAAATCGTTTGCAATGGCGCCGGTGCATTTATTCTTTGTGTTCTCTCAAATCTTAAACTCTTTTGATTCTTCGTCACTTTATCTTTATCTTCTTAAGTCTGTTTCACTAGATTCTACTTCTTGAATAATATCTTCTAATCCTAACCTCTCCGATTACTTCTAATACCTTTACTACCTCTACTACAGTTGGATCTGAACTGACAATTACAGCTATGTGCTAATATGGTATGGCAAGATGAACTGATGTACTTACGTACGAAGTTCTACGTTGCATCTGACTGGCTGAATAAACTAGATTATCTATATATTACTTAATTCTGAAATGTTATTTATATTAGCATTATAATGTCCTCCTATTTATTCTCCACATTGCAGCTAACTGATCTCCGCTCTGGTAATGTGATAGCTATTAATAGCCATAAGTCTACTCCCTGAAACCAGCGTTTTCATTCAAATCACGGGACATACAAATTCACGAACGAATGCCTACTAAATAGAATTATGTCGCCGAATGGCTAGAGGCCCATCTATTGGACACTAGTAAACACCTGGGACCGTACCAGAAGAACAAGAATCGATCTCAAGGAAATCAATTTGTTCATATTAGCTCGTGAAAAAGAAATTGGATATTGGAAGATCAGCCACACATTCTAGTAGATGGTCGAAAGTATCTGTTTCGGATGAATTCCAGGAAGCAGTGTATGTCGTGTAGTCATTCAGTTTGTGGTTAGTTTTACTGACATCTGTAGTCGAGATACAAGGTAATTAGAGTTTAGGGAAAAAATCTATTGTACCTGTAGGACGGTCAGAGTAAAATACGGATTGGTCACTGTTCTCACGTTTATTTTATCAGCATTAGTAGCGATTTCAGATAATTTAAAGGTATTGAAGACGACAGGCTAAAGTAAATGTCTGTTAGATATCCAAGAAGTGGTTTAGAGGTTAACTGTGAGTAGAATTTAACTATATGGGTGCCATCTATTCAAACTTAACTTCAAAGCAAAAAATTTGTCTTAAGGACGTTCGCATTGAAAATTCTGATTTAGGTGTTTATTGAGAGCTGCTTCACTTTCCAGGTGTTCTTCGATTGCAGAACTGCTGTCTTTGCTTTGCTAATCCGTCCATTCACATTTGCATCAGATCCAGCGTGTTTATCAATGATGCTGCCCAAGTATGTAGAAGTTTTATCATTTTTCAAAGCATATCCGTCAAGTGTGATTATCTCAGTATATGTTGTGTTGTATCGACAGATCTAGTTTTTTTCTTTGTGTATGTTGAAACCTACTGTTGCAGAGGCTGCAGCTACATTGATCGTCTCCTCCTGCACTCCGTAGTGTCTAAGGAGCCTCCATAGTGTTTTCCTATCCACGCTGTAGAATACTTTCTCGTAGTCAATTAAGTTTATGTGCAATGGTGAATCCAATTCAATTGATTGTTCCACAATGATCTGTAGTGTGGAGATTCACCTGATACATGATCAGTCATTGCGAAAACCAGTCCTACTCGCTTTTCTCGCTGTTTTTCAATGTCGCTGATTGCTTTGTCTTCCTTTTTCCTGACTAGTCATCCTGGTTTACCATGTTTTCCGGCAAGCTTCATCATTGTGTTATGTGTTTGTCTGATGTTTCTTTCTCTTGCAGCTTTTTCCTCCATCATGGCTAGGTCTCTCACATATTTACATTTGTCAGCTCTGATGCTCTACTTCACTCCCTTGTTTGATTCTGTGTATTTATCTTGTGCCTTGACTTTCAGTGTATTTGTTCGGCTGACATTGATTAGGGTTTTCTTGTTCTTCCTTTCTTGAATCGTGCTTAGACTATGAACAGAGAGCGATTACTTATGGTGGTGCTTCTTGTGACTGAAAACCTCTGGCCATGTTGAAGTTGTTGCTTCTTTAGGCCTTACCAGTTGCTCTTCATGGTGATTTCCTCTTCACTGAAAGGCTTAGAACTTATTACTGAGAGCTATCTTAAATTTGTTTAGTTTGCCAGTATCCCGAAAGAACACCGCAATAAAGGTTTGTGATATTGTCCTCCCCGTTGTCCAGTTCTCCTTGAGTTTCAGTTTCATCTTGGCCACAAACAAGGGTTGATCTAAATCTATGTCACATCCTCTCTCGGTTCTTACATGCTGTATCGTTCTTCTAAAATTTTTATTGATGCAGATGTGGTCTGTTTGGTTCCACGTAGTGTCATCCGGTGAAACTCATGTAGCTTTGTGTGGTAATATGGAACACATTGGTTTGTGAATCTCTTACCATCTCACACCAATATTTAAATCCATGATTTCAATGGACTCCTAGATATATCCAATTTAAGCAGGATAGAAAATGGTCAGCAGAACCGAACAGCTTGTATTTAGAATGCGCAACAAACGCAGAATAATATTGTACATAGTTTTCCATAATTATGTAATCACTAAACATCGTTTCTTCAATTTTTACTGAAAAACTCGTAGATGCAGTAACTTAGTACAGTAATATATTGTACAAACAACTTACTTACTTACTTACTTACGCCTGTTACCCCCAATCGAGCATAGGCCGCCCACCAGTTTTCTCCAATAACTACATATATGTAAATACACATTACATATATATATATATATATATATATATATATATATATATATGTTAGAATTTCAGTAGATCTTTCAGCAAATTACTTTTACGTGTCATATTTTCTTATAAAAATCTACATTTGCATGGGTGCTTCCTCCAGGTACTTCAGTGAGAGGTAGTTCGGTAAAGATGGTTAAGTAAAACTCTATATCTATATACATTTTTGAATGTCTCTACCTACTTAATTTCGCCTCATTTGTAAATTTATCATAGGTGTTGGTTTCCTTAGTTAAGATAAGCTTTCCGCCCATATTCATTCACACTTACTTTGTGCTTCCGTTCTGGGACCTTGTTCTTGATGGCATGTACTGCTGCAAATTTCTCGTGATCATTATTAAACCAATTGTACATATTTTTCTCAGTTTGCATCTCTTTTTTTTTTCGTACATTATAACCCTAGAAAACTAATGAGTGCATATAATGTTAGGAAGTAATATTTTGTGATCATATGCTTGTTGATTGTTTGGATCTTGTCAACACGTAAGCATATCGTAACTGGAGTTAACATTCGTGTAGCTGTTGCATATTCACTTATTTTTGAACCACTTTCATATGTCATAGTTTTTTTCGTTTGTTAATTTTTTTTTTCTGCTCCTGTTCAGTCCATCACAATCTTTTGACAAAAAAGTGTGTAGATACCTTTAAATTGCAAGTATCTAGTACTCAAAATGATGATTTAATGAACTTTGGCATTAAGTTATATTTTATGATGTGTGAAAGAACAGCTAATTATATGGCTTGCAAGGCCAATGAAATTTTTGATTTTATATTAAAAACACTTCATTATTAATTTATTTTTTTATTTGTAATAAATTAAAAAACTATACAATTCTCCTGGTTTCATATAAATGACTTTGTTAGTCACTGTGGTTGTATTTCGATTAAGATTATTCTGTTTTATAAAATCTACTTTACATTCAAGCACAGCAGAGATATGATTTTATTTCAAATATAAGAAATAATTGAACAGATTTCGAATAAGAAAATAACACTAAAAATGTTTGAATACTTAAAATAAAGGTATTGCATATAAAAGTAAAATATTACCTTAATTTATCTATGTATATATGACATTTGTAAAAATATTTATTTATTCTTTTCATAAACAGTTAGAACATAAAGAAATCTGGTTAGGAAGAGCGTCACGACAAGGACAAAAACGAGAAAATACATGAGATTCGTTCATAGTTCCTGAAGCAGTACAATCAAACCATTCATGACTAGCTTGAAAAACACATGAACTGCTTGCATCGTCCCAATATGGTGCCATCGGACTAGTTGAGTAGGTAATATTAGGACAAGAAATACCAAAACGTTGAAGGTTTAGTCGGTTATTAATACTTGGAAAGTGTTCTGGAGAACAGCGAAACGTGTAAAGGTAAGACACATTTGGTGAAGGGGTAGCATGTATAGAACGATAGTAAAGGTACCCATTCTGTATTTGGGGATGTTGAGGTATGTCATGAATGGAATGAGCAGAAATATCAGGATGTCCTGCAAAAGTGTTTCCTGAGGTTTTCAGACTCATGCACACTTCAGAACAAGATTTACCGGAAGATCCCAAAACTATCCTTAAACTTGAAGCTGGAGGCCATGTAACAGAGGTGTCAGAGGCATCCATGTAGTTAAATTTTTCAGACCCATCAGACACTGGCACCGGCAAAGGAGATTGGATCAATTTGTTGTAAAAAGGTGTTGAGCAAATATTTTGACGTGTTAAGTAAGCGTTGAGACGTTCGAAAAAACCCCATGGACTATATTCGTGAGGACGATAGGATCCTTTCTAAAAAATCAATAGACAGTGATTAAATATCAATCAGTAAAGTGTGATTCAACCGTCCAAATTTACCGATACAATTTCTCCTAACCAAAGGGATAACTGTTATATGACTAATGTCAGATTCATACACATATCAGCACAAAGTTTACTGGCAGATCTCAAAACTATCCTTAAATTTGAAGCTGGAGGCTATGAAACAACGGTGTTAAGGATATCCATATAGTTAAGTTTAGGAGACCCATCAGCTGAGTGATGACTTAAAGTTACTAATTATTCTCTTTCTTAGAGTATGATTACGAATAAAAAGTACATAAAAATTCAAGAATAGCAACGACATCTTACTTTAATGGTTGTCAGAATACGTTGAACAGTTTGACGTATCTGTGTCTCATTGCCCATATCAATCAAATAGGAATAAGGTTCACTGATATGGTTTTCAATATATGGATGTTGGCTGGTAAGCTGAAAACACAAAAAGTTAATCCGTATTAAAATATTAGGTACTATTCATTAAAATTTCTCACTTTCCATGAGAGTGACATCAGTTTTGTTCATGATTCGTTACTGAACAGTAACTAGGAATTTCAAAACCTCCTAATTCATCTCAAACAGAAATTAAGTTGGGAAAATCGAAATACATAATTTTCATAATAGAGTTGTGAAGATTGCTGAGTTCCAATGAGACCATTAATCGATCATTGTCAGACCACCATTAGAAACCTGGAAATACTGGACGGCGGTTTCGTCATAATGTGAGACTCATCAGCAGTGATCATAGATGGGCCAGAACCCTGGAATCGAACCTAGCTCCTTCGGTATGGCTTGTGAACGCTTGACCCCTAGAACAATGAACCGGCAAAGAACGGTGTTAATGTCTGACTTTAATCAACCCAAGGTATTGCGCAATCTCACCTATTGTCATTGGTAGGTAATTGCTTAAACACAACTGGGTTGAAATTCACTGGTCACGGTTTCTCACTAAAACTTTCAGAATTTCCCCACGAAGTTAGTCATTAGTGAGCTAATTTCTATGAAATTCATCACACAGTTGTGTGGACATAATACAATATAGAATACAATCTTCATCTAACTACATTCTCCACTCTACTTTCCAGTTCTACGCTATCGCAATTCATTCTTTTCATGTCTGCTTCCATTTCCTCATCCACTAATGTTCTTTGGTATTCAACTTTTCCTTTTATCTTCAGGATTCTAAGTTTGGGCTCGCCCACTGACGCAGCTGGGTGCTTTTCGCAATGTGCGGTTTGTTCTCTCATACAGCAGATTGTTTCTGAAAGTGTCTAGCCTATGGATCCTCAGTATCTTGAGTAAACAAGCCTTAATAAACATCTGAATTTCCTTCATCATGTTTTCGTAGTTTACTGATTTTCTGCACCATACGATCGACCTGTCTGATGTTCCTATTGAAAATTCTGAATTTGGTGCAGTACTGCAATTTTGTCTATAGACGATCGATCCCTGCAGAATCCAGACTGCTGATCTGGAAGTTGGGCGTCTGATGAATCTTTCATTTAAGTTCAGACAATAAAGAAAGATCATTCTAAAATATTAATTCTTCATTTCACCAAAATGATAGGAGGAGCTTTCTGAATCATCCTAATCAAAACTTGAATCAAACACAAGTCCATTAGAGATATTAATTCCGTTGAAAAAGCATTTAGAGATCCTTAGTGAATCGCATATCTAGAAGACTAGTAAATTCAGTGACAACCCATGTTGAAGTCTCCTCTAGCTACACAGTTAACGTATTATTTGAATATCCTTTCATGAAAGTGCGATCATAAGTACGTGTTAAATTATATATATGAAAAATAACTTCATCCCAGCTTTTTCTATCGATTCCCGGTGCCCTACATATTGCTCGATTTCGTGTGAAGTCAAATAGAGAACCTCGTAAAGTTTGACCACCAATCTGGTTAGTTATTCGAGAGTGTTTCAATTCAGTGTTCAAATATATAAACAGTTCACTGCTCTTATCCTAGTACTGAAACTGGAAGGTCAGTTTCAAGGCTACGAACGTAGGCACAAACATCATCACTGTCCAATTGTTCATTACTGAATGTAAGAATTACTCACTTCTGATCATTACTGAATACAGTGAAGGTTACATTGAAAAAGTTATGAAATAACTTCAACTTGAATGAGCCATTCATGGAGTCAAAGTGAGCTTGTTGAAATGTTATGTACCCGACTCATTACAAGTTGACGAATGACGAAACATTAGGCTAGATCGACGTGATGTTTTTGGTTTTAATTACTCTCAGAAATCGTCACTAGCACTTATATAGCTACAGCATGTACTAGAAATCTGTAAGTAGCTTACAACAGTGTCAGAAGCAAAGTCAAAAATTAAAAATCGAAACTATGAAGATAAAATAAAATTGAATGAAATCGAAATTCTCTATCACAGGAGTAAAGGCATGAATAAACAAATGTGCTATTAGTACAAATCGAAAGAAATATCACCGTTTCATCCACATGGATTATCATTTGTCACAGATTGATAGAGATTTATTTATGGGGGTTGGGATAATCGGATTTAAGTAGCATGTCGTGTCGCCGGATCCTCGATCCTCGCTCTCGTTTTCCGACTAGGTACACTCGTAATAGTTCAAGTATATCAAGTTGACGTGGTTACGTGCAGGCATAACAAAAATGACGAGTATTTAGTTAAAATGATGATGAGATTATGACAGTTATTTACAAATCAATAGTTTCCAGTAGTATCTAAAAGCAATTTAGTGTTTAGAGAATATGTTCTTATACAAAAATATTTTTGGCCTCTAACTGTTTATCAATTTTACAAGATTAAATAATGAATTCATTGTATGAACCTTACAGCTTAAAGTTTATTATCTAAGTAGTTTGTACTAATCGCAATCAAGACGGTTTTCAGAAAGTTAAAAAAAATGATACAATAGTTCTCTACATAAATATGAACAAAATAGAACTAAGATAAGAAATTACAGAAGAATAAATGAACATATAATTCATAGAAGTGTATTACATCGGTTCATCTTTTCACTCATACAAATATTCATTTCAAGAAACTATGTTGGAATATGTCAATTATATGAATAATCAAACTAATTCGGAAATTAAGACAATATATATCCATTATAAACTGTACCTTTATATGAGAAGATAAGTCGAGTTAATAGTTCATTTATTCATTCCTAATATGTAACAATTGGTAAATGTACTAATATTTTATCAAAAATACTACCTAAAAGAATACTACTTACACCTCGTGAAGTTGGTTTATCACTAAAAAATGATTCAGTAGTTCGACTGTGAGGTGGACTAAAACGAGGATTGAGAAAAATTAAACCATTAGCAATGGCTTCTAAAGGTGCAGGACCTTCATAAGGAAATCCCAATCCAATCATAACCTACAATAAAATTTCGAAAATAAATATTCCACAATTACAAGAAATAATAAATACAAATTTTCAATACAATCAACCAATAGAACCACATTTTTCAACAATTTCGAACTCACAACTTTCTTTACATATAAAATAATTTGAGTTAATTAAGTGTCCATTAATCAAAGATTTCAAATAGGTCTTTTATTATGACGCCAGAAACGTAAAGCGTGAGAAAGTTTTAGGCAATCACACTCAACTACCGACCGTAGCTGCTACCTTGACGTGGTGGTCGGGCTTGCCTATCGTGATGACCCAACCGAGCTATACTGGCTGGAACATATGTTCCTCAAGGTTCTACCATGCCAGACAGGTCGATTGGAGAACGATGAGACTATAAGCAGCTACCCAAGGTCTGAGGGCGAAGTCGTACTGCTGACTGCAGAGGGGTGTGACAGCAGTAAGGTGTTTCCCTCGGACAACCAGCATCTGCAGCGATGCTGCCTTCTCACAAGGAAGGAAGGGTTAGAAAAGGTCGACCCTAAAAATGTCACACCTCCCCTAACTCACGGATTTCCGTCTCCTTGGGTTAGGGTGCCCACTAAGGGCCTTTAAGAACGCAGCTAATCCTCTAAATACCTTTCATAAAAAGGCCGTGCGTGACCGGCCTCAAGCAGTTGTCCCTTGGGCTCTGCGGTCACGCATCAACACTAATCTATCTTTCTTTTCAGGTTCCTCAAGAAACAACCTTCCACGGTGTGGGCAGCCGGGAAGTGACAACCGCCCTCATACTCGTGACAGCACGTGAGACCAAATTGGTCAAAATCAAATCCTTCCTACACCCCCTAGTACCTCTCTTATCTCCACGACTAACTCTTCTCACATTCATTCATCACAGTGCACAGCTAATGCAGACGATACGAGTTCGCGAAACGTCGTTCCTGGTCTCCTTAAACCTCGCTCTAGACTACATGTTGGAGCATTTAATGTACGGACATTGTGTCAAATAGGGCAACAGGCTTCCTTAGCTAGGACCTTAGAATCTCGTGCCATCGATGTATGCTGCGTCTCGGAAACGCGCATACAGGATCCGAGTCGCGTCATACACTTGGCCACACCATGTCAAAATAAAGAAGCAGCTCGATTTACTCTTCGTGTATCCGGTAGCCCTGATGCTGCTTCCCGGGGTCTTGCTGCCGTAGGCAGGGCATTGAGTCGTAGGGCGGAACAATCTCTCCTTGACTGGATCCCCCTAGTCTTAATGAAGTTGAAAAAGCGTTAGGAAATCTGAAACGAGGACGAGCTGCAGGTCCTGATAGACTGACCCCTGAGACATTTAAGGATGGTGGTCCAGTTTTAGCAGCTAGATTGACTGAGATCTTAGGTAGAATCTGGGAACTGTACGTAATCCCATCCGACTGGTCTCAATCACTGACTGTCCCAATCTATAAGAAAGGAGAGAAGTCTTCTTGTGACAATCACAGAGGAATAAATCTAACTAATATAGTATCTAAAATATTGGCCTCAGTAATACTTCGACGCTTAACGAAAGCTCGTGAAGAGCAAACTCGAGAAAACCAATCTGGTTTTCGACCACATTTTCAAACTACGACAGGTCCTGGAACACAGACACACATTTAGGCGTCCTACAATAGTTGTTTTCCTGGACCTTAAGGCGGCATTTGACTCAGTGGATCGTGAGGTTCTGTGGCAGTGTCTGTCATTGAAAGGTGTACCTAATAAGTACATTAACCTCATACAAGCTCTCTACTCAAACACCACTGGTCGAGTGGGAGCTTATGGCGAACTGTCAACGGACTTCTCTACTTCAAGTGGTGTCCGTCAGGGATGTCCACTCTCTCCATTTTTGTTTAATTTCATCATAGACATGCTCCTAGACATAACCTTATCCTCATCTGAATTTTCAGGAGTAGACCTTCTACCAGGTGGCTCGCTTATTGACTTAGAATATGCCGATGACATTGTCCTACTTGGTGAAGATGCTGACAAAATGCAGAGTCTTCTGACTACCATAAGCAACAATGCAACCATGTTCGAAATGCGGTTTTCCCCCTCGAAATGCAAAATGTTGCTTCAAGATTGGGTTTCATCGGCACGTGAACTAGTGATAGGGAGTGAAGTAGTCGAATGTGTAGACCGCTTCACTTATCTTGGGAGTCTCATCAGTACCGATGGCCTGCTGACTGACGAAATCTCGGCACGGATACAGAAAGCTCGATTGGCTTTTGCCAAACTGCGTCGCTTATGGCGTAGGCGAGATATTCGTTTGCTGAATAAAGGACGGTGTACTGCGCAGTGGTTCGCTCCGTCTTACTTTATGGCTGTGAAACATGGCCAGTGAGAGTAGAAGATATTCGTAGGTTATTGGTTTTCGATCATAGGTGTCTTCGAAGCATTGCCCGTATATCGTGGGACACCCGAGTGAGCAACGCTGTTATTAGGAAACGGGTACTAGGTAAGACTGGCAGATCAATAGATGAAGTTTTGAAACTTCATCAGTTGAGGTGGTTGGGACACGTGTTGCGTATGCCTAACCACCGACTCCCTCGTCGAGCTTTGTTTTGTAGTGTAGGAATAGGTTGGAAGAAAGTTAGGGGCGGCCAGACCAAAACATGGCAGAAATCCATGAAGTCATTGACGAGTGGACTTAGCCATGTTGGTAATTGTCGGCTACCTGGTTGGGGTCCGCGAGATGATAATAATCGATCTCAGAGACCTTGAATGACATGGCTCAAAATCGTTCGCAATGGCGCCAGTGCATTTATTCTTTGTGTTCTCTCAAATCCTAATCTTCTGGGTTCTTCAACACCTCTAGTTTTGACTTTCTAAACTTTTCTCATTGAATCATACTTCGTGAATAATATCTTCTAATCCTAACCTCTCCGATTACTTTTAATACCTTTACTACCTCTTCTACTATTGGATTTGAATTGACAATTATATCTCTGTGCTGATGTGGTATGGCGACATGAACTGATGTACTTACGTACGAAGTTCTACGTTGCAACTGACTGACTGACTGTTTCACACAATTTATTTTCATTATTGCTTTACAGCAAAAAGATAATTAACGGAAATAAGCCAGTAAGACGCAACTGAAAAAGATGATATATGCTTACATAACAAACTATCTGGTAAGCATTATAAACATCTTAACTCCGCCTGTAGAACATTGTGCGCGAACGCCCTAACCGTTAGAACACTGAGCCGGTATCCAACGGTGTTAATTTATCATATAAACTTACTTGAGCTTTCGACAATAATTCTAAATATGGTTGACCATATTGTAATTGATGTATGTGAACAAAATCCGGTAATTTATCAATTTTATCCAACACATTTCCATGTAATTCAAAGTAATCCGACAAAATTCTCAAGTAGTTTGTTTTATTCTGAAAAAAAAGTTATTTAATTTGAGCTAAGAAAGACAGAAAACACTGCTTGGAGAAAACAATTAGATTAAAGATAACTAAAATACTGTTTATCACTTAAATCGACACGTATGGAAACATATATGCCTGAAATCGTCGATTTGCATTGGATCTAAGGAGTAATTATTGTCATAGTTGACATCTAATTAATACGTACATTGACTTGAGAAAGGATCAACATTTCTCACTGTCGTCACAATTTATTTTAGAGGTAATAATCAACTTTCATTTTTTCCTCTAATGGATTTTTTGTTTTCCTAGTTCTAATTAAACTGATATGTTTGGGTTTTGAGTGGACATCTATTACTATAGACCTTAAAAATTTGGAATTTTTTTTAAAACAAAATCCTCATAGAATATTAAAAAAATGAGTGAGTAATTGTTTTCTACAACTTTGTTGTCATCAGGCTCTATAGAGTTGTAAGCCCATAATTATTGTATTATTTTAAAAAAAAACCTTAAAATAAAGCATGCTGTAAATGTTTAAAAATGATAAGACTTCGCCATTGTTACGACTCGCCAATATAGCTGAAACTATTTGGATAAACTAGAAGCAATCGAATCGATGTATCTAAATCAGATATACCTTGATCCATGACAGGATCACCAGAAAAATTAAAATGAACATTATAGACCTTTTAACCCCCCCCCTCCTCCCTGATTTCTTTTACACTTATCGATTCCTTACTTGCTGAAGAGTTTCGTAAAAATAATTTCTATGGGATTGAATAGGTAGTGGTTTTATGTGGAACATTACCATTAGGCATTTTTTTCTACTTTTTCTTACAGTGAATGTGTTAGCTTCTGGTTTAACGGAACTTAAGAAATTCGCAATCTCTCCATAAAATCAATTTATTGATTTTAAATAATGTAATAGAATCTAATCAAACTTCACTTTAGAAATATGTCAGTAAACTGACAAGCTATTAACAACGATATACCTTTTTATTGTAAAAGCACCGAAGATTAGTGAATTGCAAACATTCTCTTTCTAAGTGTATGCACAACCAAAAAGGTTAAAAATGCACATCATTCATTCAGATTGAGCAGCAGAAAGCATCTCTATGCTCCGAATTAATGATTTTTTTTTTTGAAAATTACAATCTTCTTGAGTATTTTGCTAACAATGATTTATAAAATATAATCAGAATATCGAAATCTAACTATTATCTTTATCGATTAGTAAAAGTAATCAAAATTGAATCATTTAAATCATTCCTTTTTATCTCAATAGTATGAAAACTTCAATGCTGCGATTGATTAATATACTATATGAGTTATCATTAATATGAGATAATGAGTATAGTTTGTGAAATACGATCATTGAATAAAAGACTCAAGCCAGTGATTTGTTTTAACTTTAGTTGAACATTGAAAAAGGTACCGGAATAAAATTAAGTAAAACATCACTTTAGTTTCTTTGACTGATTTCAAAGAAAAATTTTTAAATCTGACTAAATTATACAACTCTACATAATTTTTGAGAGTAAATAGATTTGCATTTTCTTTCAAAATAAAAAGGAAGAATTAATGTACTACGAGAATGTTAACTATCCGATCAACCATACAATTAAACAATAATGCCAAGATTCACACATTTGAAATCATCACTCAATCATTGTTAGACCAACATTAGAAACCTGAAAGCACTGGACAGCCTTATCGTTCTGGTATGGCACTCATCAGCAGTGCGTACCCACGACTCCTGCACCTCGCAGGATTCGAACCTAGGACCTTCGGTATTGTGCGCAGACGCCTAACCATCGGACCACTTGGCCGGAATCCAATGGTGTCAATGTCTAACTCTGATTGATCTACGGATTTTGCGCGACCTCACCCATTTGTCTTTGGTAGTTACTGCCTACAGCCGACAAGGTTGAACTCCACTGGTGACGTCTTCCAGGTTTCTAATGGTGGTCTAACAATGATTGATTGATGATTTCAAATGTGTAAAAAACACAAATCTCCAAAGCTCTAACTGAAAATGCCAAAATCGCAAACTTACCTTCCACATATAAGCCTCTTTTCCATAGACAATAGCAAATGGTTTAGATAAGGATTGATTTGTGGTGTTAGATTTAAATGGGAATATTTCAGTAACAAAACCTAGAAATGTGTTATCCGGTGTATGAGCTGAAATTAAATAAGGCGGAAGAAGGCTGTAAAGGTAAGATAACAATAATAACAACAACAGTGTCTGTATACGTGCATATCAAACAAATGATTGAAGTGACGAACAAGATGAAGGCCGTTCCCGACAGAAAATTTTATAATTGTATCAGTTATTAATTTTTAACATGTAATAGTTTGTAAGTAACGAAAAAATCGAATTGTTTCAAAAATTACCAAAATCTTTTGAGTAACGAATACAATTTTGATGGTATAGCAAGAACATGATATTTGCACAATGCATTTCGAGCAGTCTTGTTATAGAGATATTTTATTAGGCCCTAATATATAAAAGCTAAGTTACTATCGAGTTAGTATAATGACTGTTACAACTATACTTCTGTTGGGGACGTTAGATCCTCAGAACTAAACTTGATAAAGGTCTTACTTTTGGATTTTACTCATGGGCTAATCAGCTGACCTTGAGATTACAGTTCCCCTCAGGAAAATCCTTGGCTGTGATTGGTTGATGTGTTATTTTAGTATGTTATTTTTGTGACCCTCGCAAAGACTTTTCTATGATGTATAAATAAACGCGATTCGTGTGCTTGAGATCACTGTATTTTCTGGGTGCTTATGTAATATACTTCCTACGCTATATCAAGGCTTTTTCCTCATTTAATTGGGGAAAAGGATCAGAGTAGCTTATCGTGTCACTTGTTCATTGTCTCGTTCTCGTTTATCGACTAAGGTGAACTCGTAATATTTTCAAGCCTATCAATTGACTAGCATAACAATTTCACAAACAAGGAGCATAGTTTTTTTATTTCATTGGATTTATTAGAGGATCATGAAAACTGATTATAAGTCCATTTTAGTACATGCTTGTTTCACATATTTTGATAGACTCAAGAAACAGAAAACAATCCTCTTCAATAATGTAACACACGATGAGAACAGTTTCTAGAGTTTAACCTTACAACAGCTTTTAAAACTTGATAAAGAAAATTTCACGGTTCAATTACTTTATTCCAACTTCTTTTTGTGTCCAAAAATTTATTTATTTGAACTATAAATCAGCTTTGGGTAATCCTCGGTCTATTTTAATGATTCTGTGTAAAAATTCTTATGGCTTTCTATATTATCTCTCTTACTTTTTCTAAATCTACAATGATCATGTTTTATTTATCTTAATCGTATATGTAATCGGCCTTTCGATAGTTCTGCAAACATAAGTGTCTTGACATATAAATCTTTGATTAGCTTGTTCAAAATGTATTTAATCAATCAAACTGGAATGTAACAAAATATTGGTTTCTAATTCAACAATTACATCATTTATTCAATGAAATAGATTTATGATAGTTATTAAGTCTAAACAATCATATAAATTAAGTTGTGAATTATAAAGACTTCAGTTTTTTTCATCCTGTTGAACAGTTATGTGTACTATTAGGTAACGCGTAAGAAGGCAGATTAATAGGTATAAAATGATAAGTTAATGCATATTACTAGTTCAAATTTCATTTAAATGACATTCTCATAACAAGTCAGTCAGTAAATAACAACGTAGAACTTCGGATATATGTACATCAATTTAAGTTGCCATACCACATTAGCACAGAGACGCAATTGTCAGTTCAAATCCCATAGTGATAGAGATTGTAGAAGTATGATAACGTTGGTCTTAGAAACCTGGAAGCTTGACCTCAGAGCCCAAGGGACAATAGCTTGAGGCCGGTCACGCACGACCTTTTAATGGGTAGTATTTGTAGTGTTAGCTCCGTTCTTGTTTAAAAGGCCTTACAGCTGGAGACGGAAATCCGTGAGGTAAGTTGAGGTGTGACATCTTTAGGGTCGACCTTTTCTAACCCTTCCTTTCTTTTGAGAAGGCAGCATCGCTGCAGATGCTGGTTGTCCGAGGGAAACACCTTACTGCTGTCACACGTCTCTACAGTCAGCAGTACGACTTCGCCATCAGACCTCGAGTAGCTGCTTTTATTCTCATCGTTCTCCAATCGACCTGCCCGGCATGGTAGAACATTTAGGAACATATGTTCCAACCAGTATTGCTTGGTTGGGTTGCGCAACTCCGTGAATTGATAAAGTTAGTCATTAACACCGTTAGATATCAGCTCGGTGGTCCAGGGGTTAGGCGTTCGCGCATGATACCGAAGGTCCCGGGTTCGATTCTTGCGGGGTGCAGGAGTCGTGGATGCTTATTGCCACTGATGAGTCCCATACCAGGACGAAACGGCCGTCTTCCAGTGCTTCCAGGTTTCTAATGGAGGTCTAAAATTGATCGATTCATGGTTTCAAAATGTGTAACCCTAACAATCTTCACAACCCCATAATGCAAAAACAAAATTATCATTTTTATTGGTGTTGACACTTTTGTTCGTCTGCGACTGTATTCTGTGAGTTATAGAGACATCTGGTGATGTCGATCGCGTTTATCAAGTGAGAAATTTTGTGTGGTTTTAATTAATTACTAATTAAACTTCAATGTTGCCATCGAAAATCTTCAGAACAAATATATGTTCTGTTAACTCACAATAGGTCAACATAGCAGCTTAAGTTGAATTTAAAACAATATGAGTACATGTTTATTTGTCAGTAAAACCTACAAAAGTGAAACTGGGATCATTCCTTAGTGCTATAAATCTCAGGAACCAACAATTATAATCGATGTATTTCAGTGAATCCTGTAGACAGTAAAGTTTAGTCTAAAATGATGAAGCAAGTACATCAGAGAATATTCAATAATAAGTATGAAGATGTCTTTATTGAAATGAAAGTAAGTATAGATAAAAATATGACAAATGGAGTTGAGGCATAATTCAACCTGTGTCTTAATTTAAAAGTTGATTGCGAAATTAACAGGATGAAATTTAACTACATCACCTATTCATAAATTAATTTAATATGATTCGGGAGCTGAAATCACTATTAAACAAATAATTGAGATTTTATGAAGATCACCGAATATTGTTGAGACTAGGACGTGACTTAATTTTAACTACTAATAAACTATCGAATGCCAGATCTCAGTTGTCCAAAGATTAAACTATTACTGTGCCATATGATCTTGTGTATTATGAAATAAGATTGCAAATGAGCATTTAAATGGCCTTACATCAAAAATAAATAAATAAACACTAGAACTGATGCTTGGCTTACGAAAAAATGTATAAAACTGTTGTAAATTTAAATGTAATCCACCCCAACGTTCTTCGTTGCGATTATATGTAGCTTCTGTTCCAAATGTATCCAATATACGAAATTTACATGTTGATTCACTTGATTAATACGGATAATCCAAAAAAAAGTGAAAAGAAATTGATATTCAGCATTTGATTGTATAATGAATATTTATATTAATTGTTTAATAAATCCATCCATACCAATCATCGTAGCAACAGACGCTTTAGCATATGGCCTAAGGTGCTGTTTTTTCACATCAGTTTCCAGACACGTCAGAAAAAGCCGTTATGCATGCATCCCGTACACTAACCTTAGCAGAAAAGAAGTACAGACAGATAGAGAAAGAGGCTCTTTTGCTCTTATGTTTGCTGTTCGCCGTTTCCACAAGTTTCTGTACGGTCAGAGATTCACGCTCCTCACAGATCGCAAGCCTCTGTTAGCAGTATTCAGTTCTAAATCTGGCATTTCAGCCCATTCTGCAAATCGTCTTCAGAGATGCGCCTTGGTGCTTTTGGAGTATGATTTCGAAATCCAATATCGACGAACTCTACAATTCGGTCAAGCAGACGCTTTGTCACGACTCATTAATGATCAAGTGGCTGCTGAAGAAAACATGGTGATCGCATCTCCGTTAGTAGAAGAACAGGCGGAATGTTATCTGACAACCACAATTCGCGTATTACCGGTATCTTAAACATACATACAAAATGCTTCTAGAAACGACCCCATCATCAAGATGACGATGAAATACATCACTAACTGTTGGCCGTCGAAGAAGTTTGATGGTGACATGAAGCAACTCTATCAGCGGAGGGATTCACTATGTATCGTCAACGATTGTTTGATGTTTGGTGAAAGAGTAGTGGTGCCACAATCCCTTCGTGCTGATACAGTTCCATCTCGGTCATCCTTGGGTTAAACGAATGAAGTCCATAGTCAGGAGTCATGCGTACTGAACTCTCGTTGGGGATGTTAGATCACCAGAACTTGCTTGATAAATATCTTTATTTTGGATTTATTTCATAGACCGATCAGGTGAATGGGTGTTTGTAGACTATACTTTCAACGCTATATCAAGACTTCTTGCTGGTACAGTTGGTTCAAGGGATCACAGTAGCCTACGTGGACGCTGGTTCATTGTTTTGTTCTCGTTATTCGACTAAGGTGAACTCGTAATAGTTTAAACATACCTAGAGACGAGCGCAACAAAATTATTTGATGATTTTAAGATGTTTCAGGAAAATGCATAACTCGTAACATATTATTGTAATTCGACAAAAACATAAAACTTATCAACATACCGGATTTCACTTCTACTTAACTGTCTGAATCCTGGAATATCTGTGTATATTAAGTCGTATTCAGTAGTTTTCACCTTACATGGTATACTGTCTGAATTTGAAAGAAGCCTGTCGTCAATTGGGATGATAAAAAAAGAAAAAAATCAATTAATTTTGTTTTCTTTTAAATTGGAAAAAAAATATATATATACCAACTAAGGAAATAAAATAAAATCAGTGTTTAATAACCATCAGTTAAAATGATATCGAATTACTGCCATTGTCGAATAAATGCAAATCCTACATGCTATGTACTTGATAAATTTCATTGTCAGGATAATTATAAATGTATGCAGTCTATGGATTTTAATTTATATCGGAATATATGGCGATGGCATACTAGTTTGTCCTTAATAAACTTCATTCTCTCTTGATTAGTCGGCTTTTAATTTATTAGGCTCTATCGTTTAACCAAGAGGAAGGCCAAGAAACACATTACGCCGAGAAATAGAGAAAGATATGAGTAAAATGAACAACAGTTGGACAGAACTGGAAACGGAAGCCCCAGATAGGGTAGACTGGAGGATACTGGTCAGTGGCCTATGCTCCACTGGAGGTAACAGGCGTAAGTAAGTAAGTTTCGTTTAACTCCACCTGGGGCCCTTCTAGGACTACTGAGGAGTAAGGGAGAAGGGCCATGCATCGGGGTTAGTGACCCTCATCTCGTAGAACACCAACGCGCTAAAAACATACTAACCAGGAAAAATAATTCAAATCATTCAAACTCTATCCTGGTGGTTCGAAAATCCTCATTAAAAACGGTTATGACGCCTCATGATGAAAGTGGGATTTCTTCAGAATTCACAAAGCCGATGTCCTTCCTCACAGCCACAGCAACCATTAGTTTAAGTAAATGGAGTGTTCGTACATCGAGGGAGACTGAAAGAACCATTCAAGTTGTTGCGCAAAAGAAAAGATACAACCTGGTGGTATTCGGAATCAGTGAAGTACACTGGACGCAGGTTGGACAATAAAGACTGGCTTCAGGAGAGCTGCTGTTATACTCCAGCCATGAAGAACAGAATTCCTCACATATACAGGGAGTCACACTGATGCTGTCCAAACAAGCACAAAAGGCACTTATACAGTGGGAATCTCATGGACTCAAGATCATCAAAGTATCCTTTCAAACAGAGAAAGAGGGAATTATGATGAATGTCATCCGCTGTTATGCGTGTACCACCGATAACAATGAGGACGTTAAAGATCAATTCTATCAGAGACTGCAGTCACTCAAAGAGAACTGCCAAACAAAGAACTTAACCATTTTGATGGGATGCCTAAACCCTGAAGTTGTCATGGACAACACTGGATATGAAGACATGGAATGGAAGAAAGGAACGAAAATGGTGAGACATTTTCAGATATATGCCTTCAACAACATATTTCCACACAAGCCCATACACAAAGCCACATGCGTTTGACCGGATTACACTACAAATAGAGTAAGCAATCTCTACATAGGTTAGTAATGAATGCTCATTGAGATTTGGAGTTACCAATAAGAACCATGATTTATGGAATCTCTTGTTTGACTTACAGTGTTTGAGTAAAGAAACTTTATATGGTTTACTCACTTCTCGGTACATCTTTCAACGACAAACATTATCAAAGGACTTCTCGAAAGATTAATTTTGAATTCAACATTTATTTCTATATCATAATTTATAAATCTGATCAATACAGCTACGGTCAAGTCTAAAATTTGCCTAGTTTCCTTTAGCATTCTGTTTTGAGCTACATTTATGCTCCAGTCATGCATATATTCATCTGCATTTATCACTGAATTAATTCTTTCATTTCTCATAGACCAAGAAAATTAAATATCCAGAATGTGCAAATTTGATTAGCATGAAATAAAAGGTCCTAACTGATTAGCCAATCATTTTTAACAATGTCATTAGATCACTGTCGCTACAACCTCTTGTGCAAAGCCATCAGCTCCTAATACTCTATTATAGGATTTCTAGTTTTTGCAAGAGTCGAGAAGTCTTTTTGCAATCACTTATTCGGACTGTTGAAAATACCGGGCAACTGAAGAGTGGTTGAAGTTCGGTTGAAATGGTACTCAGAAGGTTATGCCTACCTTACTTGTTGCTGTAGCTGAGAGCAGATAGTGTTATTTATTTCATCTAAGAGAGTTATCCATTGATGTTACAACTATACCCTTTCAACCTACACTTCAGTCTGTGTAGGTTTAATTTGGTTAAGCCATTCAAATAAATTATTTAGCATACAGTGTCATCCGGTCAGTAACAATATTTCTATATCTTTGTATCATTATTATGTTGATATGATCATGTATGGTCAATCAAGCATGATAGCCTACAAACAGATTCCTCTTATTAGCTTATATGTTGAATACTCAAATCACTCAGTAACCCGTTCGTTTGCCTACTTCAATATTTGTACTTTTTACATCCAGTTTATTCGTTCTCAGCGTTTGCTCACATTCATTTGCATTCACATATTTGTTTGAATTAACTTCGGTCACTTGTGGCTTCGTGATCTGTTCAATACTATTATAAACTGTAATCAACGCCTCATATTTTCTTCTGAAATTTATACACCACTGAAAGTTATCTCATAACAATTATCTGTCTGTCATATTTTGACCATTTTAATGCATAAATCTATATGCCGAGAATATATATATATATATATATATATATATATATATATATATATATATATGTATATATATATCATACTGAGATTGAATAGAGAGATTACTATTTTTGATATATATTGAGTATAGCAAATATTATAGTTCTCAACGATGAGGCACCATCAAATATGTAAGATGCACATGAATAGATGAAATTTCAAAGGTCATCTGACTAATAATAACACTACAATTTCTAAATATGATCTATCGTTGATTTGAACATTAAATTTTTGTGTATACCTTAATAAGTCTTCAAAATGTTCAGCTTATGAACTTAACATTTTTGATGAGTCTTATTCTCAGGTATAAAGTTTATTTTCACGAGATGTAAACATTCACATTTAAATCTGATAATTAATCACAACTAATTTTACTTGGAATAATTGTTTTCAAATAATTTCTAATTGTAAATGTTATAATTTTAAGAAACCATTTAAGGAAAACAGATATCAAAAACGTGATTTTTTTAAGTAAATTGTATAGTGTAAACAGTAATAAATTTTTTGAGAGTATGAAATTTATTTTATAACCTCTGTTGTGGTTGTACTACTTACAATGAAGGTTATAAATTGCATGAAGTTGATATGCAGTTATATTTCCTTGAATTTACAAACAAAGTGAATTATTAGATCCGAATGTATGGAGCGATCAGCATTTTTTACATAATAGAGAACAGGTTGAAGACAGCATGTATAGAAACTGTATGTTTTATGACGAAGTGTACATATTTTGGCTTATAAAACGTCTTCTCCAAATAATGTTCCCAATCATTACAATGTCTAACCACACCAATCAGCTATACTCTTTTCCCACCAATCAGAGGAATGGTTTTAGTCGGCCAATGAAAAAAGTATTGAATTTAGTTCAGAAATGTCAGTCCTACTTAGCGTTATTACCAGTCACATTTATTTCGAATGATGAAGCTGATATGATTTTCAGAGAGATGTTCGTTAGCTAGAATTTTTGACGTAAGCAGAACTCCAGAGACAATTAAGAGCTTATGAGATTATGACCTGTTATTTCATCGAAATCTTAATGAATTTCACCAGTCATAATCACGAGTTGTTGTGCATCACTTAAGAGAAAGATTCTCGTTTTCGTCATTTGGCAGGCGAATAGAAGAGTACGATCCGTTCGGACCACTAGCTTTTGTCAGCGTTAAATTTGTACGTGAAAATCACGGCAAGAGAATAATATCCCAAGATGCTGTCACTATGCGACGACATTTATTTACGCGATTGAAATTTCCAGGTTAGTTTAAAGTCAATTATCTCTACTCAGCAGGTGGTTTGAGACGTAAGCTGCACATATCATTGATCTTGGAAGTACAGCTGAAGTGAACAGCAGCCTAGAATATTAACTTGTTCAAAAGGAGACCGTAATCATATTGCTTGTAGGTTTACGACTACTTACAGAATAACTTATCACAATAAGGAAAATTGGACGAGAGTCTTCAAACCACGGCGAATGCTCTGAATGTAAAAAACACAAGCTTTGCAGCATCAATGCATAAGATTTTGTAGATATACAACCTAAACCGCAAACTTTCTGCGTCACATAGAGCGGTTCACCTACTTGTAATTAGATTACATGAAATAAGAAAAGATATGTCTAGAAAAGTCGTATCCCATAACAGTCCTGGGTTACTGGATGTAAGAAGCCATATCAACACGAAAGCATATCAGTTATTGAGGACTGAAATTCATAGAGAAGTTCGTCAAATGATCAGGTAATTAGAAAATACCTTTACATTCATCTGTCACATAAGGAAGTATACTGTAAATACAGATCTTACGAAATGCAACTGCTCTTTCATATGTGACATACAATTATCGGGTCAGAATCTGACCCTTTTTTAGGTCAATGAATTGGTCAGCTGGATTAGATTTTGTGAAAGACAATTGGTTTTAATCGAAAGAGTATGTAAACCTTGGTGAATTACAACACCGATTACCTAACATGATAGTTCAATGAAATATCAGTCAAATATTAATAAATCATCAAAGAATTTGGCTGGTAGTCAAATACTTGTTACACAAGTGTGAATTCAAACATTCATGACATTTAGATATATTGACCTATTTGTAAGGCTAAGCAGTTGACCTATATCAATTAGTAATTAGAAGTAATTATAGGTCTCAAGCCATTATTATCATATTATTGATATTTTCGATGAAGTATATGTGATTACTTTCGTACAGTTGTTGAAAAAAAGCTATTACTTCATTAATTGTAGTTTTTATGAATTAAGGACTCTATGAACACAATATTGAGTGATTTCAACACATTCAGTTTTTTGCGTATCATCTCCAAATTGTAAGTGTGTACACATTTGAAATCATCAATCATTCATCGTTAGACCAACATTAGAAACCTAGGAGCACTGAAAGACGGCCGTTTCGTCCTGGTATGGGACTCATCAGTGGAAGTGAGCATCCACAACTCCTGCGCCCCGCAGGATTCGAACCCGGGACCTTCGGCATTGTGCGCGAACGCCTAACCATCGGATCACTGGGTCGGCATCCAACGGGGTTAATGTCTAACTCTGATTGATCTACGGATTTTGCGCGACCTCATCCATTTGTCTTTGGTAATTACTGCCTACACCCGACAAGGTTGAACTCCATTGGTTACGTCTTCTCAACTAGAACTCCGACAATTTCCTCACGAAGCTAGTCACTAGTGAGCACTGTTACGTTATTTTCAGTTATAGCTTTGGAGGTTTGTGCTTTTACACATTTGGAATCATCAATCAGTCATTATAAGACCATTAGAAATCTGGAAGCTTTGGACGGCCGTTTCGTTCCTGTATGAGACTCATCAGCAATGTGTAAAAACACAAACCTCCAAAACTCTGCACGAAAATATTGTAAGTGTATAATCATAAACGTTACACTCACACGTAGAACTTTTTTTGCCTAATGTTTATGCATAAATTTCTCAGTATATCTATTTTATTCTAGAGCATCATGCCATGTATTTCTTTCTCCGGTTACTATCTGCATCTGAGCACGTTTCTCTTACTGAATTAAAAAAAAACTCACTAGTCAAAGTAATTTTGATGACAGATAAGAAATAGCATTTATAACCAAGGTGATTTTTGAAAGTAAGAAAACATTGTCCAGTCCATCTTACAAATTTTCTAATCTAGTTTTGTTCTATGTAGTTAGTAGTGTTGATTAGTTTATGATGGAACGGATTTATTATAAAAAAAATATAACAGATTACAGTTATATTTCATATATTCTTACAGTCTTGCTTTAGAAGCTTCGTATGTTATTGTTAATGTATGGCCAAGAATGTATAGAGCACCAATGAGATCAGTCCACTGAACAAGTTCACCAAGGGGACCACCTAAAATGTATAAATTGGTTATTCGATTTAAATTAAATACAAGTATAGGTGAATACAGTTTAACAGCACATTTTTCTGATATCAGCTAACTGAAACAAGGCCATTATTGATGTGAAATCACATTTTTTTCAAGCTAGAATTCATTTCAACATTCAGTATTATAGTTTTACATTCACTGAATGTTTCGGTGACTTACAGTTTTCTTAACTGTTGCCACAAAAGCAATGGATTGGATATTCATTGTTAGAAATTAACTGTTTTGGGTGAGTAACCGAATAGACATGAAATGTTTGCTGAGAATAAAATAACACTTATTCTTAATTAACTCAATTGTTTCAATGATCTATTTAAAATCACTGTCAGTTTCACAAGTCAATGACAAAATTTCCTATTATCATAAGTTGATGTTAAATTATTTTACAACATAAAATCAATTAGTTTCTTTCTATTTTATTGTTTTGATCAAGTTAAACATAAACACCGTTAGATACCGGCTCAATAGTCCGATGGTTGGGCGTTCGCCTACAATACCGAAGGTCTTGGGTTCGAATCCTGCGGGGTGCAGGAGTCGTGGATAAGCGCACTGCCACTGATGAGTCCTATACCAGGACAAAACGGCCGTATTTCAGTGCTTCCAGGTTTCTAATGGTGTTGGTCTAACATTGATCATCGATTCATGGTTTCAAAAAAATGTAACAATCTTCACAACCCCGTAAAATACATACAAATCGTCAAATTACCTTTGGATGTTACTGTTTCGAAGTAATTACCACCAACACCATTTGATAAAAATTCTAAATGAACTAGAATCTAATATGAGAAAAAAATATTCAAATAAAATTTAATTAAATATCAAAGTATACAATGAATGGGAAATTTATTGTAACTTGAAAAAAAACAATTCTTCAAGCTATTTTCTTCAGAAAAAACTAATTATGCATACAGTTCATTAGTTAAATTTCATTGTAACATAAGTGAATGATTATGATACGATAAACTGTGTTTCATCCTTGAAGAGTTGCGGATAAAACACAATCAAGTGCTCAACCCAAGAATATATGATGATTTCGATGATAAACTAGTAATGTTCTCGTTAGCATCTAATAATAATAATAATAATACTTAACTTCGTAATTGAAGGACCGTACCAGCTGTAAACTGAATTTACTACAAAATTAAAAAGAACTTAATACAAGCGACTGTAGTAGAAAAGTCATTTTCTAAACAAGTCACATCATAAGCCAACCAGCTAGCCATAAGTACTCTCCCCCAAACACTGTGCTATACAGCTAAAATTATTCTAATTCAGAATCTACTTTTATCAGCACTAATTGCCATAACAACCATATTGAAAAAAGACAGTTTAATACAATAAACTATATATATAAAAATACAACAGTTAGTTGCATAGTAATACTTTATAATACAAATGATAAAGTGTAAGCAATTCAATAGTCTTCAATTCAACAATCTCTACAAGCTTACAAAGACAATAGAATATTTAACTGTTCTAGAAAAGGTGATATATTTTTCTCTTTTGTCTTTCTTTGATTAACAATTTTCTATTCGCTTGACCTTTCGCAGTTTAATAATGATAAACTTCATTAATAATTAAGTTGTTTTGTTTTGTTTATTAATCAGCTTGTTCGAGTATGTTTAGCACAAACAATTAATTGACGTTTTTCAAACTAACTCCATGCTATTATTACATTTTTTTTGAAAGATAATAATTATTTTCAACTGTAATACACTTACATTAAGCCTTGGTCTTCCAAATAAAAATGGTTGACCTGTTAGTTTTGTAGAGTGACAAAGTGTGAAGCAAGTTACATCATCAGAAGAACAATGTTTACAAGGATCCTGTGAATCAGGCCAAGAAGTGTTAACACCATTGATGTAGTGCTGAATTCCTGCCAGCCAGTCAGGCCACATTCGCTTTAATCTAGCATGCATAAAGGAGTGTGATGCAGAATGCTGTACAGACGAAGGTAGTATATCATGTAAACCTTCAAATTCTCGTGTTATCTATGAAAAAAAGTATTGAAAAAGTAGCTCTGTTTGAAAAAATTAACAAAATGGCAATTTTTACACAATAGTAACAAATCTTCAAATAAGGAAATAGACCTTGAAAGAAAGAAAAATATAAAAATATACCAACAACAATCGGTGTGAAAGAGGACTGGATTGAAATCTACGTAGATAGCCTTTTAGTATTGTAGAAATCGCCCTCATTCTCGAGCCATGATGTGTAAAACTTTAAGATAATCAATCACGTCAAAAATATTTCATATTTTGAAAAGAAACGAAAATGCCTCCTATCCAGTGAATCCAAAGAAGAATTGAAAGCTCTATGCTCCTTATAAAACGACAGAACAATTATCAAAAGTGACTACAAAGAAAAAGTTCTTAAACATCCATCTACAAGACCATATCTTAAATATCATTACAAGAAATCTACAAATGATTAAAAACAGGATTAAATCAGAGACAAGTGAACTTCTAAAAGAACTAGAACTCTTTATTGGTTTGTCTTATATCTAAAATTCAACACTACATCACATTTTTATTGGTTTCCTAAAATTCACAAACCGGACATTTCTTTAAGACTCGTTAGTGGACTTCACAAACACCCTGAAATATACTTTATCTTTATATATAAGAGCAGTTCAACGCTGTTCACCTTCAAATGGTTTTTTTTATATAAATAATAAAATAGAGAGGCTATGGGATACTCAGTACCTCCGATACATTGATTTCAAGCCTACACGTCTGGTCATGAATCTATTCAAAAGATCTGCCAAGATCATTACTTCAGAAAATAAGCTGAAGGAGAAACATAATCTATAACAAACATCTTTCAAATTATTAATTTTCCTATGAATATTGCTGAAAGCTTATTAAAACTAAATTATCCATCTATATATCAATGACAATTCTAATGGAAATATTTTGATTGGTCCTATCATCCTACCTTAGTGATAAAGAGCCACAAAAGAATCTAACAAATTTTGAGAACATTCGGAATCCAAGTTTTCCATAAGACGACTATAACACTACAAAACACTTTAGTTCGAAATAGGGACAAGATCCTTTTTTGGCATAAATGCATAATCGTGTCTACAAACTAGGTTTTGTTGATTGCAATGCGTTCTGTATTAAAGAGTCTTTTCCAGAATCCTCTATTCCTGTCAGAGAAGACTTCCCAATCTTAATAAGCCACACCTTTCAGTGTCTTAAGGATAAATAACTTTTTTGGTAATTCCAGACTATTTTGAAACATAATTGATTAGAAATAGGCTTTAGTGTAAAATTGTAGATATTTTATTTCTGCTAATTGGTTAACCTAATCTAAGATGCCTTTTATAATAGATTCAAACGTTTTGATTATAGAAAGTAAAATGGAGAAAAAATCTAACTAGGTGGTTTAAAGTAAAACGCTTTAACTATAAGGTTACCTACCAATCAACAGGAAGAAGATAACCTAATATGTAACAAATATTTCCTAACGAAAAACCAACGTGTACACAATTACCAGAAGAACTTCATGGAAACAATTATGGTAGATTTTATGAATATTTAAGAAAAACAGCTTTACAGGCTACAGAAATCTTCTTTATTACTAGTTTGTGAATAAGACTGCACATAAAAGTATACTCGTATAATAAAATTGTTACGACTGACTGGAAAGCCATAGAGTGTGTAGCTTAAAGCTTTCATTTGATTTACCAAGGTGAAACAAGTTAACTCTATATTATCAATATTTATAAATGTTATGTATTTTTGAGTCTAATATGAAATTTAACTATCGAGATTTTCATGTAAATGAATACAATGAAATTATGCACACATTAATATATCATTTATACCTGAGCTATTTTACTTCGTTTTACAAGTTTTCGATCATCCATTATAGGACACAAATTTTCAACCTATTCAAAAATTAAAACAAACAGAATAGTGTTGCATCAAAATTAACTTCAATACTAACAAAAAAAATTAATCAAATTGTTTTTTCAGTTTAAAAAAAAACAAAAAGAGAACGAATTTAAACTCTTTACAACAATTATAAAAATTTCATGGATGATATTGAATTTTGAACTTGATCGTTATCTTGATTAAAACACAAAAGATAAAAAGACCTAACAATGAATGGTCTATAATAGCTTCTTTCTAGAAGTCTCTTAATTACAGTTTGTGTGTACGCAGTGTGCGTGTGTGTGTGTGTTCGTGCTAGACGATATCAGTTCAAATAAGCACATGTAGTGTATTTTAGTTAACTAAACGATTATTTCGATCGATTCGAACTATGAGAAAAATGAAGTTTATGGAAGTAGAAGTAGGAACAATGTAATGAAGAAAATTTTCTTTTTCACAATGAGATCATTAGATCATGTTGTACAATTTGAGGATTTTAAAGTGTTCAAAGAAGGTTGTGTTTAATATTTGGGAAATTTACCACAAAGAATTATGAAAAACTGTTGTTTATTTAAAAAATATTAAAAAAAAAATTAATAAAGAAATTAGAAATCTAAAAAAATATAGCATTAAAAATTAGAAAAAAAAATAATAAATTACAAACAATTAATTTGTGGAGTATTATTAAAAAAAAGTCAAAAATGTTTGGACTCTCGTAGAATTACTTTTAAATGGAAAACATTTTGAAATAGAAATAAATATTAGAAAATTTACAAAAAAAGGATTTATTATTTTTGTAATCATAAATTGAAACATTCATATACTGAAAAGTAAACATGACCAAAATCATAATCGTTTTTGCACTGTTTATAAGACAGTTATGGTTGGTTATATGTCTGTCATTCAATAATCAGTGATTGATGTCTTACAACAATATCAACACCTTCACAAAATGTTATGATTGAGTGTTATACGTATAATGCCAAAGATATTGGTAATAATAATAATAATAATAATAATAATAATAATAATAATAATAATAATAATAGGCAACAGCAACAAAAGTTGATATCATTGTCTCGGAGTCAGAGGACTTTTATTTACATATACAACGACGAGAATTATGTCGCGCTCGTATGATTTTGAGATGGTGGAGAAAATTTGTAGCTCAGGTGAATGATTGTGGTGGTTTTTCGTTCTCTAAGCTGGAAGATTTGGTTGTGAAGCTTTCATTGTTCTACTTCTGAACAACAATAACAATAACAACAACAAAATCTACGGTATACAAACTTTGTTTTAAGAGAGCGAAGACACACTGCAGCGCATATGAAGAATTAAAAAACGAGGAAAAAATCTTATGATTATCTTCCAAAAGAACGACTATCCACACAACTTCATAAAAAACATCAAACGAAATCGTCAGCAGAGGCGAATTCAAGTACAGGAACTGATAAATGGATCATCCTACTATACATAAAAGACATATCGGAACATACAGCACGACTACTGAAATCATTTGGAATAGATGTGGCACACAAACCATCAGAATCACTTCAATCAAACCTATGTAGACCAAAAGACCAAATGACAAAGGAAGGAAAACCAAATATCATCTACAAACTAAATTGCTCAGACAGTGAAAAACACTACATATGACAAAGTAGACAGCCTCCTCAGCTTCGTTTACATGAACACCAATTATCATTCAAACGCCACAACAATTCTTCGCTTATATCAATACACACCGACATTCGATTGTGACAATGTGGAAATACTGATTAGGGAGAGAACAAAGAGTACTAGAGAATTTTTAGAAGCTTGGCACTCAGGTCAATCGGCAATTAACAACCAAATCGACATTGGACCAACTTATCAACCAATCAGAAATATCATAGGTGACAGAGGATCAAGAAACAGATCAAAATGGAAATGCAATCAAAACAAAGGTGCAAACAACGACAGATTTAAGGTCAACAACAACCGATCAAGATCGAGGTTAACAGAACAAGCTACAGGTCAAATGTGGAGAAATTCGAATGCTTCACTTCTTCTATCTGAAATTTGTGCTGATGATGTTGTTCAAAAGGAGAACAATGAAAAGTTCACAACCAAAACATCCATCTCAGAGTACGAAACACTACCACATTATATGCGACATTAAATAACGGCAAATAATAGGAAATATTTAGACATCACTATAATTGTTTTAGACATTCAACACGTGTGTAGGATTATATCGTCAGGATTTTAAAATTTGTCAAATCATTCCTGATTGTTACTACTTTCTGAATTTCAATATTTATAGACTTTAGATACAATAACAATCTTTAATATGAGATACATTAAGTAAACTTCGAAAATTCTAAGCGACTAAATAGTCCGTGTTGAATTTTATTTCCTTTTATTGATGAAGAGATCATTGTAATATGAAAAGTACATTCCTTTGCCTTTTTAGATAAATAATATTTATTAATATTTAATCCAGTACCATCTTGAGTTGCAGCAAAAATCATCTCTGAACAATTTCTCACTGTGTACTTGAATACCTCAATAAACTCACTAACATGACACCAATAACTAATATATTCCACCACAAGAAGTTGTTCACTATTTCAATATTCTATTAACATTTTAAAGAAATCTTGATAAATCGTCAAGGAAATTTGACGGTTAAACTGACTTAACACAAGTCTCTACAACAGATCAACACACGTACTTCTATATTTAAAATGAACACTTCATCAAAACCAATAAACTAAGATATAGATAGCTTGTTTAAACTAACTACCACAATCAAAATTTTTTAAGTTGACAAATATTTGTTTTAACTTATCATCTGAATCATTATGAAGTGTGACCTTGTGAAGCTATTCAATTCGCCTTAGTGGTAAATTCAAGGACATCAGGATGCTAAGTAAAAGCATTCAGTGTGTCATGCATGTGCTTCTCGAATGGGCGAAACATCACAATTAGTTTATTCTTCTTTGATAAATCACTTCGAACAAATTAAAACACCCAACAGGATTGAACTGCATTGTCGCTTTAACTGAACTATTTTCATTAGAATACAACTCTCATTCAAATAATTTGTATATTCGGTCAGTAATTATTTCTCAGTGAATATTTATTAGAATTTAATAAAATAATTATAGGAATTGTATGATTCATTTTTTAAAAATAGTCACCTAATTAATACAACTCACCTCACTAAGATAACGAATAAATGAAAATTCTGATCCATTAACTCCAAATTCAGCAAAACATGAATGATTTTTCCAATTTTTTCTTAACCACTGGAAATGAAATTGAATATTATAAATGGTATTTATCCAGTTAAATATGTTTGTTATCATAAGTCATATAAGATTATTGAAAATAATGAATGGAAAGCAATTGCTCACTTACTTTCTTACGCCTGTCGACCCCAATGGAGCATAGACCGGCCGCCCACCAGTTTTCTCCAACCAACTCTGTCCTGGGCTTCACTCTCCACTTCTGTCCAATTTTTGTTCATTCTTCTCATATCTTTCTCTATTTCTCGACGTAATGTGTTCCTTGGCCTTCCTCTTTTCCTTTTGCCTTAAGGGTTCCATGTGAGGACTTGTCTTGTGATGCAGTTGGGTGCTTTCCACTATGTGTGTCTTATTCATTTCCAGCGCTTCTTCCTGATTTCTTCCTTCGCTGGAACGTGGTTTGTTCTCTCCCACGGTAGGTTGTTGCTGATGGTGTCTGACCAACGAATCCAAAATATTTTGCATAGACAACTGTTAATGAATACTTGTATCTTCTGGATGATGGATTTGGTAGTTCTCCAAGTTTCCGCTTCATATAGTAGAACTGTCTTGAACTTCGTACTGAAAATTCTGATTTTTGTGTTGGTTGATTGTTGTTTTGAGTTCCAGATGTTGTTCAGTTGTAGGAATTCAGCCCTAGCTCTGCCGATCCGCGCCCTCACATCTGCATCAAACCCACCATGCTCGACAATTTTGCTGCTTAAATATGTAGAGCATTTTACGTCCTCCAAGGCATCTCCATCAGGAGTGATTTCGTTGGCGCATATGGTGTTGTACAGCAGATGTGATCGATTTGGTTCTGTATAGTATGATCCAAGGAAATCCATGTAGCTTTGTATGTGCATTTATGTGGGAATATGCTGCCGCCTGTGACCAGTTTTTTGAAGGCGAATGGACCTGCAAGTCTATTACTGTTTTCGTTCCTTTCTCCAAGTCCATGTCACCCCATGATGTCTTCATATCCAGTGTTGTCCACGCCAACCTTGGCATTTAGGTATACCATCAGAATCGTCAAATCCTCGGATGGGCATCTGCCGACGATTGAATTCAGCCTTCCATACAGTTGATCCTTAACGTCTTTATGATAGTCGTTGTCAGGTGCGTAGCGTTGGATGAAGTTGATTGTAATGGTCTCCTTCTCTGTTTTGAAGGATGCTTTGATGATCATGAGTCCATGAGATTCCCATCCTCTCAGTGCCTTTAATGCTTACATGGACAGCATCAGTGTGACTCTCTGTACATGTGAGGAGTTTTATTATTCATGACCAGAGTATCACAGCAGTTCTCCTGAAGCTAGTCTCAGCTGTTCTACCTGTGTCCAGTGCGTTTCACTGATGCCGAGCACCTCCAGGTTGTATCTTTTCATTTCTGCAGCAACTTGAAATAGTCTTCCAGTCTCCCACAATGTTCGAGCGTTCCACGTACCTAAAGGAATGGCTGCTCCGGTTCTCAGAAGGGGCATCGGTCTCGTGACTTTCAAAGGAACTCAACTTTCATCATGAGATGTCTCAACTTTTCTGAAAGAACGCCTCCTAACTCTCAGGGCAGAGTTTATATGGTTTGAATTGTTTTCTGGTTAGCGTTGTTAGCGAATTAGCTTTTTTGGGATGGGGTCGCCAACCCGATGTCCAACCCTCCTCCTTTATCCAGGCTTGGGTTCGGCAGTAGCCCTAGAGGGGCTCCATGGGAAGTTCAATGGAAAATAGAAAATTAAATTTCTGCCATTTCAGAGAATAAATATATATTTAAGCCTATACAAAGTCACGGAACGTAAAAAATTTAATTTCATACTTATTGACATTTCAAAAATCTGTTACTGATTTTATTACTAATAAACTATTCAATATCGAACTGATTGAAATCTTGGTAAGTAAACTTACAGTCTAATTAATAAGTAGAGATATCTGAGTCTAGGCTTTATGATGATTGTTGGCTTGAACTAATAAGTGGCCACATCACAATTGCATAGACAGAATTTGATAACAGTAGTGACAAGTCATTGATGAATTCGTACATTCAATTGAATATTTGATTTATATACTAGATTTTATATCATAAAGAAATGAGTAAAATGCTAACAAGGAGAATGCAGTGTGAACAGTTTATATACTACTGTTCTTTGTTGACAGAATTTGATTTGAAGTTAAGAATTAATCATGTTATTTCTATCAAGTACTTGGAAGAACTGGGTTTGTGGTCGTATAAATAATAAAATTCAGAGACATAGCAAATGTTCATATACTCAGTCTAGTCCATACTGTGAAAGATAACCGATTTTTCTTTAATAAATAACGTACAGTTCCTAAACGTAAACTACTGATTGATAAGTTTGTTAAAATCCATTGAAAGGACATAGAACTTAATATAAAAACACTTATAAATAAAAACGCAAGACAACTATCACATCTTATGCCTAATAATGAAATATTGTGAGATCAAAACCGAAAAAATACTAATTTCATTAAAATAAAGGTTAAAATATATTTTCTCTGCTCAGTTTTGTTTATCAAGGATATATAAGAAAACAATGAACGAATATGTTACGTAAAACGATTACAAACAATTTCTTCATATAATACGCTAAATGGGAAATGGGATGGTTAACCATTTACGGAAATATATCTCTATGTATTCCCGGAATGAATAATTTACTTTATGATCATCATCTGTATCCTTAACTTCGCCCACAGCCCTTCTGAGGTTACTCTCAATCCCTAGCCCGGATAAAGGAGTAAGGTTGGGAATGGGGTTAGCGAACACATCCCGTGGAAAACCAACAAGCTAAAAAACGCTAATCAGGAAAAACAAATCAAACTATTTAAACTCTGTCCTTGAGGATGAAAGCAGATTTCCATCAGACGTTAAGATGGCCGGCGTTCTATGCTCCATTAGGGGTAACAGGCATGAATAAGTAAGTAAGTGCCCCTATCCGTAAATGTATTTTCATAGATTCGAATTCATGTATGTATTTTGACTATGTCACTTATTCGCTAATTTTTTGGTTTTTTTTTATTTTATTGTGTGTGAGCATCGTTTATTTTACTTATCACATATCTAGCCTATTTTAGTCTGATTTAGTTATGGCTCATCTTTCGGGGTGATCTGTTCGCCTTCTCCACTTCGCTTTTCTTCCCTCTTTTTTATCCTGCAGTCAAATATCATGATATTTCTTCCCTTATATCGATACATTCATTTGGAACAATGTTGAAATACTGGATAGAGGCAGTCCAAAGAATTTTTAGAAGCTTAGCACTCAAGTCAATCAGCAATCAACAAACACATCGACATTGATCCGATCTATCAATCAATCAGAAAAATCATAGACTAACATAGGGTCAAGAAACAGATCGAAGGGGCATACAATCAAACGATAGGTTTAAGGTCAATAGCAAAAAATCAAAATTGAGGTCAACAAAATAAGCTACGAGTCATGCTTATAGTAATTCGAATACGTCACTTCTATTTGAAGTTTGTGCTGATAATGTTGTTCAGCGTAAGTACAATGAAACCTTCACAACCAAAACTTCCAGCTCAGAGGACGAAACTCTACTATAATAATCTCCCTGAGCTATAACTTTTTCCCATGACCTCATAATAATAATAATAATAATTATTATTATTATTATTATTATTAGTAGTAGTAGTAGTATTAGTATTATAATAAATAAGTAATCGATGAAATATAAGCTGAGAGAATGTCACAGATTTCTTAACATTAAGTATTTTCATTGAAATCATCAGGGCACTCCTTATTGATTACTTTTTGAATTATCAGTGTGAATATTTAAGTATAATCTATGCCAATAGCTTGTAGTGCCTCCACATATATTCCGGTTGGCTCAACAGCCTTCTCCAATTCACGTCGCTTCTTTCGTTTTATTCGCTGCTTCTCCGATTCGCTTTTTGGTGTGTCCCAAATAAATGTATTCCTCGCTACTAGTTGACCTTCTGATTTATAAACCGTCAGACGCCATTTAGTAACGATTACCTAGACGAGCTAATTACCATGCTTAAGAACATGCCGTCGAAATCTACCACCACAGATGGTGAGCCCATGCGTTCATTCATATCACTCCCCGATTCGCTTGCCCGATTAATTCGTACATACTACTTCAAAGAAAATCAGGGAATCGACTCACTGCAAGCTTAAAACATTTACATTTCCATCATTCAACTACTTGTTGACCGATGGTCCTGATGGTCTAACATTTAATCAGTTCATGATTTCAATGAAACTCAACAATCTCTACAACCCTATATTGATAATAATGTTTTTTTTAATGCAATGTGCTACTGAGACAAAGATGCATCACAAATAAAATGATACATAAACGAAATATAAAAATTTACTTCAGTTCTGGACAAACACTGTGGATATTCTGTTAAATTTTTGCTTTGAATATCACTTTCATTGACGGCATCAGATGAGCGATCTAGAAAAATGAGTTAAGCGAAAATCAACAGATTAATTGAAATAAATAATGAGTTCTAAATATACAGCTAAATTTATTCCTCTCTGTCATTACATTTTACTGAACCTTTTATTGGTAAAACTTTGATTCATCTTTTCATTTTCTTATGGAACTGCTAACTTCCAATTGGCTTTTTTTCTATCAAAGACCTATCTGCACTTTTAAACTTTGAGAAACCCGATAAAAACGTACTTTTTACCATTCATTCTGGTAAACTTTCCATTGACAAGAATATAATATGGAAAGCATCAGAAGTAAAGCATACTTCATCTTAAATAGTCGTTTTTATCTTCGTATACTTTCTTATCGTGAAATAAGAGAACCCAAACTATTTCCAAAAATTAGACGAAACAATTCAGATATTTAACAGTTTACTTATATTTGACCGTTTCAACTTTAAAATGTAATCCAGTACACGAGTACTCTGTATTGGTTACATTGCCTTTTCGAAATAATCAGTCAACTTTTAATTGTTAATACTATAAATATACAAATGATAATGAGTTGATTATGAAATATCCCACAAATAGTGTGAAATTCACGATTGTAACTTGCGAAAAAAGATAACATCAAATCAATCAATAATTTGAAAATTTGTAATTAATTACACTTTAAAGTACATACCATATTGGCTGGATTCTACATTAGCAGGATCATGAAGACTCATATTTTGATGATTATTTCGAGCCCTGATAAGCTTCGGAAGGCGGCCATTAACAGAAATCTATAAAACACACAAAATTCAACACAATATCAGTCTTTTTTAAACAATATAACAAATCAAAATTATTGATAAGTGTGGACAGTGTTTATTAATTTACAATGAGCTTTCAGTAACGATATTAATTATTTTACACACAGAACAGAAAATAACAAAAAAAAGATGTCGGAGTTGATTTTGTTAAAGTTCATGGGTTTCGACTACCCAAGTTTCAACACTAGAGTGAACATTTTCTCACTATTATGCATTTTAATAAAGACTTTTTTATTAAATTTGTAATTTCTTCATTATAAGAATAATTTTTTAAGTCTGATGATACTCTGTTAAGTATTGACTTCCAAATGAAATTTCTTTCTGGTCGTAAGCAATGGTGAGAATCACTTAAAATTCTTAATCAAACTATGATAAATGGATGATTAAACTTGTAAAACTAGCAGACTTATCCTGAAGTATATTTCAATTAGTGCAAACACTTCAATTTTAGGTGTTCATGTTTTATAGTTCATTTTTTTATCACTCAATATAATAATTTAAATATTCTAAAGCTTCTTCAGTGTTTTTTGTTTGTTTGTTTGTACACTTCCGTGTAACTAACTCAATGCGTGTTTTTAATACACTTTTAACAGTTTCACCAAGTTTTAAAATCGAATTAATGAATCACAGATAAAAAAAGCATACCTGATAATAAGTCACGCCGAATGTATTATCATTATCGATCAGATAAAATAATCCGAGTAGAAAAGTAAACAAAATAAGAATGTACAAAATCCGATATTTTTTGCAATTCCTTTTTATCCATCGGCTGTAGAAGAAGAGACCTTTCATCAGGTGACAATCACTCGGACAGGTTGTTTCAGTTACTTGAAAAAAATAAAAGCATCAGAAAGTTAAGAAGGATAATAATTTAGATGAAATTGTAAACTTGTTTTTGTAACAGCAACAAATAAATGACTGGTAAAAATATTCATACGATTAGCAATAATCAGTCAATCTGAATGATCAGACATCGTTAAAAATAAATAATCCTTATTTAAAGTTCGAATTAAACAATGATATTTAAATGTCGTACAAATTTTAACCGGTACT
>OX103971.1:61164720-61350344 GCA_944470395.2 Schistosoma turkestanicum
AATGATAATTTATGTCAGTAAGAAAAAAGGCTTACAGTTATCAGTTGTTATAAGTTCTAATCTAATCTATTAACTTTGAAACTAAACAGCAATTGTTTGTGAATAGTATTATATTTCATAAAAATGTATCAAGTTTGGAGCATAAACTGATTTGAAACTATTATCAATCACTAGATATTGTAAGATTATTATATATACTTCACTATTCGAGCTAATCACATGTTCAATCTGACTTGAATATTTCCTGTTGCATTAATACAGTAGTCATTTTATGTTCAAGAAATTATATATACTATACTTCTGATATGTGGTAGATTTAATTAGTATGTTTACTTACTTGAAGATAGAATAAATTTACATTCAAACATTTATGTGATGATTTCTATTTTCTTATTTTTGACAGTTTCAAATCAGCCAACTTCGTTAAGTATACAGTATTGTGGTATGAATTCATGTCGGTTAACATGGCTTCCACCTAAAGAAGGTTATGAATGGGGCACATTAATTGAATATCGTGTCTTATATTGGAATCAATCGACACCAAGTATAGTGAATGATATTAAAGTACTTCCAAATGTTCAAGAGTGTTTATTATCACCATTGGGCAATGGAACTGTTTATAATGTAAAAGTAGGTTGTCAATTGTTAAATTTATAGGTTTAGTTTTACTATAACAACATGTTCACAAATCAGTCATTCATTTAGGCAAATGTGATTTCACTTCATTATCATTGTGAACTTTTCTAATGATGTTCTAATTAAATAAATATTTGTTCGATTTTACATTGATCTCACAAATGTTGGTTCTGTTCTAATTGTACATAGAGTGCATTCAATGTCCCCATATATCTTTGAATTTCTCAAGGCACAAACAACTGTAGTAATTAAAAAAAATATTTCATTTAGTAATACTTTATATTTAAACAAGCTTCGAGATTTGTAAAGATTGTAGTGCGCGACTTTTATGTTGAGCACACAGGGCTTGTCTCACCTTTGGACAATTTAATCAATCCGTTCTTCCTGAGTCATTATTCACTCGTCTTTTGACCTTGCCAACTATTCGCTTATAACATGAGTGTGTGTGCATTGCCTACTTCGCTTACCACATGTCTATCTTACTTTTGTCTGACTCTAGATACTTAGTCAAGGCTCATCGCATTTAGTTGGCTTCCTCGCCTTCACTTCTCTTTGTCTTTGTTGTACATTTTCTATTCTCATGTCTGTCTACATGAACGATTGAATGAAATAAACTCATCCAACCGAATCCGTATTTGGCTTTTAATTACAACGGGGTTCGCTTAAATATGGTACACGGAAACTGAAGGAGAAATTTATATCATAGCATACTCGGAAGTACTTAAATAAAGGAATCAGCTCACGGGTCACTTAAAGATCTCCAGTATTTAAAAATTTTTTTTTTATAGGTAATTAGATAATTTCCAATGCAAATTAATACATACAATTTTGTATAAGGAACTTGTTTTATGGCGCACTTAATCATCAGATTTAATTAAGTAACTGCTGAAGGTCAAGATGGTTTGAATTAATTTTCCTGGTTAGTGTAATCATCCAGAAGATACAAGTATTTACTAACAGTTGTCTACGCAAAATACTTCGGATCCATTAGCCAGATATCTTCAGCAACAACCTACTGTAGGAGAGAACAAACCAGATTCCAGTAGAGGAGGAAATCAGGAAGAAGCGGTGGAAGTAGATAGGACACGCATTGAGGAAAGCACCCAACTGCGTCACAAAATAAGCCCTCACTTGGAACCTTCAAGGTCGAAGGAAAACAGGAAGGCCAAGGAACATATTACGCCGAGGAATATCGACAGACATGAGAAGAATGAACAAAAATTGGACAGGACTGGAAAGGGAAGCCCAGGACAGAGTTGGTTGGAGAATACTAGTCGGTGGTCTATTGTACATTGGGGGTAACAGGCGTAACCGTACAACTACTACGGAAGGTCAAAAACCATAACTATGCAAGCCCAGTGTCTATTGAGGGTTTCATTTTTGTCATTTATTCATTTTTGATTAGTTTGAACTCCCGTTTTACATCATTTTGTACACTGATATTTCGTGATTAGCTGTTTCTCTCTCTGAAATTTCTCTCACTTTGAAAAAAAATGCAACATATCACACATCTAGGTTCAAAGTGTATTTACTTACGGTTCAGCGAGCTCAGAGATTATAACATTCAATACTTTAACATACTTCAATATTCAATTGATCAATCGTTCATATTCAGAAATTTCAATTCAATGGAATTTCAATCAAACAGCACCAATGTTTAGTGTAAGTTCTGCTTTATTTTTACAAGTAACTATTTTCTCTCTCGATAATAATTTCACGAAACACAGATATATTACTCAAATCATAATCGTTAAATATATATATTTCAGACATTTATTGTAAGCAAGCGTTGATTTATTATTAATATAATGTACTATGAATAATCTCCAAACACACAACATACCTTGTAAAACCATATTTATCAGGAGAAAAAATACTATCATCACCAAAATTTCATTGGTCAAGTGCGTCATAAATAAAAGAGGTGTGAAAATTTATCTCTCACTCAGAATGTGGTGTTGATAATTTTTTTGTAGTTAGAATCCCATCATAGTTAACTCTCGAAGGCGAATCATTTTTAGTCACTTTTACTTTCACCGCTTTACTATCTACGTATAGAGGGAAGACAAATGAAATATTAAACGTTTTATTGTCAAAAGCAGATGAAATAGCTTTACAACTCTTGGCCTAATAAAGTTAATGTCAATGATGACTTTTGCTAGTATATAGTACTCTTCAACAGTGCATGAGACCAAAACGCGTGAATTCGATTGTCTTTTGCAGTGTAGTGAAAGTACACTGCTGAAGAATCCATTATTTTATTTGTACAAATCGTTTCATGACTACATTGGTAAAATTTTCTATACTGGTTTAATACGTTCTGTGATTAATTATTCCCTCAATTTAGTCTAATGAAAACCATGATCAATGTTTGACAAATTCATACAGTCTAATCATCAATAACATAAATCCTTTTTTCTCATTTATGATTTATAGTTTTCCTTCGTTTACTGTTTAGGTAATTTTGCATTTTAATGATTTATCAATGTAACCATAGTGACTGTGTTGTCCTTGGTAATCTATTACACATTGAACAGTTTATTTCTGTCTGATTTTAAGTTTTCTGATTTGTAAAATTGTAAAACTAACTGTTTCTTGTACTTTTGTAATATATTGAATAGTGTTTCACATCAAAGTAGTTACACACATTTCCTCAGCAATAATGAATATGGGGAATATTGATCGAAGATTTATTTAGTCTTGATGTTTTATCAACTGTACCAAAGAAATCACCTCAATAATTCGAAGATCAAATAATAAATAATCATATCGATGAGTCATATTCTAGATGTGACCTTCGAATACTTGTGTATCTCATGCATGCATGCATGCATGCATGTATGCACACCCATCCTACTTACATTATGATAAATGGGTGGAGTCTTTAAATAATTGATTGTATTAAATCCTATCTCTTCTAGCCCAATAATCGAATTGTTCGAAACTTCAAATACATATATCCTATTCATAATATTTAATTGAGTTTGTATTAGTTATTTACAAATATCAATTCAAAACAATAACGTTTGTCTTTATTTTTATAGGCTTGTTTTACCTTCTCTACCTTAATTCAAATGTCTATCGTATATTATATTTTATTGAGGATGAGAATTAGCATATATTTTATGTAATTATGAATGAATGAGGCGTAATTCCATCAGAAAGAAATACGACACAAGGCAACGTGCGAATATTTACAAAAAACAAAAAGGCTGCAGAAAATAGGCTGAAAAACGTATCGATTTCCTGTGAATTAATATTGATTGGCTATATAATGTCTAGAAAAATTTTTAAAACCCAGTAATTGTCATCATTCGTGAAATTAGTTACTTGGTTCAAATCACTGTGTTTTATATCTGTTTGTTTACTTAAAAAAAGCTTTCACTTCAAGATTTACTGCTTGATAATGAGTGAAAACGTGGGTTTTAGGCGGAAACTGTCTGTACCCATTCAGTTGAAATTGGATTCGATATGACTATCCGATTATTGATATACGTCGTGATAAAACATTAACTTCAGATAAATCTCCATACTACAGTAATAATCTTATGACTACATTCAAAATGAAATTCTGAAGCTTCTAGTAGAAAGTTGTAATCTTTACAGAAAACCAAATCGATGAGCCTACATCTGCTTAGGTCTCTATTACTAGAAGAAGCTTGTTGAATATTGTAAATTAATTGAAGTTGGTAAGTTTGGAATAGTAATGATTAGTTTAGTGAAGTGATGAAAATGTTCCCTACAGAAACTGGAAGGTACTGTTGAGTTACTTCAATTTAAAAATAAATTTTCTTTGATTATTGATAATAGATATCAAAAATCACTATCGAACATGATACTCATAGAGATGAGAAGACTGAGGCAGGAGAGGAAGATTGCTTTTGCACCATTTGCTTTCCGTTTTCCTCTTCTGACCGTGAGACTTCTTCTTCCACGTCCCTTCTTATACTACTTATATCGTTCGTATAAGTAGCACACACCACAGAGATGGTAACATACTTTTTTCGCGCTCTTCTTCGCCTTCGTTTTTTCTTCTTTCTAACTGCATATCATAGAAACGATAAAAGAATTGTTTTAGAAAACAAGAGGAACTTACATTTTCGCTACACTTATGATCTGTCTATGATATTGCTTTCAGTTTTAGTTTACTATCATCTCTCAGTGGTTATTTCTTCATAGTGTTTTTCTTAATTTGAATGTTTGTCAACTAACTAGGTGATCATTTAACCTCATCGTATTTTGTCGAAATATTTAATTAAATTATGTTTTTTTCTGACGATTGCACACAGTATAGGGGCTGATTGGTGTTTGTGTCGTGTTGCCGTAGTGATTGTCTAACTGGTGGTCAATTCATCTCAGTGTGATTTATTCATTACGCGTATTTTTGTACGTGTGCACTCATGTTTGTGTATTTATGTATGTACAAGGTTAAACTGCGAAGGTCGAAGATTTTATTATCGAATAATAAGTTTGATAACACCATCTATTACAAACAGAATTTCTAGAATAGGGACAGACATTTTCAGCGGAATTACTTATTTAGTAATACATTCGACGCCAAGCCCGGATAAAATAGAAAAGGGTTAGGCATGGGATGAGTGATCCCATCTCGTAGAAAACTAACTCGCTGAAAAACGCTAATCAGAAGAAATTATTTAAATCATTTAAACTCTTCCCTGGGAGTCGGAAGGTGTTTTCATTTAAGAGTTATGACATCTCATGATGTAAGCCGAGTTCCTTCGGAAGTCACCAGGCCGGTGCCCCTCCAACAACCAGATCAACGATCAATTTGGGTGCACGGGATGTTTGCACATTATGAGAGACAAGCAGAGTCATCCAAGTTGCTGCCAAAATGAACCTGGTGGTTCATGGAATCAGCAGAACACATTGGACGCAGGTGGGACTAGTAAGACTAGCTTCAGGAGAGCTGCTGTTATAATCCGGCCACAAAAAATGAAATGCTACACATATACAAGAAGTATTGATGCTGTTTAAACAAGAAGAAAAGGCACTATAGGATGGAAATCTCAAGGACCCCAGGATCACAGGAGCCTCCTTCAAAACAAATAAAGAGGGCATTACATTGAATATTATTCGGTACTATGTCCCTGTCAACGATAACAATCAGGATTTTAAGGATCAGTTCTGTGAGAGGCTGCAGTAAATCGTCGAGAACTACCTAACAAAGGACTTGACAATTATGTTGGGGGACCTAACCGTCAAGATTGAAATGAACAATCGTGGATATGAAGACATGATGTGACGACATAGACTAGGAGAAAGGAACGAAAATGGTGAGATGTTTGCAAACCGATCTGTCTTCAACAAACTGGTCATAGGTAGCAACATATTCTCACACAAACTCATACACAAAGCTACATGGATATCACTACATCAAACTACACAGAACCAAATCGACCATATCTACATCAGTAAAAAATTCAGGAGGACCATGGCGACCTGTGAACAAAGCGAATAGCCGATATAGCTTCTGACTGTCAGTTGCTGGTCGCGAAAATCAAACTGAAACTCAAGAAGCACTGAACAACGGGGCGGACAACGTCACAAAAGTTTAATACGACCCTTAATCGGGGTATTAGCAAACTCAACGAATATGAGGTAGCACTCAGCAATAGGTTAAAGAGAGGAGGAACAAGAAGTCACTCATCAATATCAGCCGAATAAGAACAGAGAAAGCCAAGTCACAAGCTGAATATAGAGAAACTAACAATCAAATGAATAAGAGCATCAGAGTTTACAAACGTAAATATGTGTCAGATCTAAAAGCGAAAGCAGAAACAGCTGCAAGAGAAGGAAACCTGAGACAACTATAAGAAACAAGAAAGAAGCTCGCTGGAAAATATCGTAAGCGAGAACGAACAGTGAAAAGCAGGGAAAGTAGAGTAATCACCAACTTTGAATAACAGCGAAATAGGTAGGTCGATCACTTTAAAGAAGTCTTGGATCAACCAGACTCACTGAATCCACCCATGGACCTTCCGATCGATGTTGATCCATCAACAATTGACGAAATATGCATGGTCATCAGACAAATCCAGAGTGGTAAAGCAGAATACCTAGACATTCAAGCTGAGGGATTGCAAGCAGAAATAGCAGTAACTGCAAAATTGTTTCACGTTCTCTTTAGCAAGATCTGGGATTAAGAACAAGTACCAACAAACTGGAAAGAAGGACACCTCATCAAGATACCAAAGAAAGGTGATTTCGTCTTTCGTGATGAAAACTCTCTCATGATAATCGCTTGCTTGCTGAGTGTTGACCAGCTTCCAGAATAACTCACAAATTATTGAGAGTCTATTGTCTATATTGCGAATAAATGCTGTTACTTACTAAGTGATGGGAGTGAATGATGTTGATGTTGTTATACATATTCTAAGAGATTTTAACTCTCAAAAAGACTAGTCTTCGTCCGAATAGCTCAGTGAAAACTTAGTGACTTAGGTTATAACCTCTTAAATATTATGGGTAAGCCATGCTAATGAGTTTCTGCTAAAACGTAACCTAGGTTTCAGGTTTCCCGTCAACCATATACAACTAACCAAAAGTAAAATATCGTTTACTATGTGTTAATTCATTTGCACTCATTGCTTAGTTCTAACTTCTTCGATTAGGATCCGACCATCGCTAGGGAATAAACAAAGGGCATTCATCAAATATTCAATGACCAAGCAACTGTTATACAGGGGATTTAGAGAAGCTGATAATCGGAACCATCAAACGAGCCAGTAGTGTCATGTTTAGAGTAACTTGAAAGTTTAAGATTCGAGCTCACATAGAATGATGTATGAGCATTGATAAGGAATATTGAGATGAAATCAAAAGTGTAACTACTATTGTTGTGCGGTTTTCACTTGAGATCGATAGGTGGAAGGAAGAATTCTCTACGCTATTTATGGTTCCAATGTTTTGGATAACATCATTGACATTTTGCGCTTATCGAATTTGTTTTAAAAACCGAGAAATACCATTTAAAAATAGAACATAAACAGTTCAGTTTCATCACATAAGGCTATGTTCATGATTCTTAGTAACCTGTCAAAGACAATAAACTTTTTCTCTCTTTGATAATCAGGACTTTGATCATACCCTTAGAGATGCGAACTAAAAAAACTAAAACTTTCTAGCCTCTTCGAACTTGGTTTAAATTTCCATCTATCTGAGAACCTTTATCAACCTTTATTCCTCACTATATTTCACCTTTTACTCCGAATCGAATATTTTCTGTCAGTAAACTATCCAATCGTGATGGATTACTAGAATTCATCCCATCATGTTATAAAACTTATTTTTATTAGTTATATTTTTAATCGATATTCAAAATCTCCACTATTAATTAAGTCGTTTTTTTTCTCAGCCTATTATAATTCTTGGTAAATTATTCCTGTCATTCAAAAATACGATAAAAATTGTCAGTGATAGAATAAAAAAAAAACAGATTCTTGCAATTTTATAGCTAAGTAGTGTATATTGTGAACCAAAAACTCCATACGTGTTTGAGCTTTCCACTCCTGAGTTAGTTTATAAAAGTATTTTCTTGACAAAATTTTGTATTATTTCCAGTCTCCGCGATAGTATGATAAAAAGTAAATAGGAACCTCTATAGTTTGTAGACATGAATCGATTGCTTAGTAAGTGATTCTACTCTTCAAGCAAGTAACATTTACATCGGTAAATCTTTTCATTTGACTTGAGGCCGTTTCCATTTTACTTCTTTTGCTTTTGAGGCTACTTGTAAGCATTTAAGTAGTTGAAGATTTTTATGACAATTTTCGGTGCTATAAATCTAGTTACCATAACATCAAATCTCTGTTCCTATTCAAATCTTAATTTATTTGTCCATTAATCAATGAATGAATATATAAACTTCATAAAGCAAAGTGATTTGCTCTGAATATGTATTGATTGACAAGTTTAAGTTACATGGCTTTTTATAATAACTCGTTTCTATAGTACACTAAATAATGACATTAGTTCCTGATTGTTACTGTTTAATTTTTAAGTTTATTTAGTGTCATTTATATTTTCTAATGTTGGGCGTATACATACTTTAATGCTTGGCTAATTTTTTCGTTTTCAAAGATGATTAGCTAGTCCTTAGTCAGTTGTTTATTTATTTTTATATTTACAGTAGCTGTGGTAATACGTTGTATGGTTTTGTTATGGTCGTCACTTTCTATGCTTGAAACTATTACTGGTTCACTTTAGTCCATAAAGGAGAACAAGACAATGAACCGTGTCCGAGTAGGCTACTCTGATCCGTTGACCCAAAGGGACTAACGGAGAAGTCTTGATATATCGTAGAAAGTGTATTCTAGAAACACCCAGCAAGCACAATGAACTCAAGCACATAAATCGCGTTTGTTTATGCTTCATAGTAACGTCACTGGAAGAGTCACAAAAATAGCACACTAAAATAACACAGTAACCGAACACAGCCAAGCATTTTTGTAGTGGGAAATGTGATTTCAAGGTCAACTGATCAGCCCATGAATAAAATCCAAGATTAAGACATTTATCGAACGAGTTCTGGGGGTCTAACGTCCCCAACAGGTTTCCTCTAAGTTAATTTTTAATTTGCTCTATCTCTCTACGCACTATTTACTAATTTTCTCTTGAAATATTTAATCTTTTAATTCATTATAGATCTCTGTAGAAATGATTGAAACGTTACTTCCATTTACTCCAGTATTTTCAAAGCGAATTTTCAGATTAGTAAATGATGGCAGTGGTATTCATCAATATAAACTTACCAATTTACCTGCTAGTTCTCGATTTCGAATTATTGTCGATGCGATTGGAACAAATAGTAAGTGATTCTAAGACAGTAAATATTTACTTTTAAAATATTCGTGTTCATTGTTCACTGATTTTCAGTTTTGAAGATTAGTTCTAAAGTAATTTTATGAATCTCTTTCACTTATGTAATGGACTCAATTCATATGGAGTAAATTTTGATACTGATGAATTATAATGTAGATATCACTGTGAATTTTGTATGTCAAGATAATCTTGTAGATTTTTCAACGAGTTACAATCAACTGGTTTAATAGAATAATCAATAGGCTTCTAGTGATCTTGTCAATAGCTGATATACTCAACTGATGATTTCAAAACCAAACAAAAACCCTAATGATCTCTCTATCAAAAAAATAATTACAGGAAATCCGCCGACAAAATGCCTATATAGAGTCATTGGATGACCATTTTTCTACAACAACAAGCTAATCTCGTTTGCTGTTACAGTTTTGAGAGCAATTGTAACTTTGCTGTTGTACACAAGATACGTCTTTTGGAGGAACTTGAAAAGGCTTGTATTAGAAATGATACTGACTACATTGGATCATAACTGCAGTGTCCAAAAAAGATACAAAATATTATTTAATTGCATCCTATGTTACATCTAAATTTTTTAACCTAACCGTTCTTTCGTGGATAAGATTTATTTAGTAGAATACAAATATCTTAAATTGTACATGTATGCTTGACTAGTGATGCGAAACTAAATTATATCAGAATGTTAATAATGTCTTTCTTTCTATTGATTACTAGTCAGTTCTTTCAGCTTACTGCAAACAAAAATAGTAGAAATGCTTCTACTGTGTATGCTTACAAATTAATGCAAGTGATCAGTGAACAAGTATAGAATATCTGAAGACAATTATTGTTGCATAAAGTAATCTCACTTGTTTACTTCATAGTTTTGAATTTACAAGTAAACAACTCCGGATGAACATTTTTTTACAGACAGATGATTCTGTATGTTGAATCCATTAAATTCAACAAGAATTCTGTTGAAAAGTAGGCAGATTATATAGTAAATACAGTAAAATCATTTGACGTTTCCGTAGAGAAACTTACAATTGTATAATATGATTGACTTTATACTCAAATGAGATACATTTCACTGGGAACTTATCGGAATTAGCCTGAAACGTATATATTCATAAAAATCATTTTATGTTACTTCATTGTATTGGTGACATTAGATTCCCAAAACTCTCTTGGAAAAAGTCCTAATTTTTTAATTTTATTCTGAAGTTTTGAATTTCTGTTTTCGCGCCAAGGACGCTAAGTTGACCTTCAGCTTACATTTCTCTGTCAGAAATCCCTGACTGTCATTAGTTGACGGATTAATTTTTAGTACGCTATTTTTTGGCTCTTCCAAGGGCGTTCCTATCATGTATGTATAAGCTCGATTTGTGTGTTCAGCAACCTCGTATATTCTGGGTGCCTGTAGAATACATTCTCTACTCCTTATCAAGACTTCTTCATCTAGTTAGCGGGGTTCAGGGACAATCGGGTTAGAATAGCCTATCGTGTCACTGAGTCATCGCTCTTCATTCCGTTTACCGAGTAAGGTGAACTTGTAATAGTTTCGAGCATATCATCTTGACAAAATCATCTAAACAGTTGCAGTGGGTTTAATATGTGCTTTTTTTAGTGAAAGGAATAGCGTGCTATTCATTCTGCTCTAATCTCTCATTATCAACACTTTGTAATTATTGACCGATAAGTTCAGGATGAACGTATACAACCTAATCCATCATACACTTACCACACATTAGAAATATGTATTACTTTAGAGAATTCCATTTCATGGTAGTAAAGTTAACCAAGTCAATTTATTCACATTGCAAGTTTTCAGATTACGCTATAGTAGCATCTATAGGCCAAACTGTAAAAATGTATAAGTAAAGTAAGTTTTATTCAAACTGAATTTATTTCCAGATAAATTTAATGAAAATGATTCATAATTCACTTTTAATTTATAGTTACAATTGCTGAACTGAAGCTTTTCTTTTTTTTTATGAAATATCATCATTCGCTTAGATACATCAATTGGATCATCATTTTTGAATGTATGGACAAGTCCTGCTCCTTTTCAAAATTCAAGAAATTTCACTTTTAATCCATTAGTTCCAGTATTCACTGGTTCATTATTAGTAAATGTAAAATTTCCAACAGTCAGTGGTTATGAAGGTGGTCCATTGAATGGTTTTTATATTGTTGTTGAGAAAAGTTCAACTACTAATCGTGTACGACGTTCAGCTTGTGAGTTTGTTTGTTTGTTTGTGTTCAGTGTTTTTTGTTTGTTTGGAATGAAGTTATTTTGTAGTGCCTCCACATATACTCGGGTCCGCTTACATCTGGTTAAGCCGTTTCGATTAATTTATTTAACCAAACAATTTGTATTGCAACAATTTATATGTACCATTCGTTCTTATTATTGTCTGGTTTGTATGAGCTCACATGACGTGTTCCACTTGTCATATGACCTTGTCAACTATTCATCGCTCTTATCCATGTGTGTGCATGCCTATCTCGTTGACCACATGTCTGTCTTATTTTTTGTCTGACTATATATTCTTAGTCGTGCTCTATCTCTAGGAGTTGGCACATTAACCTTCTCCAACGTGCTTCACCTGTTCATTCGCTTCCTTCGCCCATTCGTTCTCATTGTAATCCTTAGAGTTGGCTCAACAGACTTCTCTAATTCACGTCGCTTCTTTCGTTTTATTCACTGTTTCTCCGCTTCGCTTTTGTGGTGTGTCAAAAATAAACGTATTCATCACTTCGAATTCACCTTCCGATTTGTAAACCGTCAGACGCCATTTGGTAATGATTACCTGGACGAACTAATCACGAAACTTAAAAGAACACGTCGAAATCGGCCACCACAATTTCTTCACATCATGCCTATTTGTTATCAAATTTAGATTTCTTCTACAATATTATTTCATTGTTTTTCATATCTTTTAAAGTGATGCAATGCAATTGATACTAATCAGTAATTAAATGAATTTACTTGACTTTCCATTTATTTCATATTGAAATGATCTCTATTCAATGACTACTTTATCTCGTTACCTGTTAGCATGGGATACATAGTGAATTGGTACTTTTCTAAACGTAACCTTGTATTCTTGACATTACTTTCAATAGAAATAAGGTATTTGCTTTTTTATTTATTTGTAAGTTGACGCAGAAAATTGGCTACTGGTTATCGTTTAGAAATAGATAACAAGCTGAATAACTCAACTGTCTTATTCTTTCAACTAATGAAGATAATCAAATAAGTTGATTCAATAAAGAATCGTTTCATAGAGTAGTAGGCAGGGGATTTGATTGTTGTTTGACTATAGATGGCTAATTATTATAACTCGAAAAAGGCAATCAATAATAATCTTTAATATCTCATAATTACTATTTTACTAAACTGTAGCTTTATTGTGGATTGTTAAATGTAAACGTACTTGGATGTTCAAATCTATTTGTCGTACTGAAGTGTTTTCGTGATCTTCAATTGTTTATATACAACAGTTTTCTCTTTTTTTACTTGCGATATACTGAAATAAAGTTTTAATAATTCAGGGTTATTCTAAATGTCTCATAACACAATATTAACTTGTTAAGCAAAATATTTGAAGTTGACCTGAAAAGCGTCAATTATCTCCATTAATTGTGGTTATCAGATGGTTGAAGGATACCCCAGACCTAGGTTTCGTGCTAGTTGGCAGTCATTAGCATTGAGTACTTGGAAAGTTAAGGGAGATAATATTCTCGAACAGTTGGAACCTAGTTTGTCTGGCTTTACGTCTAAAGTTGTTATCGCTAAGCTGTTACAACCACCACTGACTTCTCACACGATTGACACATTCGTATTTGTTGATTACGGAGTAGTGAACAATACATGTTCACTGTTTATAAATATTAGAAAAAGAACTAATCTTGTTTAAACCTAAACCGATCACAGCACATCGCCTATACTTGAGCTAGTATACGTTTAATTTTGTTAAGCGCTTCAATTGGCTAATTTAATAGACAGTTATTAGATCGATAGCAGTGTTTATGTCTTTGTATAATTCTCATTATCATCATGTCTAATATGCGCTTACTTACTTACGCCTGTTACCTGCAATGGAGCATAGGCCGCCCACCAGTTTTCTCCAACCAACTCTGTCCTGGGCTTCCCTTTCCAGTTCTGTCCAATTTTTGTTCATTCTTCTCATATCTTTCTCTATTTCTCGGCGTAATGTGTTCCTTTCTAATAAGCGCATATCCTACTTATTCGTCTTTTCACATTCTCTCAAGTTCGAACATTTGTTCATATTTGCTTCGTGATATGTGCTGTTTGATAAGGAATTTTTAAGTCCACGCTTCGCATTGTCTTCTGCACAACTCAAAAGTCTTATGTTCGTTACCATATGTTGATATACAGTACGTGTAAGTTTTAATGAATAATTTCAAAAGAGAACAGAACAGTTATCCATTGTAACGTTGTTTTCAATAGTTTTTTTGTTCAGTATCAGTTTAGACAGAAAAAATTACCTTGAAATTAATTGAATGGTATTTTCAGTTGAGAAGAATTTTTGAAGTTGAATAAATATCAAAACAGCAATTACAGCAGAGTAATATAAATTCGCTATGTTTCATAGTGTCTTATATCAATTGCTCAAAAATGTATTCAAGTTAACGTGTAATAAGGCAATGCAATATAACGGATAGTAATCAACATTGATGACGACAAGATTAGGATGTATGGATTTCGAAAATAATGGACGGTGAGAAAATAATTGTATGAATCATAAAAGATTGGAAATGTCAGATCACTTGAAAATAAGTACAGAAGACGTTGTAGTGCGTCGATTTACTGCGTGTTCTTAAGCTCGGTAATTAGCTCGTCCATACTGTCGTTACTGAATTGCGTCTGACGGTTTATAAATCAAAAGGTGAATTCGAAGTGATGAATACGTTTATTTGGGACACACCATAAAGCGAATCGGAGAGACAGCGAATAAAACGAAAGAAGCGACGTGAATTGGAGAAGGCTGTTGAGCCAACTCTAAGGATTACAATGCGAACGAACAGGCGAAGCGCGTTGGAGAGGGCTAATGAGCCAACTCAAAGAGATAGAGCGTGACTAAGACTATATAGCCAGACAAATATGAGACAGACATATGAGAAGCGAAATAGGCAGACATGACTAAAAGCGACGAATAGTTGACAAGGTCAAATGACAGGTGGAACGAGTTATGTGAGCTCATACAAACCAGACAATAGTAAGAACGAATGGTACATATAATTTGTTGCAATACAAATGGCGTGGTCAAATAAACTAATCGAAAGGGCTTAACCAAATTAAATGTAAGCGAACGGGAATACATGTGGGAGGCACTACAACGTGTAGCTATACGAATAGAGTTGTCTAGAATTTTCCATACTGAAAGGATGGGTTACCTGATAACAACTATAGGAAGATTTGTAGTCTCTGTAGGTTTGCAGAGTAACTTTAATGAAAAAAAAGCCGATGAACGAATGATTTTTTTAGCTCAAATGAAAAATATTAACTAGTTTAGCGAAAATTGCATAAGAGAACATAAACAATAATCAAACAATAATAATAACAGTAATTGTAATCATAATTAATTATGATTACTATTATTTAATTACATTTCATTATTTCATGGAATATGACGTCTTCTTTTTACTTTTCTCTTAGTGAGTCGAACACAACTTGGTCTATCAAATAATACAAATATTGTTTATTATTCCAATATTATTAATCCATCAGAGATGATTATCATAGGATCAGGTCAAGTGATGAACGCCTCGAATGTAACCATTTCTAAAATTGGTTATATAAATCCACCATTAGAACCAAATAATACGTATACAATGTATGCAATTGTTCAAAGTGAAGTCGATGGAATAAGTGAAATTGCACGTTCACCTTCAGTTGTTTTCTTAACTACTGGTAACAATTCAATTATTCCAGCAACAGCATCTATACAAGACAAGCAAACTGATTCGAATAATACACTTGCTATTGTTTTAGGCATTTTACTTGCTCTTATTCTTTTAGCTTTAATTGCACTTATTGTGTATTGTATTTGTCGAGGAAAATGTCAGGTTAGTTTGGTGTTTTTTTTCTGCTTGAGTTTTATTTCTAAATGTATAAGGTCAGTAGTTCAGATCAAGTTCTACTCATAGAAAATCAAAACTAGAAGTGTTAACGATTGTATAACAACTAAACTAGTGTTGATCACTGAGTGGAAATATTCACGGGATTTGGATTACGAATCATTGAGTATCACATCCAAAGACGTTTTTTAATGAGTTGGTAGTCGAGGTTCGACTGATATTATTTAAAGCTAATTGGTGATTGAATGATGTTTACGAATATCATATTATATATATATATATATATATATATATATATATATATATATCCGAAATCGAAAATTGTTCACTTCAGATTGGCATGTCAACCGATCTATTGTTAAACTTATCAGGTATGCGATTATGAACATAAAGATATTATATTTTGTAGATATCCTAATTTTACGAGTAAATGTCAGGAGTAAAATAGTTGTTATCACTGATAATCAATGAATCTTTCGTTGTATAAAAAATTGATTGAAGTTATACCATTGAACATTGTTGATGCAAGGGTTTTAATGGTTGGGGGAGACTTCTGAAAGACAATATCTTCAATCCAATCCCTGACTGGATTATGAGCATTCACTTCCAAAAGAATCTTATACTTGAACGAAACAACTGTTTAGTGCCTCCATGTTTTCAATCTTATTCCGAATCGGATCTTTCTATGACGAATAATACGTAGAAATTATCTCATGAATTAATTTTCAAACTAATTTTAAACTTTCATTGAAATCAGGAATCAATCAATGTTAGACCATCATTAGAAACATGGAAGCACTGGACGGCCGTCTTGTCTTAGTTTGAGACCTATCAGTCAATGAGCATCCACGACTCTCATTTGCAGGTAATTTTCATCATGAACAGATGTGTCAGTTGAAGCAAGAGATGTATAATTTAACAAACATTAATCATTGCTTGAGTCCTAAATCAAGATATTATTATAGTGCAACATTAATTCATCATCAACACTGTTTGAACATCATTGCACGTATATTATCAATCAACTATGGTTCATAATTAAGATTACTTAGTCTATAACGCTGAGTCGCCTGAAAGAATTCTACTTATCCGAAGTGGTCCTTATGTACAATGGGTTTTTTTTTATGAAACGCTACAACTGCGATGATATTTTTCTTCATTCGTATTTCTTCTCTCTTTTTTTTGTCAATTTTTTTCTTGATCAGTCTGGTCGATATATGTTCCGCAATTATTTAAAAGATTCAAATGTGTCTTTCGAACAAAAACCTTATTTATTGCCTGACTCTTATGCTTGGTGGAGTATACCAAAAGAATTAGGTGAACCACGATATTTAATCATTGATCCAGTACATGGACCTTCACGTACATTAGTTGGAACATGGCCTTTAAATGAACTATTAAAAACATTTTCACTTGAATATTCAAGGTATGTATTATCAATGTTGTGAATGTTTTAAAATGGTTTGTTTATTTTAATGTGATTACTTTCTGTCAAATTCAGCTTTAGATGAGATTGGCTTAAACTACATTTTACACATTCGACTCTATTGGAGAACTCAATATTAGTTTTCCGACGGAAATAATTAATGTTCAAATAGTATCGATTTCACTTTTTACGTTCACAACACTTAACAACAGTTATCAATTTTCGATTGCAGTGGCAAAAAATGAGATTATTTTTAGTCATGACAAGAAAACAAACTCCATTGATTATGAATAAGTCAAAGTAATTAGCAAACATCGTCATTGTTTATTGGCTTAGTGAAATAATCATATTGACATACATATTACATAATACATAAACAAAACTAATTTGAAGTAGTTATTGTTAATCCAAGAATTTCATATTGTATCAGCTGGTGTTGGAAAAAAAGTGGTGTTTTAAAATAATCATATTCCTTTTCCAAACTGTATTGATTGGATATCAGTCAGTCAGTTAAAACGTAGAACTACGTACATGAGAACATAAGTTCAGGGTTACTATACCGTGTCAGCACAGAGACGCAACTGTCAGTTCAAATCCAGTAGTGGCAGGGATAGTAGAAGAACAGAAGGTTAGACTTTCATAGAACACAAAAGGTAAATGCACCTGCGGCGTTGCAGACGATTTTGAGCCATGTCGTTTAAGGTCTCTAACCATCGGTGACTATTGTCTCTCAGAAACCAACCAGGTAGCTTACATCTACCAACATGACTCAGTCCACTTGTCAGTGACTTCATGCATTTCAGCCATGTTTTTGGTTTGGCCGCCCTTAGCTTTCTTCCAACCTACTCCTACACCACAGAACATAGCTCGTCGAGGCAGTTGGTGGTTGGGCAATCTTAACACATGTCCCAACCACCTCAACTGATGGAGTTTCAAGACTATCTCTATTTATCTGCCATCCATAACTAGTTCTCGTCTCCTAACCATAGCATTACTTACTCGGTTGTCCCAGGATATACGAGTAACGCTTCGAAGACATCTATAATCGAATACTAGTAACATCCGGATGTCCTCCACTCTTACGGACCATGTTTCGCATTTATATAGTAGGATCGGTGCAAACTGCTGCTTTTGAAATAATAAACGGTTTTTCCCAATTACATGTTTAATTTAATTTTTTCACGTTAATTTTTTTCACTTATAATTAAAAGTATTCCATTAGGTGTAAAATTTTCTCAATCTATTGGGAATTTAAAAATGAATCTATCAAAAAATCATGATCAAACAAATCTACCTTATGATCATAATCGTGTTACATTGGATCGATTAAATGATTCCACTGCTGAAAGTGATTACATCAATGCTAGTTTTATTGATGGTTATATGCGTAGACGTGCTTATATAGCAGCTCAAAGTCCATTTGACATGTCTACTGTACAAGATTTCTGGTTAATGATATTTCAATGTAATATTGCACAAATTGTAATGCTTACTAATTCTATTGAAGATTCAACACTTAAATGTTATCAATATTGGCCTGAAGTAGGTTGAAAGAATATAATAAGGTTTTATGTTGAATATTGTTTTTATTTACTTTACTGTTAAGTTTTACACATTTGAAATCATGAATCGATCAATGTTAGACCACCATTAGAAACCTGGAAGCACTGTACGGTCGTTTCGTCCTGATATGGGACTCATCAGTGGTGCGCATCCATGACGTTGCAGGACTCGAACACGGGACCTTCGGTCTTGCACGCAAACGCCTAACCTCTGGTGTTAAAGTCTAAATTCAATCTATTCACAGTCTTGCACAACCTCATACACTGTCTTCAGTAGTCACTGTCTACACCCGGACAGGTTGAACGTCACTGGTCACGACTTCCCCCTAGAACTCGGAGAAGATTCCTCACGGAGCTAGTCACTAGTGAGCATAGGTAATCGCATTACTGGATTGTGAAGATTGTTAAGTTACACATTTGAAATCATGAATTAATTACTTGAAATGTTTCCCATTCAAACATTATTTGTTTGGAATGCATATACATAGTCTGAGACGTTCATATTGAACTGTTCAGATTGTGACTGATATTCTATTGAAATAAGATAATAATGTTTATTGATCCAATCTCATGTATACTCAGTACATTGAGCTAATTGAATTCAATTATTTAAGTGACTTGAGTTTAAACTAAATAAGAAGCACCAGTTCCTTCAAGATTATAAATACACTTTGCTGTTGAGAATTGTCAAACAACCTAAAGCCAAAACATTTGGCATACAATACCAAGTTGTTTAGATTACTAATGGGGAGATAATACCATGACAGAGGGACATTATATATCTCTATGAATGTGTAGTTTATGCTATGAATCAGTTTGACTGATTTACGACCAAATAATAATTCCAGGAAACATCAAGTCAACAATACAGTCATTCTAATAAATCAATACTTGAAGGCGATAGATCAGTAAATCAATGAAAAGAATTGATTATTTATTCCTAGTATCATAAACACATATTTACAAATATGATGCATAAGCTATTTGACATTGATTTAATGAATTTTCACTTGGAAATCGTGATTTATTAAATTAGTTTACTAAATTAGTTTATTAGTGACACTGAATGAAAATCAGCCCAGTTTGTAGGATCCAAACTGAGGTTTGGACTGAGAAATAACTGTCTAGGTAGTTAAGATACGCATCTTGCCCCAGTTGAATTCAAAACAAGGTGATTGGGTAAATAACGGTTCTAATATTCATCATAAATATAAATTTACATCATCACCTAAATAATATTACCACGGCTATTCCTTCAACAGTTGTTCAATTAATCAAATTAACAGCAACAAATAAATGATATTCTATTCCTCCTGGATAGATCAGATTCCCTGAAAAGATAATATATGGTTGCTTTATAACACAGAGTGTTTCCTATTCTGGAAGAGTGCTCCAATTCACAATCAAAATGCACTATTCCAGTCAAAGCAAGCAACCCAATCAAAAGAGGAACAAATCAATATGCCTGTCTCCATGACTAATCAGCTTAAACAACATAAATGCAGTTCAGAAGGAAACATGGAAATTCAGTGAAAGCAAAATAAATGGAAACCATAATAAAATACAAATATTATCATCACAAAATGGAATCGAACAGATCGACAAAATGTACAACTTGAAGGAATCAGTAAGGACAAACTACAAATGTATGTATACATGGAGGGATTTTCACAAACAAAGCCTTCAAAACTGGATCTTACACAGTTTAACTGGGTGAAAGCAATTATCCTATTAATGACATTGACAAATGATTTAGCAATATATCAAATTCATCGTTATTGAAAATGGAAATCATGGAATAACGGCTTGGTCTTAAAGGTTAGGCTTTTGTCACATGACTTTAATAGGTCCTAGCTTCAGTCTCTAGTAGGGTTCGTGCATGTTTACTTCTGGCAGATTACATATTAGGACAAAACAGCTGTTCGGCGCTCTGTTTGTTGTTTCCCAATAATTATTCAACCAAAGTTATGCTGTGACGTAAACTATAAATATCAGTAGTCTCCACAAATCCCACATATTGATATCGGGTTCAATAAAATATTCCTATTAAGACACAAAATGTATATTGAAGGTAGAAAATTTATTTTCAGTTTGTTCATTGATATTGTTCTACACCATTAAATCTTGTCTGAATGGTTAAACGTTTTTAGACACGCTAGGGTTTTTAGATTATATTGCATTCGGTATTGCGTTTAATTACCGCTTGTGGATTTACGAATGGAAAGATACAGCTGTTCTTAATTCTTATTTTAAGTGTTTCTTCAATAGATATCGGTTTGTGTTAAAAATGACCTTCAGTTAGTGCTCGCACTGAAGGAAGGATTTTATTATGACCGATTTGGTCTCGTGCGCTTTTACGGGTATGAGGGCGGATGTCGCTTCCTGGTTGCTAACACCGTGGAAGGGCTCTGGTTGTCAGAAGCGTCATCGGCCCGGTGACTCCCAAGCGAGCTCGGCTTTCATCATGAGACGTCAAAACGCTTCTAAATAACCTTCTGAATCCCATAGCTGAGTTTAAATGGTTTTATTTATTTTTTCTTGTTAGTGTTTTTTTAGCAAGTTAGTTTTCTACGAGATGGGGTCACCAATCCCATGCTCAACCCTCCTACTTTATCTAGACTTGGAACTGGCAGTAGCCTCGTAGGTGCCTCAGGCGTATTTGAAAATGACCTTTGAATTAATCCAAATGCTGTTTAAAACCAATCTTAAGCAAATCCTACTACAATTATCTATCTTATCTGCCATATCAATAGACTGTTATTTTCACTTTTTTTCGATTTTAATTAATTACGAATGTCCATGTTTTTTTATCTCTTTGACCAATACCTCGTGTCTAGTTTTCTATGTTGTTGTTCATTGATTGGTTGAACTTTGTTTTGTTTTTTTTTGTATAAATGTAATTCTCATGACTAGATGTCAACACGATCCAACACAAATCAATCGGATTCAAAGTGTCCAAGTCAATATTTCGGTAATATCATGGTAGAAATAACTGATCAAATTGATTATCCACATTTTACTGTACGTTATTTCATAATAACTGAATTATCATCTAATTTAAGTCAACAAGTTGTACAATATCAATTTCATAGTTGGATAACACCAGATCATGTGAATAATAATAAGCCAACTTATTATACAAATGATAATTGTACCATTGAAAATGATTGTAAATTTAATATATTATCTGGTAATGATGTATTAAGAACTACTACACAAGATTTATTTTGTCGTACAACAAATTATGGAACAATATTTAATCGATTAAATTTTATTGATTTCTATTATCGTGTTAAAACTGCTAGTCGTCCAGAAGATGGTCCACTTCTTATTCATTGTTCCACAGGTTTGTAAAGTTCAAAGTGTTGAATATATATATATATATATATATATATATATATATTCATCATTGTAATTATGAAAGATAGTTTAATCTATTGACTGGTCGTGATTGTTTGTTTGATTGTCTTACATGAAATTCTTCAGTAATGTATATACATATATGCTATTTTCGTCTTCTAAATTAACTATGATACTTTGTGAATTAATGATTTTTTTAATTATCGATATTTCTAACTTGAATCGACTTGTAATCGATTTTTGGATCAACAATAATTCCTGCTGTTAATAGGTAGTAAACACCATGAGTACATCAAAATCAAAATTCAAAAGTTTAGTCATTTGAGTAGTAGATGTATAGTAATAGGTCATAAATTTCTTGGTGAAAAATATATTTCACTGAAGTCATGAACCAAGCTTCGATCTCATACACAAACACCTAACCCCTAGATCACTAATACCGTTAGATGCCGGCTCAGTTGTCTAGAGGTTAAATATTCGCCCCCAAAACCGAAGGTCCTAGGTCATGGATGTACACTGCTAATGAATCCAATACTAGGACGAAACCGTCGTCCATTGATTCTCGGTCTCATTCTAACGGTAGTCTAATAGTGGTCAATTCATAACTTCAGTGAAACTCAACAATCTCCATCAATGCAATGTAAGGTAAAACAAAACCTGGCTAAGGTTAATTTTTAATGATATTTTGAAGATATAAAATTACATACGAACTGTTTGCAACATGATTCCACCCATTTCTAACCAGTTTAACATTGTGTAAGTGATAAGTTTGTTAATTGATTATTTATTTATAGATTTTAAAAATCCTCATCTTATTCAGACATTAATATATGAACAACTTAAGAATAATCTTTTCAATAAATTCTCGTCAGATTGTATCAATTATACATTCAAATTAATCATCCAACTAAAACGACCAGGGTTAAAGGTAAACTACATCGTTTCAAATTTACAGCATTACATTTGGCCAAAAAAGTTTGTATATACATTAGTCAAATTGGGTCATTCTATGGTTAGGATAATTATTATTGGTTAATTGGGTCTGGGGTTCATTAAATATATATATATATATATATATATACTTACAATATTAATAAAACAATTTATTTCCATTGAAATGTTTATTTATTATTATTATTATTGTTTTTCTTTACATTTCTATGTTATTCCTTTTTTCATCAGATTTATCTCGTACAGGATTGTATATAGCCTTTGATTTGTTACTACAACAAGCTACACATGAACGAGTTGTTAATGTGGCTAAATTTTGTTCATCTTTATGTAAGGCTCGATCGAATATGATTCATTCAATGAGACAATTCACTTTACTGTATGATTTATTATTTGAAGTTATATTAGCTGGTCATTGTATTGTTGACTTGGATGTGTATAGTACTTATAAAATGGTGAGTAGTAGTAGTAGTAATAGTAGTAGTACAGTAGTTGTATTGTAATTCAATTTGTTTTTTTTAGATTGTTAAAAATTGAAGTTTCTTGAAGGTTGATCTCATAGTTGTATCACCAAATAATAATGAATAAATTATCTCGTTGACAGTTAGGATCCGATTTCGCCATCATTGTTGGTACATATGCACCCAGTGCGTTTTGTTCTATTTGAAATGTTTCAAACCTCTACTAATACCGATTTAACACATTATACCAACTGGACAAGTTAGTTAGCGTTTTTTTTTTGGCAAGTGAGATTTCGACGGAATGGGGTCGCCAACCCCATGTCCAACCCTCCTCCTTTACCCGGGCTTGGGACCGGCAGTAGCCCCTAAGGTTCTACTGGCGGAGTTGGACAAGTTAGTGTCTATCTGGAATTAGTAGCTTAGTGGATCTTACATTGATGTTTGAAGCAAATAAGTTCTAGGTTTATAGTCTGAAAGAGAACATCAACGCTGGGAAATAGGTATGTTCAGTAAATGACTTCCAAATAGAATGAAATATGAGTTCTAATTTTTATTGCTAGCTGTAGTCGATTTACTCTGATGGTACATTATTTGTGGAGATTATATTTGAAACCTTAGATAATTCCAATATTTCTTCCCGTTTGCTTAGATAATTCCCAGCTAAATCCTATTGCTTAGTATTCTCTGATCACAATACACTGGACAAGTTCCAAAGAATCAAAAACACGGTGGAACGGGGAAAGATTATATTCCAAATAGCAAGGTTAAATGTAAATAAGAAGCCGAAGGGAAAATAGATACAACGTTAGATTCCTTATAGTATTTTCATGAGAAGCTTCTGGATTGTAATTCTCGTGATTGACTGGATTGGATTTAGCCAATCAGCATGAAGCTAACAACACGAGAATTTTCTACCCTGTTCTCCAAGAGTCGATCAGGCGCAGCAACGTAGTCATGTCCCACTAACAATAATTCACAGATTGACTTTAGCAAGTAGGATAACTTGGGTCAATTGAGATGCGAAACGTGAAAAGTTCATATTGCAAAACATGAATGAATGTGTGGATGTGTATGTGTAAAATTATGCTTTTAATAATTGCTATTCGATCAATGAATGTTATTTGAAATCAATCAATTATTGTTAGACCACTATTAAGAACCTGAAAGCACTGGATGACCACTTCGTCCGGGTATGGGACTCTTGTTAATTTTTCTATCGATAGACTGTGTTTAGCTGAGCAATAAAACAATCAAGATAAATAAATGAAAATAAATCAAAACAATAACAGGATTAAAATATTATTATCCACATCTTTTATTATTATTATTATTATTAGGGTAGAGATAAAACGTAAGTTCAAACTGTTTTTAAAACAATCATCTCATCAAAATCAAACTATATTCTACTGTATATGTTAGCTTGTTGTTTAAATTAGTAAAATTATATGTGTAATAACAAACTGATGCTTATTATCTACGCTAGATGTTTGGCAGTTCATTTGTGTTGACAATGATTTTGATTTTTATGTTCAGTCAACTTTTAATGACTTTTCATGATTGCATCTCCTTTATGTTGACACGGATGTGTAAATTAATAGGATTTGACGCAACTGTTTGCATACTGTTTAGTGAAAGATGACCATAGTTCAATGATAGATTCCACAGACAATATGTCGTTTGAATATTGAAAATGGAATTGAGAATATTCACTTACTTAATCACGCCTGTTACCTATAATGGAGCATAGGAAGCCGACTAGCATTCTCCGATTTACTCTGTCTTGAGCCTTCCTTTGCAGTTCTTTCCGATAGTGGTTTATGCTTTCGATATCTGTCCCTAATTCCCGATGCAATGTGCTCTTTGGTCTTCCTATTTCCTTCTGGCCTTGAGGAGTCCACGTGAGGGCTTGTCTTGTGATGCAGTTGGATAATTTCTGCAATGTGTCCTACAGTGATTTTTCCTCATTTCTTCTCCCGCTGGAATCTCGTTTGTTCCCCACCACAGTAAGCTATCACTGATGCTGTCTGGTCAATGAATCCCCAGTATCCTCCCTAGACTGTTAGTGAATACCTGTATCTTTCTAATGATGACTTTCATGGTTCTCCAAGTTTCCGCTCCATACAACAGATAGGCTTTGACGTTTGCATTGAAAATCCTAAAGTTGTTGTTGGTTGACAGTTATTCTGAGTTCCAGATGTTCGTCACTTGTGGAAATGTTGCTCTTGCTTTACCGATCCGCATCAGATCCATCTTGTTTATCGATGAACTGCTCAGATATATGAAGGTTTCTCATATCTTCCAGAGCTTCTCTACTAAGTGTGATTTATTTAGTGCATACTGTGTTTCATCTAAGGATCGAGTACAGAAATATTTCATAATGATATAAGAGTTTTGAAATTTTACCGAAACATATTAATTGTGTTTATAAAATCGATAAACGATTATTGCTGGTTTTCTGTGATTTTCATTCTCATTCTTGATTATTCATTTGATAAGTGGTATTTTAACTTTGAAAAAATTCCTACCATATTAAAACACTAATATTATTATTCTTTCGAATAAAGTCTCCTCACAGGTTCAAGGCAAAATATATGCTTTACTTTTCGGTTTCCTAATTACTTCTCACTGGTTTTGATATCTTATAAAGAATGAAACCAATAAAATCTTTTGTTTGGATCCTACGATGTATATTACGACGTAGTGCTCAGTGGTTTTGTCTTCCGGTAACTGGTTCTTTGTGTGGGCAGGGATCAATTTTTTGAACATTGTCAGTACAACTGATCGAAATAACTCCATTATTAGACATCATTAAGGCAATATAAAAATGTGTTACACAAAATGAAGAAGCAATTCCAAGGCATCTGTAATAATAAGGTCTGAAAGCCTTGAACTCTAGGGTGTGTTATGATTTACAGAAACGTACCATATCATTTCAGTGATCATTCATTCCATTGCAGGAATGTATTTAGAAGTTGATAAACAACTTTTATGATACTTCTATCCTTTTCTAGTCTTATTTTTATCGTTGTTTCATTAATTACTCATCCAGATAAATGCAATTACTGAGATCAATTCATTTAAAAAGTAGATTCGATAAGGTGCGTAATTTATTTAGACAAACTTTTCATTAAAATAAGTTTTAGGTGGATTTTCTAAAATTATTATTCATTTGTTGATCTGTTTAGTTGATTGTGATACGTTGTGCGTCACCTTAGTCAGTTTATTTAGTGGTTTTTTAAAAGTTATCAAATACCGAAATGATTTAATAGTGTTTTTCACATAGTCTGGGTGTGATTCACTAGTTACTGATGTTGCCCAGAGAATCATTTAAAACTGACATATACCTGACAATTGCGTCCATATCTATTACGATACAGTAATGTTCATCCATAAACTTGTCAGAAATCGATCTTAAAGCTTTCAGGTATCTTGAAAAGCAAGCTCTTCGATGGTCATGAGCTCGTGGTGATTGGTAACTTTAGATTTACACAAATCTTATTATTTCCATAACTTTCATGAGTTGTTTTAGTCATGAATTATTGAAATAATCATGTTATGCTACCGTTCACGTAAATTATTTGAAAGTTTTGTTTTCATGGAATTCGTGGATTCTGTCATATACTGTACCTTTTTTTTATTGTGAAAAATTCATCAATGAAATCTATTGTTAAATAGTGTTTTCTTTTTTTTTTGAAAATTGCCTTTTAGTTATGCCGTAAAAATACAAAAATTAATCGATCTTATTTATGGGAACAATGGTCTGTGTTACATTTGTACACACCATTATTTGATATAAATATCAATTTTGAAGTTGCTTTGGATTCTTCCAACACAAACAAGAACCGTTATCCTGATGTTATCGACCTGCTTCCATCTGAACATTGCCGCGTTCGACTACATCGTACAACAAATAGCATTCATGATGATTCACCCATTTCAGATTACATTAATGCTTTCTATTTGGATGGTGCAAGTCTACGCGATGATATTGTCATAACACAAACTCCTTTAAAAAATACAGTAGATGATTTTTGGTGTATGATTGAAGAAGAACAAGTAAGTGGATGTGAGGTTTGCATAGTATTCTGTTACTAGTTTCCTTATATAAAGGAATGATGGAATGGATTGTCAACTCAATTTTTCTAGAAAGAAATAATTCTAATACTTTAAACTAAGTTTATCACATAACGTAACATTTGATTATGCGATATGATGCATGACTTATTTTGAAAGTTACTTCATCAGGTTTAACAGTTAATCTGGATTTTCTGATTCATTTTTTTCTTTGCAACTTTAGATAGCATCAGTAATAACAATTAAAACAAAAACACTGGTTAAGATTAATAGTGTTAGAAAAAGCAAAGAATTTACGGTTGATGGATTATTCCTAGAATGTTTAAATGTATAAGATTTTATATAATGACGTTGAAAATTCATAGTTAGTTCATGATGAAGATTTTTGAGGCGTTTTTTCTAATAAAAGCTAGGTGAGATTGATTCAGTCGTATAAACTTTAATTTTCCTTCTATGCGACATCATCAGCAAATACACCAAACATTAGAAGGAAACTGTGAAAGTTCAATAACGAAACTATGCAGCTTCTAAAAAATGTTTAGGATTTGCAGAAAAATATAATAATTGATTGATTATAAATGTGTCATTACAATTGATTTTGAATGAAGGCTTCATAACCACTCATGTTTTCGGGAATCTCACGAAAATAAAGTCTTCATTATGATACATTACTTAAAAGAAATGAAAATTTGTAGTTCAAGTGAACGATTAAGGTGGAGTTTCGTTCCCGGAGCTGGATGGTTTGATTATAGAGTTTTATTGGTTCGTCTAAGCATCATCATCAGCACGAACTTCATGTATGATTGAAGTATTCGAATTTCTCCAAGTATGACTTGTAGCTTGTCCTTTTGACGTCGATTGGTTGATTGGTTGTTATTGACCTTAAACCTGTCTTTGTTTGCACCCTTAATTTGAATGTATCTCCCTTTGATCTGTTTTTTGATCCTATACTTGTGTACGATTTTTCTGATTGGTTAGTAAATTGGATCCATGTCAGTGTGTTTGTCCATCGCCAACTGATCCGAGTGTCAAGTTTCTAGAAATGTTGTAGTGTTCTGCTCTATTTCAACATTTTCCAATCGAATGTATGTCCACAATTGTCTGTATGCATTGACATAAGGGAAGAAATGTCATGACGTTTGACTGTTAATTGATATTCACATTGACAATGCCGGAGAGGACGTTCAATTTGTCTGATGTAATTTTTCCGATTCAATTTATCAAATACGCAGAAAAGTCGTAGACAAACAGGATCAAAAACCAAATCATAAAGGGATACAATCAAAATAAAGAGGCAGACAATGACAAGATAAAGTTCAATGACAACAAATCAAGATTAAGGTCAATAGGAGAAGTTATGAGTCATTCGTAGAGAAATTCGAATGCTTCACTTCTACATAAAGTTTATGCTGCTGCTGATAATTATACTCAGACGAACCATTAGGACTCCACAACCAAACCATTCAACTCCGAGAACGAAACTCCACCATAATCATCCATCTAAACTACAAACTTTCTCCACCATTGTTAAAAAGTTTGTTTTCCAACCTTTCCATACTTACTGTTGAGGCTGGATGATTATTTTTCAATAAAATGAAATGTTGTTGATAAGTTCGTCACTTAGTATGCTTGGCTATTACGAGTTTACCTTAGTCGATAAACGCGAACGAGACTTTTACCAGCATCCAGGGAGGCTACCTTGAATCCGAGGCTGAAGTGAAAAGTCTTTGTAAGCGTAGAAAGTATATTCTACAAACACCCAGCAATCACAGTACAATCAAGCATACAACTCTCGTTTATTTATACAACATAAGAACGTCCTTGAGACAGTTAAGAAAATAGCATACTAAAATACACAGCAGCCAATCACAGCCATGGATTTTGCTGGTGAGAATTGAAATCTCAAGGTCATCTGATCAGCCCATGCTGGGAAAACGTGAAAACCAAAATACGGCATTATCAAGCGAATTTTGGGGATCTAACGTCCCCAACAGTTGAATAACCCTTGAACTAAATTGATGAATACCGAAAAAAGATAGGACTGGACTTAATCTTGTGATTAAATATTTTGAATGGATTACTTGTCACAAGCATACAGTAATATAATGTATAGATTAGTGAATAATCTTGTTGAAATTCCCTAACTATAAAAAAAAATGATATTACATGAGAAATTCTATTAAATTAGTTAATTCATAAAATGTTACATCCTACTTAGGTTTTTCTGAATTCCTTTCGATTTCAAAAATATTCTACTCTCAGGTAACTAAAATAGTACGTTCTTCTTATGATAATTACTTAATGTGTCAGTTGTTACAAATTTAAATAATATTAAAGATTCTCATTGTGAAAATTAAAACAACACATATAAGCGAACAATATTGTTGTTTTCGATTAGATCGTCATCAGGCTTTACTCACTAATATACATGAATATTTATGTATGAAAATGTTAAGCCAATCAAGGCAATTTGAGTCAATAATCAATCACAATTAAATGAAATAGATTACGTCATTACGCATAATAGACAAAAGTACAAGTTGATAGTAGGAAGACAGATGTACTGATAGTAAGTAAGAGAAATATCAAATACGATAACAAAAGTTTTATCAGTAGTAGGTCAAACGTGGATAAATAGACTTAAAATAATCATTACAAAACCTTGAACCATTATGTAATAGGCAGTGTGTACATAATTAGATAGTGAAGAATATAAACGGAAATAGACAGAAAACTACCAACAAATACAGGTTGTGAAAATAATGTTAATAATAACAAAATAAACTTTAAAGCAACGGAAGAGATAGGTGTGTCACGAATTTCTTCCGAACACATAATTAAGTTAAGGATATCTTTTGGAGTATTGTTCTTTTAAAATCTACATTTTTTTTCAAATGATACCCTGACTAACTCCACAGTTCTTTGGCGGTATTGGTAACTTCAGTAGGTTACATTTGAACAGACAAATAATACTGTTTGTGCGCAACATCTCACACCAGAAAATACAAATGTATGCAGTGGTTGTTAGAAAAAGAACATAGAAAATAGCTATAAAAATATTGCACGAAAAATGTGTTGTTGTACATTTTGATGCTACTTACAATTTGTGAGTAGTGTAGTTAAATATATAGGATAGTTGAGAGCTGCGTATTTCATTTGACTTAAAACGACATGTATATTACATTGCAAAGGCTTTCGGATAAATGGAATGGACGTGAAAGTACCGAAGCTTCTAGAAAAGCACGGTCATCTCTCATAAAGTAAGATGTAATGGCTATAGACAATCTTCGATCTACTGTAAATCAATGAAATAGCTTTTAACATATCCTGGTGGTCAGTTTCCATTGAAGGTGTAAGATATATGATCATATTTAGTTTTTTCCCCACTGCTATTGTAAAAATCTAATTCGAAGTTTGTGAAATGGTTCTCATTTTGTGAACTAGGTCACAATGCTATTTGCGACTTTCCATCTAATTTATCATTTTTCCGAAAGGCGCAAAATTTGTCAAATACTTGCTTACTCCTTTTAACCCCCAATAGAGAATAGTGCGCAGGCCAGTATTCTCTAACCTACTCTGTTCTAAGCTTCCATTTCAAGTTCTGTCCTATTTTTTCTCATTCTTCTCATGTCCGTCTCCATTTCTCGGCGTAATGTGTTCCTTGGCCTGACTCTTTTCCTTTTATCTCGTGGGTTCCAAATGATTGCTTGTCTTGTGATGCAGTTGGGTGCTTTCCGCAGTGTGTGTCCTATTGATCTACAGCGCTTATTTCTGATTCTCTCCGCTGTAATCTGGTTTGTTTCCCTCCACAGTAGTATGTTGCTAATGGCTTCTGGTAAACGAATCCGAAGTATTTTGCGTCGGCAACTGTTAACAAATACTTGTATCTTCTGGATGATGGCTTTGGCGGCACTCCAAGTTTCCGCTCCATACAGTAGAACTATCTTGACATTTATATTGAAGATCCTGATTTTGGTGTTGATTGATATTTGTTTGGAGTCCCAAATATTTTCAACTGTAGAAATGCAGCCGTTGCTTGCCGATCCGTGCCTTAACTTCTGCATCGGATTCATCGTGCTTGTCAGTGATGCTGCCCAGGTATTTAAAGGCTTTTACGTCCTCCAAGTCATCTCTATCAAGTGTGATTTGGTTGGTGCGTGATGTGTTGTGTCGTAGAATATTGCTTTTCCCTTTATGTATGTTGAGACCTGCTGCTGAGGGTGCTGCTACACTGGTTGTCTTCTCTTGCATTTGTTGTTGCGTGTGCGATAGAAGAGTCAGATTATCTGCGAACTACAGATCGTCCAGCTGCATCATGGATGTCCACTGTATTCCGTGCTTCCCTCCAGATGTTAACGTCTTCATAATCCACTCGATCACCAGGAGAAAGAGAAAGCGTGAAAGTAAGCAACCTTGCCTGACATCAGTTTTCACATCGAAAGAGTCTATCAGCTGTCCTCCGTGCACTATTTTACAGTGTAATCCATCATAAGAGTTTCATTTGAAGTTGAATATCTTCTCAGGCACGTCATAGTGTTCTGGTTTACGATATTTTCCAACGAGCTTCTTTGTTGTATCGTACAATTGCCTCAAGTTTCCTTCTCTTGCAGCCTTTTTCGCCGTCATTGCTAGATCTTCCACATATTTTCGTTTGTCCGCTCTGATGCTGTTCTTCATTTGCCTGTTTGCTTCTGTGTATTCAGCTTGTGTCTTAGCTTTCTTTGCTCTTGTTCAGCTGGTGTTGATTGTTGCATTCTTGTTCCTCCTTTGTTGAATTTTATCAAGGGTACATCTCCATTGAGTAGATCTTGCAAAGCCTGGAACCTGTTGCTGAGTACTATATTGAATTCGTTGAGCTTTCCAGGATGCCGTATTACACTTTCGTGATATTGTCTGCCACGTTGTCCAGTGCTTCTTGAGTTTCAGTTTCATTTTGGCGACCAGCAAGTGGTGATCTGAGACTATATCATCTCCTCTCTTAGTTCTCACATCCTCCATGGTCCTTCTGAATTTTCCATCGATACATATATAGTCAATTTGGTTCTGAGTAGTGTGATCCGATGACGTCTTCATACCCAGTGTTGTCCATTCCAACCTTGACGTTTACGTCTCCTATCAGAATTGTCAAATACTTTGAGGGACATATCGTAGAATTGATCTTTATTGTTTTTATTGTAGTCGTTGGTAGTTGCATAGCATTAGATGACGTTCATTGTTATGTCCTCCTTCTTTGTTCTGAAGGATGCTTTAATGATCCTGGGTTCATGAGATTCCCATCCTATCAGTGCCTTTTGTGCTTATTTGGACAGCATCAGTGCAACTCCCTGTGTATGTGAAGCATTTTCTTCTTCATGACCAAAGTATAACAGCAGTTCCCCTGAGTCTAGTCTCAGTTGTTCTACCTAGGTCCAATGCGTTCAGCTGATTCCAAGCACCTCCAGGTTCTATCTTTTCATCTCTGCAGCAACTTGAAAAAGTCTTCCGGTCTCCCACAATGTACGAACGTTCCATGTACCTAAAAGAATGGTTGCTTTGGTTGTGAGAATGGTCATCCACCTCATGACTTCCGAAGAAATTGAGCTTTCATTATGAGACGTCATAACTCTTCTGACTGAAGACCTTCTCACTCCCACGGCAGAGTTAAAATGGTTTGAATTATTTGTTCTGGTTAGCGTTTTTTTCAGCGAGTTATTTCTTTTGTGGGATGTGGTCGCCAACCTCACGCCCAACCCTCCTCCTTTATCCGGGCTTGGGACTGGCAGTATCCCTAGAACGGGCTCCAGGCGGAGTTATCATTACTGTACCCTCATGTAAAATGACATGGAGTACTTCATAAGAAGAGATGTTTGAGGAGTTAATCATATGGTGTATGATGCTGTACAAGTTACATAGTGCTCAGTCATCAGTTAAGAAATGTATGTGTACTACCTATCGTGAGTAGATTACTCACCTATAGAACGTCTTTACCTAGGGATTGTTATTTTAAGTCAGTTTAACAATCCAAATGTAATCGCTAGCGTTATCCTCAGCTTTTAATAATAAAACGTTGAGCGTGCATGAAGATCAGACTACAAAAAAGACAATAGTTATTTGAATTCTGATGTCAAATTATTGACGTTTCTCAGTGTAATAAGTGATGTTAAAATGTATCACTATTAAATCTATCTGATGCGTTTATTTGCGTCAGTACACCTTTCATCCAGTTCATATGTTATTATTGCTTGGTCTTTAAAGATGATAATTTCTTTACAGATTTAGTACTTTTGTAATTTAATATCCATAAGTCTTCTAGACTTTCGATTTATCTACCGGTTATCAGTCAAGAATAAACTAGCGAAATAATAAATGCGGATAAATTGTAGTAGCTAAGAAAATGATAAAAACTTGCAAGCAGTCGTAAACGAGAATAAATCCCCATTGACAGAGTACAAAACAATCAAACACACATTATATTATCTTAACATCTGGCTTGCAAATGTTCTAAATTGATTTGTGTATATGTACATGTATCTGCGTGTTTACACGTACTTTGCCCATGCGCTTTCAGTTGTTACTTTTGTATTTAAAAAAAACGCATTACAACTATCTAAACTTGGATGTTTCACTATTTCATACCAGTTTTTAATATTACTTTATTTAGGTTTCATGTATCATTGATATGGAGCCATTTTCTTATGGTATCGAAGAAGCTGTTGAATACTGGTCTTTTAGTTTGGGTGAAAATAACTCATATTCATTATTTGGAGGTTCATTCAATGAAGAACTAAAAAGGATTGATATTCATTCAGATTTTAGTGAAACATTCTCCTTTCGACGTGGACCATGGTTAGATTTTGTGAATGGACAAATACAAATCTGTCAACTTGGTTCATTAATCCCGATTCCAGTAAATCCAGTTTCTTCGAACAGAAATTCGCATCATGAAATATATAAACGACGTCTACTCATTCGTCAACGTGAAGTTGATGATCATTCGAAACAAAACAGTTATCGACAATTTAATGAAAATAAAAAATTTAAACCTCGTGAAATTTCAGTCTTTCATTTTACTGGTAGTTGGAACGACAAAATGAATGTTAGTCATAATTTATTTGTGGAAACTCTTATAATGGTTAACTTACTGTCTATCAATCAATAATCCAGAAATTGTTAAATACAGATTCGCGATGTGTAAATATCGATTTATTAGTTACATAGACCCAATAAATGCTGCCAGAATATTTATAGATATCGTGGTCATCTCCTCCTCTCTCTCTGTGATCAGATTCATCACGGCGAAGCCATTTTGTTTTTAGAAGAATGAACGTATCTGCCCATGATTGTAAACACTAGCTAGCTCCATTAAGTAATCGTTTCTTACAAAAGATTATATGTATTTCGTAATGCTGATACGCACAAACTTGAAATTTTAGACTTTTTGACAGAACTAGACGACGAACTCAACCTATTCACGTTAGTTCATTTTTCTTGGTGGCTGGGTGATTGATCGTCTGGAAAATTCGAAGATGCTACACAAATAAATGGAACTCAGTGTTACATTCTGTCTTAACATTCAGTCAGTCAGATGCAACGTAGAACTTCGTACGTAAGTACATCAGTTCATGTTGCCATACCACATTAGTACAGAGATGTAATTGTCAATTCAAATCCAATAGTAGAAGAGGTATTAAAGGTATTTGAAGTAATCGGAGATGTTAGGATTAGAAGATACTATTCAAGAAGTATGATTAAATGAGAAAAGTTTAGAAAGTCAAAACTAGAGTTGTTGAAGAACCCAGAAGATTAGGATTTGAGAGAACACACAGAATAAATGCACTGGCGCCATTGCGAACGATTTTGAGCCATGTCATTCAAGGTCTCTAACCATCGATTATTATTATCTCGCGGACCCCAACCAGGTAGTCGACAATTACCGACATGGCTAAGTCCACTCGTCAATGACTTTATGGATTTCTGCCATGTTTTGGTTTGGCCGCCCCTAACTTTCTTCCAACCTACTCCCACACCACAAAACAAGGCTCGTCGAGGCAGTCGGTGGTTAGCCATACGCAACACATGTCCCAACCATTTCAACTGATGAAGTTTCATTACTTCATCTATTGATCTGCCATTCTTACCTAGCACCCGTTTCCTAATAACAGCGTTGCTCACTCGGGTGTCCCACGATATACGAGCAATGCTTCAAAGACACCTATGATCGAAAACCAGTAACCTACGAATATCTTCTACTCCCACTGGCCATGTTTCACAGCCATAAAGTAAGACGGAGCGAACTACTGCGCAGTACACTCGTCCTTTGGCTGTCTTAACATTGTCGAAGTGATGTCTAAATATGATATTATTTTTTTTTCCAATATAATTTTTTATTTTTACAAATTTACCCTCAAAGGGCAAAGGTAGTTCTACATTGGTTTTCAGGAGAGCCAAACACTGTCCAGGTGTTAACTCTACAACGTCAACGGTACGGCTCAATCTTGTGGCGTAACTACACAAGTACTTGATACCTTGGTGGAACATTCACACTATTTATGTACATCAATAAATATAGCGGTTATTTCCGATCCATGGTCGCGTCAACCAATATGCACAGCATGACCCATACCGCTTACATGACTGTCAAAATCATTATTATTAGCAATGGTGATATGTCATACAGCGTCCCAATTGCACTGACTCTCGGGAATTTCGCAAGACAACAACCACCAGTATCAGTGAAATCGGTCACCCTGCAAACCAAACTTGTATATGGACGCTTAGCAAAACTTTCCAAACCATCTACCATGTTCATTTAAATGAGCCTCTAGTCTCATAGTAAACTTTCAGCTGTATGTAGCAATAAAGCTTGTGGTTTATACATCGTTTGGCATGGGGTATTAAGAGATACAGCTCAGCTTGACATGAATAGGCACAAATACACTTGATATCCTTGGTCTCATCTAGGGACACTTTTTTATCGCAATAGCGAAATTCTCATTTTCCCGGTCATATGAGACCTGAGTTAGAGGTGGTGGTATCTCTTCAAAGTTATTTATTAAACAATTATTTTAAACAAAATCTATTATGTCAATTTTAGCTAAGAATAATTACTGTACTTTCATAACTAAATAGTTTGTAATATTTAATTAGAAGAGAAATTAATAACAACTTTTTTGTTTTAGGTACCTGAATCACGTACAGCCATTGTTCGTTTATTAGAAAAAGTACGTTTGGAACGTGGTACCGGTCCATTGATTATTCATTGTTTAAATGGAGCTACTCGAAGTGGTCTGTTGGCTGTATGTTATGTATTGGCGGAACGTATGACAAGAGATCATTATGTTGACTTATTTCATGTGATAAAAATGGCTAAAATACGTAGAAAAGCCATATTAGAATCACCGGTTAGTATTTTTACTGTTTCTAATTAACAAACATGTTGATTTGTATTGATAAATTATAATGATTTTTAGTCATCCAGTCATTTCAGAGTTGATGAACAATGAGAAGTTCGTGTACAGTGAACGAATCCCCGTAATCAATTAAAGTATTACATTGAGATTTTGTTTTATAATGACATACATGATCACTGTCTATAATTTATATTCATGAAGTAAGTACCTTAAGTTGCACACTAAAACAACGCGTATCATGGTGACTAGTGTTTTTTTGAAGGTTGACTTTCAATGGTGTAGACAAATGAAGACAATATTAAATGATTTTGTGTGTGTGTGTGTGTGTGTGGGTTGTTGGTAGTGTAAATGAAATGGGTACTTTTAATTTGAATACTTAAGTATATTGTTGAAGTTAATGAGAATTAGTCCCAATGTACTTTTGTTACACATTGTATTTTGATAATATCTCTCTGTATGTATGTAGCTCAAATATCTTTAAACAGGGAGTACTAGGTGTAAGATACATTTTTGCAGGTTTTGTTTGTGAAAATCCCTCCTGTTTATACATTTGCAGTTTGTCCTTATTGATTCTATAAGTTGTACATTTTGTTAATCTGTTCGATTCCATTTTTGATATGATAATATTTGTATTTTATTATAGTTTCTATTTCTTTTTTGTCTCTACTGAGTTTCTATGTTTCTTTCTGAAATGCATTTATGTTGTTAAAGTTGATACTTAGTCATGGCGACAGGCACATTGATTTGTTCCTCTTTTGATTCGATTGCTTGCTTTGACTGGAATTGTGCATTTTGAATGTGAATTGAAGCAACCTTTCAGAATAAGAAGCACTCTGTGTTATAAAGCGACCAAATATAATCTTTTGAAGGAGTCTGATCTATCCAGGAGGAATAGAATATCATTTATTTGTTGCTGTTAATTTGAATAATTGAACAATTGTTGGTGGAATAGCTGAGTGGTAACATTATTTAGGTGATGATGTAAATTTATATTTATGATGAATATTAGAACCGTCATCTACCCAATCACCTTGTTTTGGTTTCCAGGCGCTTATCCAAACTACCTAGACACTTATTCCTCAATCCAAACCTCAGTTTGAATCCTACCTACATTGGTCACTGAAATAATTTTCTTTTTTTATTTTGGTACTACAGGATCAACTTCGTTTTGTGTATCGTTTCTTAATTCAATGGATTAAATTCACATTAGCTGAACCATTAGCTAATTGGACTTTAAAACGATCCAGTTTATCAATGCCATTGTCATCTTCAGAAGTAGCATTGAAACAACAATGGGAATGTTCACAACAACTTGTCGGACATCTACCTCCAGATTCACGTGTTGGCATTTTTTCACATTGTCAACTACCAATATTAGGTGGAGATTGCTTCAATGGGAATAAATCATTTTTGCGAATGAGCAATCATAGTCTCGGTGTGCTTAGTGGCGGTGGTGATACACAGTCGATAAATTATACCGATGAAGATTATGATCCAAATGAAATGCCCATACAATCAATATTGTATCATTATTTCACTGATGAAATTTTAGCTAATTCTCATTTCGATGATGATCAATTACAAACGAAATCAATCATGATGATGACGACGACGACGACAAAGAACAGTATTCATAATCCTTATTGCTATTGATGATATCAGTTAGTTTGACTTGGTTTTTGTTTATTAAATTTTTTTCTATTTAGTAATACTTGGTATGTCTTGTGACCAATGGAAGTGAAGTGTTATTGACCAATCTTTGCTGTATCATGTGAATCATATTCATATTTATAAATATATATATATATATATATATATATATATATATATATATATATATATATATATATATATATATATATATATATAGTAGAGAATTGACATCATGTGTTTTTAAATTACTGAGATTGAATATTTACTTTCATTATGTGAACAGTATTCCTTCTACTTTTTTGTTGTTTTTGTTGAAGAAAACTGATATTAACTGCCTTTTAATCAATATTCTACAATAATAATAATAATAATAATGCCTTCCATGATTGTTTGTTTTCTACAATTCTCTCTTGTTTACTTCTATAACGTGCACATTTTCTTCGCCCTTTTCTACTCACATCGAAAGTGAAATGCGTCAATCAATGGAGTGAATTTACTATTTTGTTTGATTATTGGCTAATTCTATGAATTTCAAGACTATTATATAGGGTTACAGAGATGTTCTTGTTTATTAGAATCTGTGTACATGTTCCATTATTATTACTGTGCTACTACACTATTTTATACAGTCTCATATCTTATTTGTTTTTTTTGGCATATGCAACAAACAGCATAGTCATTTTGATCAGGGAATCATTATTTGTGATTGTTTAAATTATGTGTTTACAGTATGATAGTGGTGACCTTCGCCTTTTCTTACAATCATGTATTACAGATTGTGTTTTTTTCTTTTGTGGTTAATTAGTGTACTACTGTAAATACTTATGTTGATAATTAGTGTATGTAAATTATGAAGGTTGTTGTACCTTAGAAATTCATTCTTTTTTCTTTTTGTTCATTTATGTTTGTATAAAAAAATCAAATGAAAATATACAAGATTAGATTTTTGTGTAAATTAGCTGGTAAACAGCGATCATTATTCGATTTTCATCTCATTTAATTGGTTTTGTGATCAAGGTTAAATGATACTTACAAGTATTAAGATGAAGCCTATAGCATGGCAATCAGTATTGTTTATTTTACGCAACTCACGTTGACTACTGGCTTTTGCATATTCTGTGTTTTTAATTTTCGTGTCTTCAATCAACTTTTGTACGGATAACATTTTGAAACAAAAATTATATTTTCGGTGAAGATTCGCATTTCTAACTTAAGGGATCACCGTAAGGAGTGATTTCCTCACAAGAAATAAACACTTAAATATCCGTGTAGTAAAATCCTGACCATAGCTGCTACCTTGATGTGGTAGTCGGGGTTGCTTATCGTGATGATTTAGACGAACCATATTAACTGGAACACACATTACTTCAGATCCTACTAATATACAAGGCAGTTCGGTTGGGGAAATGTAAGACTAAAAGCAGTAGCCTTAGGTTTGAGGGCTGAGAGAGATGTTCGAAATGGTCAACTCTTTAAAAATGTCACACCTCACCTTACCCCATGGATTCTCGCCTCCGGCGGTACGACCCTTTGAAGATCGGGATTAACACTTGAAAAACTTCCTATCAAAGGGCCGTGAGTGACCGGCCTCAAGCAGTTGTCCGTTGGGCTCAGGTCACTAAGAACAACAGCAACCGCGCTTAAGTTACAGGTCTCTCAACAAGAAATACCCATCCCTGGTGTGGGCAGCTTGGTGGTAGCAACCGCCATCATGCCCCTAGCAATACACGAGTTCAACTTGTTTAAGATCAAATACTTCCCCACCTGTTAGTAACTATTTTATCCCCACAACTAAACCTTCTCGCGTATCTTTACCTCCTCACTTCTCTGATACTAATAATTCAAGTACACGAAAATTTATTCCTGGTATCGCGAAACTACAATCTAAACTACATGTGAGAGCTATTGATGTTTGAAGCTTGTGCCAAGGAGGACAACAGGCTTCCTTAGCAAGAACTCTAGAAAATTGCACCATTGATTTATGCTGCACCACCGAAATGCGCATACACGATCCGAGTACAATCATTTGTTTGAACTCACCTCGTTAATATTAAGATCACGATTTACCCTACTTGTATCTAGAGGGCCCAATGCTGCTCACTGGTATAGGTATTAAGCTCAAATAGTGAACCCGCTTCCGCAGACTGGATTCCAGGAGATAGTCGCCTATACTCTTTCCACCTGAACGGGACACTAACAACTCAGAAAGATAAGGACACTGCCGTTGTTTCTTTGATGTCACTGCCTACGCTCCTACTGATTGCAGCTCAGATTTTACAGAAACCTTTTCAACCTTCTTCAGAAATCTCAGCATTCTGGTGTAGTAATAGTGGCTTGTGATTTTACTACTTCCGTAGACATATTTGTCGAAACGGAAAGACATCCATGTGGGTCTTATAGTGTCGCGGGTCATCATGCAGATAACGGGGACCATCTTCTGCAGCTATGCTCAAATGACAACATATTCCTGCCAAATTGCAACTTTAAGTTCAAGGACAAATATCTTTTGGCATGACAACTTCTCTCAGACCCAAATAATTCTTATTGCTATCAGACATCAATGAAGGGCTTCATGGAAAATCGCTGCTCATTCTGAAGCACATGTTTATCAATCCTCAATCTAAAATGCATACATTGTTAATTATGAATAAGAGAAATTACTACCTAGTTCATTGAATTGTTTTTTCGATCACCTGTAATCTAAACGATTCGATTTAAGAATAAAGCAAATTGTTTATTATCAAGTAATTGAGCATAATCAACACGAATTGCTCGACTTGAGTTAAAGCTACATTGATATGGAATATCAGCCTGTTGTTCTGATTTTCAACTCCATGTTTGTATGGATAGGTGTTACGAACATAAATATATATCAGGTTATCAGAAGACGAAATAGATGATCTATAAAAAACAGACAACTGATAAACGAATTACGTTTCATAAGTTATTATTTTGCGAACTTTGGCTCGACACACCCTCGCTATTTTATAATATATGCTTTGCTGTGAAGTTATTCAATAGTAGTTATTTACATCTGTCATATTATTTTGTCGTGTAAACTGAAGATATTCAAGGCTTGTGGTCTTTTCTAACCATGAAAACAAAAACACAAACGGGATTCTAACCGAAACAATGAGTCATTTTGTGTATTTTGGTCATGACTGACATACATATGAATTTGACATATGTAAAGTTCATGTGAAACGTATGACCAACCTAGGTACACGGTATCGTGGAGAGGCAACTGAAGATGTTCATGCAATATAGTGAGTGGATTAATTGAAGTTAAACTTGTACACTATTGGTTACTAGTTCATTGATCTAGAGGTTAGGCGCTGAAGTCTACTGGATTCACTTCTTAGGTGCGCAGTTTTAAATCAGAACTGCTAAGGAGCTCCACACCCTAAGATGTAACAAACATATGTTGCCTCTATATTTATTTGTACAACGTGTTTTCACAGTTTTTTCATTATTTCATTGAACATTTATTATTTTTTATTTTAATGTAGAACTTCAAAATAAAATTGTGAAAGCATCCTTATCCATTAAATTGGAAAATCTCCCTTTTCTCTCCTACATCTATCTGATTTCCCTTTTTTTCTAAATTAAAAAAAAATTCAATACTCAAATAGAAAGAAAGGAAATCATGTCTATTTAGTTTTTTTGTGTATAATGGAGAATTTCAGGAAATAAATTTATCGAAATAATGATTGTTAATGTGTTGTTGACCTAATTCAATGATGATGTGTATCATGGAGTATTAGATTTGGAGATTGATTTCCTCCGAAAATTGAATTAAATTCAATCATAGAAAGTAATTGATTTTTTTTAAAAAGAAATTATTTAAAAAAATTTTTTTTTTGCGGGGTTTAGTTGTTTGTATGTTTCATTGCAACAATTTGAAAATAACATTTTAGTTTGAAAACCATTTTGTTTAGTTCTTACTAGTTTTGGAATCTTGAAGCACAGATTATTCGGATGGGGACAGTACACTTCAAGGTTGGTTAACATTATTGAAATCTCATGTACAGTTGACACATATGGTTGTAAGTGAACGCCTGGGTTTGGGGGCCTCAATAAATGATCATAGGATTTTTTTTGTCGATTTAAAATCAATTAAATAATTCAAAATTCATTTATTGAGTTATAAGTTTCGACTTTAATTTAGCTACCAGGATCTCAGTAATCAGATAACAAATTTATTTCTCAAAGTAGAGCATTGCATTAGTTACCCGAATGGATGATATTTATCTGCTTATTAATCAAGGTGATTGCAATAGTGATAGTGATAGTTTAAAAGTACAACAAGTTTACATCCATGGCAATAGTTTGGAGTTTCATGTCGTCTTACTTACTTATTTTATTTATGTTCTTAGAAGGGATGTCAGTATTCAGGAGTAAATTACCTGTTGCATTTTTTAGCATACATGCATTATGGGCAAATTGTTTTGGTTGAATAATATGATTCCAGCTATTACGAGTTCACCCTACTCGGTAACGGACCAAAGATTAAATATCGCGATAGGCTGCTCTAATCCGATCGTCCCAGGCCCCACTAACTAAAGGAAGAAGTCTTGATAAGACGTAGAGAAATGTATTTTACTGGAAACCAGAAAGTACAAGGTCCACAAGCACACAACTCAAGCTTAGTTATACAATGATAGAAACGCCGTTGGTGAGATCCAAAAGACAGCGTACTAAAATAATCCATCAACCAACGATAATTGAGGACTTCCCAAGTGTGGGAAGTGCAAGTTGAAGGTCAAAATGAGCGTCTTTGACGCGAAAACATAAAGTTCAATATTTCAGAATAAAATTACAAAATTAAAGTGTTTTCCAACTGAGTTCTGGGGACCTTACGTCCCTAACATTGAGTCATTTACTGTAAATTTCAATGTATTTAGATTGAAGCTAATGGGGGTTAGTAAGAACGCTTATTTAGTCTTATTTAAGAGTCGTTACCTGGATAAATGGGAATCTCAAAGTTGACGTTTAAATCGCCATTCGGATCTAGAACTAATTACTCTGAAAGCCACTTCAAAATAACAAAACTCCCTACCTGCTATAATAGTATGGGAACTTTTAAGGATTTATCGACCAAGTACATGTTGCAGTCCAAGACGGATTATATATATTTTCTGTAAAATAATTTTTCTAACTATTTCTTTTCATAGCGAATGTTATATAGTTAGTGTTTTTTTTCCGAATAATTTCAAGAATTGTCTGTCATTTGTCATTTTACTCTTATTCAAATGTTTGTCGCATGAACAAAAACAAACCAACTGGAAATAAGTTGAATAATGAGTTTTTCAGTAAAACTTTTTTTAGTCGAATCTCTTAAAGCTCATAAACTATTTTGTTTTTGTCGGAAAAAACATTAAATCATGTCAACAAAAAATTTCAAATTGTTCTGAGAACTAGTCGAACAGCTTCTTTTTACTTTATGGAATTTACTGGTGCCGATTTTAAACTAATTCCATTAAAAACATTTATCATCCTAATGCACTGATAGATCTTCGTATGATTTTATTTTTGATGTATACCAGGTCAGAGAAAAAATGTTTAATCTCTGTTAAAAAAAAGAGAAATCGCGATATATACACTTGTATAAATTACTTAGTCTAACATAGATAATTATTTCAGATAGTTCATGATCAATCTTTTAGTTATTGACTGAAAATATGAGTTACTGAAAACCAACTTATTAACCTTAAAACATGTTGTATTACACAATATTTGAAAATTCCACATTCTGTTATGGTGCACTTATGATGAGAAATTCCAATGTAAGAATAAATTGACGTCGTAAATAGTTTAAATTATTTCAACTTATCAGTTTTATGCAGAGTTTAGCTGTCGTAATGCTTAAAAGTTGGAAGATCATCGATGTCCCAGCAAACATAATCTGACACAAAGTGTCTGAAATGAAACAATATTTTTGTACACTTTATGTAATTAAAAACGCTTTGTATGAAAGGTTACATCACAAACCGATCAAAGTTAACTAATGGATATAAGATACACTACATAACCTTGACGTCATAATATGGGGACTCCTTAACAGTAGGAATATGTAACAGACAAGAGATTAAACCAGGGGATTAGATTACTGAGTTGAAATTCACTAGTCGTCACTTGTAAGTTGAACAGATTTGCGGACAACTGATCTGAAACTACCCTCACATTCAATGCATTTAGGGTTAGGGTCAAAATTGGGATTATTTTGAAAGTGATCATGAATGAAAACAGGGTTATTATTAGCGTGTGAAGTTTATGGAGATTGTTAAATTCTATAGTTTACAGCACGAAACAACTTCAGATTATCAATAAAAACTAGGAAAAAATCTGTGTCGTTTTGTTGCTGAATTTCTCAACAGCTTCCATCCACGATCCTACGGAGGGTTAAATCCTCCGCTCCAAACTGTGAAACTCAAAAATCTTCACAAATCCTTAGAGCAATAACAGAGAAATAAAGCATATTAAGGATTCATATTCCAGTAAATTCTTATTGCAATAAACATATGCGGTTTTTAGATAATACGGTTTTCATTCTTTCCAAGAGGATACAAGAACATTATTTGACATGTTTGAAAAGAGACGGAAATGTCTACTTAAAGAGCTCCACCATTGGAAATTTGTTGAAAATTGATCACTTATTCAAACAAACTGAACGTTGAAAGTCATTTACATAGTTACCAGACAGTTGTTAAAGACAGCCTCTGTTTTCTTAGCATCAATGAAGCCTTTTCCATAAATTTGGAAAAGGGAGCACAGTGTATACAAAAGAAACTTATTGACCCTTTTTTGACCTCAGGTTTTTGAAAATCATCGTCATTTGGCTTTTTCTCCATTGATCTTATATTCTCAATTGACTTATATTATTACTATATCTTCTGGTTAATTCTTATTATCAGCACATTACATTTTCCTGTTATACAGTCTTTTTACATAATTTTTATTCTTTATCCAACATCATTAAAATTTTTACTGAATTTTTTTATATTCTTACAACCATGGGTTTTTCTATGAACAATGTTAATTTTTTGTCGACTTTGTGACTTGGTGTTCCCCTACCTTACTTCCATCAGCCGAAGCAAAAAGATAAGATATACCCTAACCAGATGTCGGCTTAATGACAACTGAGAGACGTTGTGATAAATTCACACTACTGATTAAAATTTAATTTAGCTTTCTGATAAAAAGAAATACGATTTTTTCTTTTTGAAATTCCCACCTGGTAATCTAAGGAAGATAGATAGATCTATATGCATGAGTTGTGTGTGTGTGTGTGTATTTTCAATTCATGCCGGTCAATACAAACTTATTGCGCAATCATACATAGTATTCACACTCTGGTAGGAGTTAGGGCCCGAATTTAGGAATGTTATTTTACTTAGGCTATGAAATAAGTAGTTTTGAAAAGTTGATATATAATAGAAACTTTGAAAAACATTTCTTGTCTGTATGTGTACAATAAACTTGTATGGCAAATATTTTCAACTTTGTCTGCAAAATTTGTACATTGTGCCGAACAAAAAAAGATTAAATGAAAAATCAAACATTGTAAACTTTAACTGGAGTCTCGATTCATTAATTTTTAATTTTATTTTTATTGTCTGGTGAATTTTATGGAGAAAATAGTCGAGATGTTTGTTTGATAAAATTAATATGATTTATAAGCTTTTTTTCACATTACAATCCTACTTTTTCTTATCAGTGTTAAAAACTTTCTATTTTGGCTTTATCAGTAATTAGAAGCGACTTTTTTAAATGAGACTAAGATGGATCCGATGCAGATGTGAGCGTGCAGATTGGCAAAGCAAGGGCTGCATTTCTACAGTTGAGAAAAATCTGGAACTCCAAACAAATATCAATCAACACCGAAAATCAGGATTTTCAATACAAATGTCAAGACAGTTCTACTGTATGGAGCGGAAACTTGGAGCACTACGAAAGGCATCATCCAGAAGATACAAGTATTTATGAACAGATGTCTTCGCAAAATACTTCGGATTCGTAGGCCAGACACCATCGGTAACAACGTACTGTGGGAGAGAACAAACCAGATTCGAGTAGAGGAGGAAATCAGGAAGAAGTGGTGGAAGTGGATAGGACACACGTTGCGGAAAGCACCTAACCGCATCACGAGACAAGCCCTCACATGGAAACCTGAAGGCAAAAGGAAAAGAGGAATGTCGAGGAACACATTACCTCGAGAAATAGAGAAAGAAATGAGAGGAATGAACAAACATTGGACAGAACTGGAAAGGGAAGTCCAGGACAGAGTTTGTTGGAGAAAACTGATGTGCGGCTTATGCTCCATTGGGGGTAACAGACGTAAATAAGTAAGTAATTTACTCACTCTAGATGGAAAAAGAAATTTAATTTCAGTTGGTATGGGACTTACCTTTTAGTTTACTTGCCACAGTGGAAAAACAGATATTTATCAACTTTTGCTAATATAATGTATGATAGATTTAATCTCAGTGACAAGACAAAAACAGACTGGTCAATAATGCATATATTTAAAATGTTCCGTTTATACCTAAATAAATAGTTTTTTGAATGTGCCACAAATATCTAAATCAAACATGGAGGTAACATCTACGATGTATATAACTGTAAAATATATTATTGTCTGTTTGAACTACTTTTTTATGTTGTAAATAGAATACTTACAAGGTCAAATAGACTTAACTTATACAAACTTAGGACAAGATTGATCGTTTCGCCACAAATTTGCTTGTTTTATTTTTTCTCCGGAAACGTATATCAAATCTCTGTTAATATCATATTGAATAATTCCTTTCAACTACTCTTTTTTTTCTTTCTAATAACTGTACATCAATCATTCATTGAGAAAGAATTTTTCCCTCAGTGTATTATTTCTAATGAAAGCCTTTAAACTTTGATGGATTTCATGAGAGTATTTACCAAGCTATACAGTAATTAGTAGGTTTTTCTTAAATTCATGATAATGACAGATATGATAACTAATTTTTCAGTGTAAACCAATCAGTACTTGTTGGAAAAAATACGTGCTTACATGTTTGAATTTAGTGTCCATTTGAAATGTATGGGCGGATTTTCACTCATTTTAATCATTTAACTTGGTTATATAGAAATGAATTTCGCTCAAAAATATGACACTGCCCCTTATTTATGAATGAGAGATATCTCATATCGTTTTGATTACTTTTCTCTTTAAGTGTTCTGATCGTTTCTTTAAATGAAAAGATTCATATTGATAATTTTTGTATAACATAAACAAACCACTGACTGATTGTTCGTGCTTATTTTTATTAAAATTAACTGAGATTGTTTACTATCATTGTTATTGTTATTTCGTGTTATTAACCTGTTAATACATTGAACAACTGTAGATAAAACTTGTGTGAATAAAAAATAATCAAAAAATTATTTTGTTTCTACTTACAGCTCATCAAGTATCATTATCAAGTGAGAACTTGGACTATGAAATTTAATTAAGGATCACAATAAGTAAGAATTCCACTTGTAGTTATTTTGAAACACCCACCATACAAAAGACAAGTATTTCAAATTTAGAGGATCGCTGACATCATAGAGTCAATCAGTTATTGTGTTTTTCTTGATTATTTGTTCTGTTCTATATCATAACATAAAAGTGCACCGTTACAAACTTATCAGTCAGTGATTTTAAGACCAATGGTGAAGCGTTACTTTCATAAACCATTGAGTTTGGAATAGATTGTTAGCATTTCCAACTCATATCAGTCTACATGATTACATGATTACAATCATCCATTGAAATTAACAATTTCTTTTTCACTCCTATCAAAGTTTAATACCATCGGTTATAGATTTTCAACAGAATTGAAGTTAGTCGATTAATATTGCAGGAATAGAAGATCTATCGACTAGTAGTATTCAAATCGAAGATGCAGAATTAATTCAAAATATGTCCTTAATTTAAAACTTTAACCTTAACATATTTTTCGATTTCAATCATTGGAGAGATACTCTATTCTATATACTTATCCTTAAATGAACAAAAACTAATTAGTTTGAAGTTGAAGAACAAGTTGTATTTGAACGAGTTGCTATAGACACACAGCATCAAGTGTTGAAAAGATAAGCTAAAGTCAAGTCAATACAATGTGAAACTCATATTAGACTGAAGAAAATTTTTATATATATTCTAATAACTTGAAAATATTTTTTTTGAATGAAATTTCTGTGTTTCTCACACAATTAACTGGTTTTTAAGTGAATATATATCTTTTAGACCTCATTCATTTTTATTGGGAACATGTTAAAAGCTACCACTTGAGTAAAGATAAAGTAGTTATAAAAACTACTCACTAATTAAGTTGTTTCATTCAAATGAAATATTTAATAATGACAAAATATTCTTAGTCTCAAGCAAATGTGAAAATTAGCTTCGGGGGATTGAAAATAAATATATATATATATATATATATATATATATATATATATATATCTGGATAAGCTGTACTTTGATAATTCAAGTGATAGGACTCAGTTTACAAAAGTTCACAACAGCTTAAATTTATCACTGTCCTGGAAAAAGCTTTAGCAATTTAATTTCCCAATATGTGCGTGATTCGATTGATATTGCTCAGTATGAAATCGTGAAGTTAAATTTTACTCCGTTGTCATAGGAAAGTTTAAATCTGTACATTGAATTAGAAAAAAACATCTATAAATTCTACATGCATATAATATATAAAGACTTATCAGAAAACATGAAAATATTTAGGCAACTGAGTTTAGCTGTAGATGCAAAGTCTTTTTTATTAATATAGTAGAATGCACACCAATGATGTTTAGTGTGTACTAACTAATATGTCGAGTCCATATGGTTTGTCCCAGCTTTTTGGACAAATTAATTAATCCGTTCTTATTGAATCGTTGAAACGTCTTTCGACCTTGCCCATTATTCACCTATCATCTTGGTATTTTTACCTGAGTGTATGAGTGAATCGCTCACTTCATTTATCACATGTTTGGCTTAATTTGTCTGACTATGAATATTTATTCATACGTCATGGCACTAAATTGACCCACTCAACTTCTCCGGTTAACTTTGCTTCGCTTTTACGCTCTCCATTGTTATATTTGACTACTTACGCGAATGTATGTAATAATAGTAAACTTTATTGGGGTTTTACTAACCGTCATCACACAAACGGGTTCCGCCTAAGAAGAATGATAAGTGGAAAAGATTTATTTAATAAAGTATTCCATTGTTCTTACATACTCTAATCAGATCCTAGACCACTAGAATTTATATTGAATATTTTTTAGCCGTAGTAAAACCAACTAATTCACACACATTTGATTACATTTGACTGAACTATCACTGTTTAATTTGATTATAAATCATTCATTTTTATATTATGTAAAACAAATATTGAATGCATTCATCCATAAGTGTTTTTGTTTTAAAACTCATTCAATGTCTCCAAATATACTATTTCATTATTGATAATAAGAGTCTGTTTTCGTCTCATCATTGTTTTTTCCTCAATAAATTTAAAATCAGCCGTCAATTATTCACTTCCGAAAATATTCATGTAACGTTAGACTACTCACTTTACTCTTGATATACATCCTGTTTGCTTATTCATCCATTGGTATGATTTTTTTTCTATGATAGATAAGAGTTAAAAACGAAGTGCTAATGAATTTTTTGTGAGCATTTTGGCTATTTCACTCCACATCATAATATTTCAGTAAGTTTGTAATCACATAATACTTGATTCCATGTGTAATAGATAGTGTACCACAACATTTTGAAGATAATAACTCTTTCACGCAGTACTTCTTACTGTCCATAAACTAAATTGGAATCAGTATGGCGTAAAAATGTTTTAGAATGTAAATTCATAAATGACATTTGTGAAAATCAGTTTGTTCATCAATGTTCATTAATGTCTCCCTCATTTTGATTGTTAAGTCGTATTATGAATTCTCTTCTTTTTTTCAGTATAAGTGATATTTAGTTAAATTGTGATTTTTTTTTTTAATCTTTACAAAGATTTATAATTTCTGATTTGTCATTTCAATAACTTTTTATCATTTGAAAATAATTCACAATGTCAAAACTGCACTCACTTTATCACCTCTAGTTTCTTCATAGTGGTTGATTAACCATTTAAAGCAACTAAAAACTGTCCTAATCGATGATTTGTAGTTTAATCATGAGGAAGAAGAAAATTCTTCTACACATACTTAGTTTCTTTCATATTATTCAACAACTGATATCAAACAGATGGAATGTTGTTAGCATTACAAGTCAGGACTCACGTTTAGTCCTTACTTGAGACTCGTCATCTGAATATATCTGAATCCTAGAGCTGATGTTCACATCTAGACTGTGATCCAGTAACGTTCACTTTAAACGACACTGAGTCTATTTGCCAACCAAGATAGATTAAATTTTCAAAGATATCAACAACAAGATTATACAAACCATTTCAAATTTAATTATATATACAACTATTATTTCGTCGATACTTTCTCAAATAATCAAATTTACTTTCTGTAATTTTCATCTTTGCTTTTAATCCTTTTTTCATATAGAAAGTTTTGTACTTTTAGGAGTTTTTTTAAAAAAAAATTATTTTCACACACACACACAGAGCAGTAACTTTTATTTACTACATTAGTTTTGGGATGATCCAGTAATGCCATTCACAAATGAAAAACATCATTTACAATCAAAGTTATTTGTTTTGACTAGTTCCATTAATGGCAAAACGGAACCAGCTGTGTTTGCTTGTTTGTTGAAGTGACGATTCACAACTGTTTTTGTCAATATGAAATATAAAGTTTAAGTGAAAATAAAGAAAAACAAATTTCATTGATAAACTAAAAAGAACAGATTAGACAGCTTTCTTTTTTTTGTTAAAGTACAGACTGTTCTGTTTGAGGTGAAACTTCTGTAGTTTATCTATCTGTCCATCTATTTATCTATCTACGTATGTAAATATATGTATTGTTTACTATATATACAGGAAACAACTATCGTGACAATCAATTTAGTGGATGAATTAAGTAATATATTTATTTGCCTTGGATTGTTTTTTTTACAGATATTTAAAATTTCGTTTAATTTTGATTACTGAGTTTTTTTTAATAAGCCAAATTACTAATTTTAATCAGTCTAGATTATTTTTTAAAAAAATTGAAAATAATGTCTTTCAAATTGATTGAAGGAATACAGGTTTAAAAATGAATTTCAATCTGAATTGAATGGAAACTAAACACAACTGATTAAGAAAAATGGTTGTAATTCGAAATTGAAAAATAAATAGTGAATTAATTCTCATTTGTATTGCTTGTATGATTCTACTGTATGGAGCGGAAACATGGAGAACTACCAAAGTCATCATCCACAAGATACAAGTATTTATGAACAGTTGTCTTCTCGAAATACTTCGGATTCGTTGGCCAGACACCATCAGCAACAACTTACTGTGGGAGAGAACAAACCAGATTCCAGTAGGGGAGGAAATCAAGAAGAAGTGGTGAAAGTGAATAAGACACCCATAGTGGAAAGCATCTAACTGCGTCACTGCGCCGTCACTTGGAACCCTCAAGGCAAAAGGAAAAGAGTCAGGTCAAGGAACACATTACGCCGAGAAATGGAGATAGATATGAGAGGAATGAACAAACATAGGACAGAACTGGAGAGGGAAGCCCAGGACAGAGTTGGCTGGAGGAAACTGATGTGCGGCCTATGCTCCATTTGGGGGTAACAGGAGTAAGTAAGTAAGTAAGTAAGTAAGTAAGTAAGTAAGTAAGTAAGTAAGTAAGTAAGTAAGTAAGTAAGTAAGTAAGTAAGTAAATAAGTAATTGCTTGTATGAATTTTCCCGTTGATGTTTAGGACTGAAATTGATGAGTCTCAAGTAGGATGAAAAGTATTTCTTGTATTCCACCGCCAGCCTCTAGGCACCTGTGCAAATACCGGTTTATTATAAATTCAATTAATGGTCAATGAGTAGATTGAATCTTTCATTTCACTGAGAATAGATTTAAACAGGTTGAATAAAACCAACTCACAATAAGAACTTTTATTATAATGAATGCGGTTTAATTGTAATCTTTAGATTTTTAAGTTTCAGAAGTTACTCTGTGGCTGATACTTCTTGATGTTGCATTTATACAAAGTATATTATGTAGTTAAATATCATCGTTTTCAAGAGTTCTTAGTTTTTATCTCATTTAACGAGCCGTCAAAACGAATAAATTCAATAATATCTAGAAGACTTCATTAAAGGATGATTAATTACGAAAGAAACTCCAAGTACTCAAGGAAAAGGTAGACAAAAAGAATTGGTTAATGGCATGGTAGTGATTCCATATCTTCAATGAACTATTATTATTTCAAATAAACACTATTTTTAGCTGTAAAGTAGTGAGAATGAGAGATTCATTACCAAAAGATGAACAACAAAATTATTTATATGTGATCAAATGTAATGACTGTAATACTACATATATCGATCAAACATCAAGACAGCCTAGTTTGAAAGTGAATAAAACATAAACCTTGCTTTAAGTGCATTCCTAAATCCTCAAAAGACTTACAAAAACTAGAGAACAAGTCAGCAACAGCATTGAACTCAATGTTATCTGTTGATTTTAATGATACACGAATCCTCCTAAAACACTTTAGCTGAAACCTTACACACATAAGTAAATCCAAGCAATATATTCTCAGAAGAGATGGAATAATATTGGCTTTGCCGAGGTAACGAATAATTAATAAGTAAATCTGAACTCCTTATTACATTTAAAAACCCATTTTTACACATTTGAAATCAAGTGTCGTGCATTCACACTGCTGATGAGTCCCATACCAGGACAAAATGGTCGTCCAGTGCTTCCAGGTTTCTAATAGTGGTCTAACAATGATTGATTGATGATTTCAAAAGTGTAAAAACACTAATCTCCATAACTCGAATTGAAAATACCCTTTTTTAATCTATCACTTATGATCTGAACAACAGTGATTATTTTCACTTGTTCTAATCAGTTTGTTTATTTGACTATGTGATCAACAATCAGCTTGATCCAAAACAATCACACACATTTTTATTTGTGTCTACTATCTTCATTCGATTCATGCTGTGACTAATTTGATTCATTTCATTGATAAAAATTATCTAGTTTCACCAATAATCCCTAACCAGAGCCGATATATATGTATAGTTAAAGAAAAAAATTTTTTTCCCACATGAGATTCAAACCGAGATCGGTTACCCTAGTGCGTTCTTAAAGAAGTATATGTACAATCTAAAAAAACCTTTTCAAGTCGACCAGCGATGTCGACCCAAACGAAGGATTAGTTACCTGGCTTGGCCTCCTCTATGTGCATTTACAAATTCAGCTACTCCTGTGGAGATAGCTATATCAGACGTACTACCAGGCAACTTAACCAATGAGTGAGTGAACACATCCCAGCATGGGTTATGAATGGCCAGATAAAAACAATACGCAGTTCTATCTTAGCACATCTGATTGATAGTGGTCATATTGTAGATAAGTCCAGATCTTTTCGGGTGATCTATTGTATACCTCAATCATTTTCCAACGGAGTTCGATCAAGTCTCCTACATATAGCAGAAGCCATAGGAATTCGTATTTTCAACCCCAATTTATGTGTTCAGAGGAAATTCGTGACACACCTGTCTCTTCCATGGCCGGATATGACGAAACTAACGATTTAAAAATATTTTTTTATTTAAAATTTTATTTCGTTATTACTAGCATTATTTTCACTTCGTGTATTTGTTGGTAATTTTCTTCCTTTTTCCGTTTAATATTCTTCACTATCTAATTATGTACAGACTTCCTATTACGTAATGGTTTAAGGTTTTGTAATGATTATTTTAAGTCTATTTATCAATGTTCGACCTACTGTTGATAAAACTTTTGTGATCGTATTGTATTTTTCTTACTACTATCAACTTGTACTTTTGCCTATTATGTGTAGTGATGTAATCTATTACATTTCATTGTGATTACTGACTCGAATTGCCTTGATTGGTTGAACAATTTCATTTAAATTTTTCATGTATATTAAGTTGACACACTTTTCATACCAAGTTTCACATGTACACTACAATTAATCTGGCTTTTTATAATGACTTGTTTTACCTGTGAACCATATTGTTGTATTTGGTTAGTTATTTTCATGTTTAATTGTACTTTCTTTGAAAAACGCTTAGATCAAATTGCTGAATGAAACTTGGATTTTCTTAAAGTTCCGTCACTGAGACTTACAAATGCAATTTCCTGCATTAATTTTTGACATTCACTCTGTGTTCAACTAATGTGAAACTATTCTTTCAGGAAAATTTTTATCAATCTAAATAACTTATTGAAATAATGCCAATAAACAGCATACAATTGTTTGAATATGAAGCAGGTGTGAATGAAAACATGCTTAATGGATATTCAAGCTAATATGAAGTCAATGAACTAATTTGAAGGAGATTTTTCTTCCTACAGTGTAATTAGGTTTAGCTAAGTATCTTAAATATTAAAATAGAACTAAGTAGTATATTTATATATACATATTTTTTTAAGTAATCAATATGTTTTAGTTGAAAATATGGAAAAATTGTTTCTTTTTTTAAAATACTTTAAGCTGTGTGAATTTAATTATAAATAATCAGAAATACAATATTTTATCATGCATTAAATAATTTACAATATTATATGAAGAATAATTTATAAATTAATCTATTATTTTACTGATGAATTAAAATTTACTTTTAATACTCTTTATAATTGATACTTTACACTTGAGTGAACTCAATAATGATTAAACTATTCAAGTGTTTATTTATAAATTGAGAAAACAACTATATTAAGCCAACTAACTGAATAGCTTGTGTGGTTTCAGGTTGTCAGGAAGTTCTCTCTACATACGTTTCATTTTAGTCGGCAGATATTATTTATATTAAAGAAGAGTGACATTACCTTTTGAAACCACATTACTTAGTGTCACATTTAGAAGGCTTATCGTTAGGGTTTTATTCAGCTATTTTTCTTATAATGGCCGAATCGTCAAACATCATTTTATGATGTTTACGTGTTCACTATTTTTAGCTTTTCAAGAGAATATAATAGAAAATTCATTTAGTGGGGTGAAACACTGGGGTGTAAAATATTTTACTTTCGTGAAATCATTTCTATAGTTTTATTGATTTTTACTTCAATCTGATTGTAGAGAGAAAACGTCTGTTAACGTTATACTTGGATTGAAGTTACTTCAGAACTAATGTTGATGATCATCACCTTACACTCGTCAATTGATATCCGAGGTTGGTGAATATTCGGATACAAAATATCGAATTCCTAGAGAAGCTGGGTGCTAAATTCAAAGCATCTGTAGTAACCTGGATACATGAGTTGTTCATTAGCCGGAAGATGTGAGACTGTCCATTCTTTGACAGTGATACTAGTTTAAAACAAATATCTGAAAGTTTGTTTGCAAGCAGACAATTAAAATGACTTCATCAAATATCTTTCACAAACATTTTATTTGAAAAATACAACCAACCAAAAAATTAAATAGATATTCATATCATTTTCCATCCACTGTATTTTATATTAAACTATGGCATGTATTTCTACTTGAAGAAGAACTTACCGATTAGTTAATTATTAGAAAGAAGTGTAAAACCATATTCAATGAGCTTATTGATGTTCCATGATCATTAATGATAGCAGTTATAAAGAAATTATTTAAATGAATTTTCAGTAGAAAATATGAAAAAAATCTTTTAAATATTCAAGAGAAATCATCATGAAACAATTTCATTGATTATTTATTTACAGTTTAACATCTTCATGCAATTACCATTTCTTATTTTCGTAATTGTTAAAAAAATTAAATATGCCACAAATTAATTAATTTTATGTGTGTTAAATTTAATCGAAAAAATTCTAAATATCTCCCCATAGAATTCAGATGTAATTTAAACAACTGAAGTGTTTTTTCTCTATGTTTTTTTTCTTAAATTGGTGAACATTGTCAATTTAACATCATCCATTACATATATTTTCTTCCTTTGTTTTACTGTTATATCTGTTTTTCTTTATTTCTAGTTTTGAGTATATTTCTTGTGTATTCTATTCTAGCAAGAATGCAAACAAAACTACAATGAAAATATTATTATTTATGGTTTTAAATTATGTATACTTAGAAAAAAAAAGGAAGATTGATCAATGTACAATTGGCTCAATGAATTAAAATTTCATTTTGTATATTTATTTATTTTTAAAAAAAGAAAAATGATCAGTCATGATTTTTCTAATGCTAAATTTCTCAGTACTATTATTGTAATCACTAAGATAACAAAAAAAAAATGCATAGAGATAGAATTCACTGAAGCACTGAACCTATTTAATTATTCATATGTTTTAGTTTTATGTTCAATTTTCCTATTGTAATAGAATGAATGCTTCAGTGCTCCTGACAGTTGTTAATGGTTATCTGAAAATACTTATTATTACAGTTTTGATTAGTTTTTAGACAGGCTATAGATAAATTCTGCTATACACTTATTTGATTGAATATACTCTTGTTGAACGATGAAATTATATATCTAGAAACAGCTTTATTTTAATATTTAAAAAAAATGTATTTATTTATTATTATGGTAGATTTGTGCAAACTGTCAAATCGTAATAGTTATTATCAGAGATTAAGCTTAGTAAGTCAACCAAAGGAACCGTGAAAGAATTAGATAACTGTTTTGTTCTAGCTTGGGACGCTCTGTTGTAACTAATCATGAATACACCGGAGATTGAACCAAAAGCTTCCGGATCCTAGGGTAAATGCTTAGTCCTCGTAAAACAAACGGGGCTATAAGTGTAGGTATGTATTTATTACTTATAAGTAAGTTATGAATATCTGAAACTCTGTGAACAACGATACTAAATGTATGTATACTAGTCCTGTCACTCACTTTCATGTTCATTGAAATTAATTTTGATCTATTCGGACCATAATTAGCCTAATTTAGGGTTTTAATCAGCTATAAGGCGATCCCTTGTATGACACTAGTTTATATATATGTTGCGTCCTTGAACCGTTTGCTACTAATACATACGAAATAATGTTGTCCAAATCCAGTTTAAAGGTTATGATGCAATAAGCTGTCTAGATAACCTTGTGACTAGTAGCAGATGAGTTCGGCCATGACTAAATGGCCTTGATAGAGGGAAGAAAACTATTCTATCACCGAACAAGGAATCGAGAGAGAGAAAGACAGAAGATTAATCTACTGGAACACTACTCGATTTACTCCTGGTTCTGTTAGCAAACGCTGACACATGAATAAATATCTACTTTGCATGACGAAAAGGCACAAGGATTTAGAAAAGTAGGATTACGGACAAACTAGCCGCTTGAGGTAGAAAAACGAAGTGTGGGAGTACCGTTTAGGTAACAATAATTTTGAAATAAAAAAGAGTATAACAGTGAATCTTACATATATCATCTGAAACTTGAGATGTACAGATTAAGATAGGAACAAAATTAAATATTAGTATTAAGCAAGCTTTGAATTCGGTACCGTTAATAAGGTTCCATTATTTGTTACTGTCTCTTTTTTCCCTTCTCACACAAACATGTATATTTCATGTAATCGTGATCTATTGATAATTCATTGACATTCAACCAGGGTAATACTAGTTAAATAATTTATTTTCAATTAGAGTTAGGGAGATTGGTGTTTTTACACATTTGCAATCATCAATCAATCATTGTTAGACCACCATTAGAAATCTGGAAGCACTGGACGGCCATTTCGTCCTGATATCGGACGAACTCAGCAGTGCGCATCCACGACTCCTGCACCTCACAGGATTCGAAACTGGGACCTTCGGTCTTGTGCGCAAACACCTAGCCTCTCAGACACTGTGCCGGCATCCAACGGTGTCAACGTCTAACTCTGACTGTTCTAGGGATTTCGCACGACATCACCCATTTGTCTTCGGTAGTTACTTTGGCTTCTCAACTAGAACTCCTAGAATTTCCTCACGAAGCTAGTCACTAGTGAGCACATTTTACGATATTTTCAATTAGAGTTATGGAGATTAGTGTTTTTACACATTTGAAATAACTTATCTCGACATGCAAAAATTAAGCTATCTTTTTGCCAGGTCTCGTGTATTATTAATTTAGTTTCCGGAACATTTAGTTTTAAAATTTCCGTTAACATGATATTATTGCTGTCAATGAAAAAAACAACATGACTTTAAGCCAATTTCTATATTAAACAATATTCATTTATTCGAACAATACAAACATCCGTTTTATGTTCAATTCTTTTTCCTATCAAGTTGATCAAGTTGAACATTACTAAATAATATGAACGAAAAGTGTTCACTTATTTCTTGTAGTTATTTAATTCTGTAATTGTAAGTTTTTTTTCAATATTATTTGTAAAAAACAAACCTCAAATTAAATTTTTTATTTACACTCTTCGTTGTAAAACTAGTTTTTTATGTCTGATCATTCTTACTAACTAACTATAAAGCAACCAATAATTACAGACAAATCAAATTCAGAGAAAAATTTATCAATTTTTATCAACTATTAAAATACAAATGCTTGTTAGTCTTCATTAAAAATTTGAAAGTTTGGATTTTTAAGGATGAAATAATGTTCTTTTTCGACTCTACAAAACTTAAGTATAGTCAAAAAAGCATAGTCGACTAGAATGAAGTCATTTCATAAGTCATATCCAGAAATATAACATAATGAAAATGTAAATATTTGATTTTGGCCAACGCTTACTCACATCTCAATAAACATATTGATAGTGAGGTTTTTTGCCAATAAAATTGCGCCAAACAAAATATCGAAATTCGTTGTATTTTAAAGTATGGCGTAACCTGATATTTAGGTACTTCGGTAATGAATAGTTTTTTCAAAATCAATTTAGATTTTAACTATAAATTTCTTTTTTCTCCTTCCAATTGTATTAGTTCTGTCAAAAAAAATACTTGCCTATGATCAGATTTTTCACTTTGTGTACGTCCGACATGTGTAAATATATAGTTTAAAAACACTTGATAAATGTTAAAAACCATATTTTGTTGCAGTAACTGAAACCGTATATCATTGTTTATTTAGTGCTTATTTAGTGGTATGGAATTGATCAAATTTAATTTCATACTTCACTGTCTGAATGCACTTTAAGACAAACTAAATGTCAATTTCATAGGAGAAAAATTTTTTGAAGATGTCGTTTTGAAACTGTTCATCTTTCTTCTACCGAATGGTGTATATTTCAAAAGAGTAGACAGAATATAAGAGGTTAAATAAATTTGTGAAGTTAGTTATCAAAATTAAGTTCGATACTATTGTGGTGCACGCTACTTATAGGTAGTATATGACGCGAGTGTAAACGTAATGTCTGGCAGCAGAAGATGGGGGAAGATCAAGAAAGGAAGAGTGGGAACACGATGGAATTTGTATGAAACGCATGAATAGTGAAATGTCAGACAATGGATTGAAGATTTGCAAATTAACGGTGACGATATGGTTTTCCTATTTTAGTGAGTAACTCTGTAATTATCGATAAATACAATTCGGTTGCCCTCACCTGTGTTCTCCTTCACTGCACTATTAGAAATAAGTTTGAGTTTGTTTAATTAGTTTGTTTTCATTAAAATGATTCATTTTTTGGTAGTTTCAATGAGTACTGTCATGATTATCTATGTGTTAACGCCCTTGGCTTGGTACATTAAGTAGTGTCTTTTGCTTCTTACCGATCGGGTAAACAAGTACAAATGAATTAAAAATTCTTATAGCATTCTCTGACCGATAGATTTATATATCATATGGTAACTGTTTCCTTTGTTGTTATAGTGTTGTATAGATTGTTGAGTTTCATTGAAATCATGAGTCGACCAATGTTAGACCATCACTAGAAAACTGGAAGCACTGGTCGGCTGTTTCATCCTAGTATAAGACTCATCTGTAGTGCCCATTGATGTCAAGTTAGATAGTAATATTTTCGGATGGCTGCTCAGTGACCTAGAGGTTAAGCGTCCGTACTCGTGAAGCCATGAAAAATCATGGGTTTGATACACGCATACAGATGTCATGTATGGGCACTGCCGATGAGTTTCATGGTGGCATGAAATGGCCGTATAATGCTCCCAGGTTTCTAATTATGGTCTAACGTTAATCGATTCATAGTTTCAATGAAACTGACTCCTTTTAATGATCCTAAAATGCTAGTAGGTTAATAATTTGTGCTTCTTTTTTTGTGAGTTTTAGTTTAAAATTTTAACGATAGTTAATCCAAAGCAGAACTACGTGAAATGTTAAAATGTTCTTGAAAATCCTGTGTACAGGGATTAAGTTATAAGTTTTCAATCAATCAAAAGATGGAAAAGTTTTCATCAAACATGTTCATAATTAGTGTTTTCAATGAACCTAATTTTTATACACTTTTTCTGTTACTAAAAAAGATTCATGTAGTTTCCTGTTTCCTTATTCCCCGACTCTATATAGTGATTCTTACTAACTTTTATAAAGGATTATCAAATTCAGTTTAAATCTTTAGATAGTTTCAATAAAAATGTATTACATTTAAATATTATGCAGATGAAACTTGTTAATCTAGTCTGAAAACTAAGTATTCAATATGCCAGATGTATTTTATTAGTATATTTTCATTGTAAATATTTCCTTTGTGATAATACATAGTATTTCATAGTTTCCGTCTCACAAATAGAATATAATACTAAGTAGTACACATATGTAAATTTCGAAAAGATTGATTCATTGTTCTATTTCCTTAGTCGAATTTTTATTTCTTTTATTTTCAAACTACTGAATTAATTTTATTTCATCAAACTGTTTATTTTCAATAAGACTGACTACAGGAAATAAATATTTTTAAAGTGTTTTACAATCTAATTTGACATTTTCTACTCAAACTACTAGTTGCTTCGTTCATAATTTTAATTAGTGGAACAAAAGGTTGAAATGAAATTTGTTTCTCTCTGTAAAGAAGGATTAATGAATGTGTATCTCCCATAAACAGAGAGATTTCAATTTTGAGATTGTAAAGAACATGAGAATCAGATATCACACTAGATAGTATATTTGAAGTGATTTCGGTCTTCAATACAGTTCTCTCTTGTACGACTCATGTTTTTTTCAGCTGGAATTACAGAAGCAAACTATTCAGTGAGAGAGCAGCAGTGTGTACAAGTATGGTAAGCCAACGGGGCTTGACCCAGCCTTTAGACAAATTAACTGATCCATTCTTCCCAAATTATTCACGTCTTTTTAAACTTTCATTAATTAGCGTATAATTTGGTTGTTTTTACTTAAGTGAGTGTGTGCATCGCTTAATTCACTTATCACATTTTCGGTCTAGTTTTGTCTGACTATAAATCCTTAGTCACGCCTCATCAGATTGAGTTGTCTTCCTCACCTTCTCCAATTTGTTTAGGTTGTACACTTTCCATTCTCATGTATGTCTGTGTGATCGATTGCCTGAAATAAACTCACCTACTTGATCCGTGCTCGGCTTCTCACTACTACCCTTGCACATACGGAAATGAAAGATTTATTTCACAGAATAAACAAATATTCATCTGAATTGGAGTCAGATCGCAGGCCCCTCTAAAACGGTGAGCCTTACACTGAATTTAAAACAACCACCAGTAAAAATTCAGTCATTTACTTTTTATCATGAGTTTTTTTTTAAAGTTTGTGTTTGTTAGTAAAATAACTGTACAGTGTTTTTTTTTAACCAAATAAATCTCATATATATTCGAATATATCATTGAAGAGCAACTGATTCTTATTAAATAATTAGTCAACCTTAATTAAAATCACTTGTTGTTATTCAATATTATTACTGCTACACTTACATATTTTCATAGATATGCGTTAATGTTACCACTATATTGAAACTATAAGATTACAAATGATAATAGTTTAATGATTTTGTGAACAAAAAGACAAGGACTGTTAGTTGCGTGTTGATACGTCCATGCCCTCTTTTATTAAAAGACCGAAACTGAAAGAAATTGAAAGTAAAAACAAAATAAATCTACATTAGATTCATTTAAAAGTTATTTATATTCAAAGCAGTAAGATGATGACGATTTATTTTATGAATAATTGAAATTTATACACGCTTTTTTCACTAAACACATGATTATGGAAAAAAATTGGATTTTGATACATTTTATAAATGTTACACTTTCTGAAGAATTAAGAACCGTTTTATTCTAATAATAGTGGAAATTTAATTTTTTGTAATTTGATTGAAATCATGAATCGGTCAATATTAGACGACCATCAGAAATCTGGAAGCACTGGAAGGACGTTCCGTCCTGGTATGGGGCTTGTCAGTGGTGCACATCCATGACACCTGCACACGTGAATCGGATAAACTCGAGCGCTTAACTTCCAGACCACTGAGCCGGCATCTGATGATGTTAATGTCTAACTTCAATCGACCAACGGTTGTTTTCTGCCATCTACAAGATGCGGTAACTAGGAACAGAAACGCAATAAATAAAGTTGGAAAGACTTTTTCATTGAAAAACTGTTTCAGATAATAATAATAATAATAGTAATAATCGAATTACATATACTGACTTACTACATTTCAAATGAATAGAAAACACTACTACTGATTAAAAAGTTGAAATAGCTCACTTTTCGTGGGGTTCGCATTAGGAATGCTTTTTTTGTACAATGGATCATTGTGTATCTTTATGCATTACTTACCAATGAAGACAGAAAATATCCATTAGCAACCGAAAAAGCTAATTGCCACATATTTGTGGCAATTAAAATTAAGAGATACCTTATGTAACTTGATTCTCAGTGAACAGATGATGTTGTTTAAAAATGAATATCGTCATCCGGTAGAAGCAATCTTGCTTAAGTCATTGGTAAATTACTACTCTATAAGGCAAAGCAAGTTTACATGTGAATTGTACAAGTTATTTTACAATACAAAGTTAGAAGTTTATATTATTCCTTGTACAAAAATAAAATAAATCGACACAAACATACTAATGATATACGACTCAAAATCTGTTCAAAATAACCATCTGTCTTCAAACATTTCACATTGGTAATTTATTTGAACGTAAAGTTTATTCAATAATTAAATGTAAATATTTGCTGCCTAACATCTTAGCCATGATATTTCCGGTTTGTTGATAACATCGATTGTGAGATTTGCGATTACTTGCTATTTCTCTTCATATTGGAACTATACTGGTTTTTTGTTCATTTAAACACCAAGAATGCTGGTCATTTTTGAATCATCATTTAAATTAAATAAATGAATTGAAGATTGTTATTGATTTTGATCGTTCATAAAATTATTTTGATTGGTTGTAAATATTACATAACTTCAATTGAGATAGTGGAGAAAATTTCTAGCTCAGGTTGTTGAATATGATGATGTTTCGTTCTCTGAGCTGGATGTTTCAGAGAATGAAACTTCATCACAGTAACCTCATTAAATCAGTTTTTGTGTGCATTATCTAAAGTTCAATTAAAAAATAAGGGTTAGGAAAGCTGAAGGCTTACAGGTAGATCTCACATAGATCCGATGAGTGAATCGAAATAACTTAAATCAAATTCTTTCGTTTTAATTTAACAACTTATGTATCCCAAGTGCTTTATTACAAACATTTAGAATGAAAGAGGAATGGAACAAACTAGACTGTTATTCTAGAATAAATTAAAGTGATTGATTTTCTGTGAACCTTTTACATATGAATAGAGTATAAGGTAACAGGGCAATGATCTGTGTTAACTTGATGTATTATCTCATCCAGTTCGAACTAAACACGATGCAGATTAGAACCAGTAGTTTCAGCCGCCTACAGTGTGAAGACGAAACTTCTTAAACCAAACCAGATTTTTAATCTACCAAGTATTGATTTATCTATTCTAGTTGGTGTTGATAAAAGTAGCAGGTTTATTGTTGTAAACCGACTAGGTCACTTGAAAACTCAATTCGTCGGTAAATTGTTTGATTTAGTAAGATGATTTAATTTGGATTATTATTATCTTGGATTTTATTTCTCAATTTGAACAGTTTACTAAAAAATCAAAAGAAATAATCAACTTTGCCGTCTACTCATAGTTAATGATCTTTTTTTAGGAATTGTTAAGTATATTTGTAACTCTATTGTAACTCTATTTTGTTTAAAATAAAACTGTTGAAATAATGTCTAGGGATTTTATACATTCAATAATCGGACAAATGAAAATAAATGCAAAATTGCATTACATAATAATTATTTTAGATAAAATAAACACTTCTCAAGTTATTTTCCTTCATCATTAAAATCCCTGATCATTGTAAAAAAAATTATTCCCTATTAAATAAACTAGTTTGCCCGTGTCCTGAGCTATATGTGAGTGAATTAATTAGTATCATTAATTTAATTAGTATCATCAAACTATAACGATACATATATTCAATGCCCATATTTTTTGTTTAAACAACGCCCATTAATAGTTGTCTCTTGGTTTGTTTTCTTCATGTTAGGCATTTACAGCCATTTCTGCAAAAATCAATAATCTCATTAGCGCTTCAAGTGAATAGTGAAGTCTTTTAGTTTCAAAAAAAACAACTATTATGTTATTCACGCTAATCATAGCAATAACATAATTCAAAAATACTATTTATTACATTTCGCATATTATTCTTTGTGTTATTGTATATTAAAAAACGAAAAAAGATAGGGAGACAGTTCGAAATTGTATTAGTATATTTGACTATAAATGCTCAAATGAACAAGGTATGTAAATGCAATTTTAACATTTCTCATCAAATGAAACATGAACTATTGAATCTAAATAACTTTGGTCAGTTGCAGTCATGATGCAAAAAGCAAAGTAGTTTGTGAAGAAAACAATTGTTCTTTCCATATTGCAAAGAAAATAATTCAAGGTAGCTAAAATTCTGTTTCTTCTCGGAAATTAATATTTCTCGATTTCAGTCATATTTTTTTTCTAAGAAGCGGATTCTTTGAGTATTCAAATTTAAATGTTAGTTTCTTGAACAATATCTGGTTTAGCAGAATCGCATGTATATCGTTTTTGCAGGTAATTTTTAGGAGACTCTGAACTCACGTTTTATGTTAATTTATATTTGTCAGCTATGCTTAGATGCATTCTTGGGTGAAGTGAGACTACCTAATGTACTTAAAATATCCATTATCTTCACAGCTTGAGACTTTATTAACAAGCTAATCATGTTACGACTAGTCATCCGTAAATTGTTATATTTGCATCTGATTACTTACTTACTGAACAGTGGACAATTTCATGTTTGCCTATTCCATGAGTAATGACGGATTAAACAGCAAAATCGGCTGACTGACTCGTTTGAGGTGAAGACCGATGTCAGGCAAGGTTACTTATTCTTAACCCTCATTTTCTCCTGGTGGTCGACTGGATTATGAGGACATCAACACCTGGAAGCCCAGGAGAGAGTAGGCTGGAAAATGCTGGTCGATACCCTATATTCTACTGGGGGTAGCAGGCGTAAGTAAGTAAGTAGTCCATTAGTAATAAATAAATGTTATCGATAAAGCGATCTGGTTTAGAATCTCGGTTGGATCATAAGTTCACTGAAAATTATAGGCATACGTTGTTGATGAGCGACAGATGGAAAAATAATTGGGCTCAGGGTTTTCTCTAACTACTTCTGGCTACTTAACTTCTCGACATTGTACACACGATATCCGGTAACTTAGAATGATTGTTGCATTGTTACTTGGTCAACAGAAATCAATCAGCCCTCAGATTTAAACAAACATGACACTGATTATTTTACTCAGTAATTATTCGATTGTATGTATGCTTATCGACTTGTAATGACGTTAGAAATATCAAGTCATACATGCAATTATTGTCTAATAATTCAAATTCCTGATACTTTCCACTTAAATTTATTTTAATTTTGATAAACCAAACCAAGATTTTTCCAGAATTAACAATTCATCAAAAGAAAAGACCAATCTATTCCGTTATAAAATGACAATTTAAGACTATTTAGTTGGAAAATTCACATTAAACGATTCAACAATTAACTATTTTATTTAGTATTTACTACTGTGTACATAAATTTTGAATAAATTAGGTTTATAGACTATCATCAAAACATAGAAGCTTTTTTGAAGTTTTACTGACATTCATGTTGTATTTCTTATTTATTCAACAAGGATTTACTCAACTGAGTTTGTCATTGACGATTTACTAATATTTTGAATAAATTCTAATGACATAATTTTGTTAATGAACGAATCTAAGTCAACCATCTATGCAAATAATTATGTATAGATATTTGTTGCTGAAAGAAATATGTTAAGAATTCTCAGTTGATGTTGAAGCGTTAAACGCATTTGACATGAATTTACTTTCTGAATTTTCTAATAGGCATTGAAATATTGAATTGTCGGATATACATTACTACGGAATTTCATACTAGGAGGAAAATGCTGCTCATTCCATTCCGGTTTCTAGAAATGGTGAAACTAATATCAACCAACAGTGGACACCATGAAATCTAAAAATAGTTCCCAAATTTTTAAAATTCACTAATAAACTACTGTTGCATAAAGTGAATTTCATGCTAACACGAGACATAATTAACTAAAATTTCCCAATGCTATTCATATACATATCACAGTGGAACGATGTAAATGATTTATGAAAATGCATTTAAGCGTGTGATATTTCTTTCGCGTATATTTTTATCAAGTTTTTAATTAACATACAATCATATCTGTTTGCGTGTATAGGAAATATAAAATCAGTCGGCTTACTTTATGGACACTAACAGTGGAGAAGATTATGCACGAAACAAGATAGCAAGCAGAAAAAAACTGTAGTAAGATGAATGAAGAAGAATAATGTTCGATATTGTGTAAATTGGTTTTAGTTGCGCAATAACGACAATCAGTCAATGTCTATAATGTATTGCAGAACTAAGTTTCGTAATTCAGTGAAATGTTATCATCATCGTATGTCAACAGTAAGCTGTTTATTTACTCAAAGGTTCGATGTATAACTTGTGGTGGCCACTTTCGACGTCGGGCTCACCATTTGTAGTGAGTCGTATTACTGCGTGTTCTTAAGCTCGGTAATTAGCTCGTCCAGACAATCGTTACAAGGTAGTGTCTGACGGTTATATATCAGGAGGTGAACTCGTAGTATTGAAAACGTTTATTTGGGACACACCACAAAGCGAATCGGAGAAGCAGTGAATAAAACGAATGAAGTGACGTGAATTGGAGAAGGCTGTTGAGCCAACGCCTAGGATTACAGTGCAAACGAATTGGCGAAGGAAGCGAATGAACAGGTGAAGCGCGTTGGAGAAGGCTAATGAGCCGACTCAAAGAGATAAAGCATGACTAAGAATTTATAGTCAAACAAAAATAAGACAGACATGCGACAAGCGAAATAGGCACACATGAATAAAAGTGACAAATAGTTGACAAGTCCAAATGACAAATGGAACACGTCATGTGAGCTCATACAAACCAGACAATAATAAGAACGAATGATACATATAAATTGTTGCAATTCAAATTGGCTTGGTCAAATAAATAAAACGAAAGGGCTTAACCAAATTAAATGTAAGCGAACTCGAATATGTCAGGAGGCACTACAACCTAATTGGAGGCAATCTGTAGCTGAATAGTATTCTTTAAAGAATATAATTAAAGTCACCTAGATTGAAATGCCTTCTTAAGTCTATAGAGTATTCGAATGGTTGCAAAGAATCTCATCACCTAATGTTTACCAGATTTATCGATAAACTGTGTCATTTACAGAATCAATGATTACCTAGTGTGGTTAAATACCCATGTTTTCTGTAATATTAGAGGATCTTGAAATATTTTTTTTCTTTGCATATTTCACGTGTCTTTTCTCCACCAATTAAGGTTCAGATGCAAGAGTAGATATTAACAAGTTACAATCATGTGTTGAGTAGCATGTATATACCAGCTAATATCGTATCTGATTCTCGTCCATTGGAACTATTTGGATTTTATTCAACCTACATTTAATTAGTTGAATTTATTTTGTGATGACCTATAAAAATAAAAAAAAGAAACAATGATTGTTAGTTATTATTTTATTTTGTCATTTATTTATTTTTCATTGAGATTTGCACGAATATGTTCGTTTCAATGTGAAAAAAATATGTTTATCGGGTTGTTTTTGCCTCTATTTCGTGTTAAATTTGAGAATTATTGTTGTAAAGGTTATCCAAGGTCAAGAAATCATGAAGGACATTTTTTGTGTTCTGTTGTATGTAAGTTTACTTTCTCCATTGTATTTCAATTCAATCAAATTTCATTTATACAATAAATAAGGAATGTCAGGAAAATGTGTTTTCTCAGCAAAATAGGAAACAAAAGCAAACTTATTCGATTGTGTGTCGTTTTACATTAAAAAAAAAGATGATAACGATGACGATGAAAATGAATCGGTTGTTCGAATGGATTTTATATTTGACAAAAGAAAGTGATTAAAACAAATTTTTTTTAAAAAAAAAGATAAGAATGGTTGAAATCAGCCTAAATATTGAGTCCTAGAATAATTGAAATAACGAAACATTTGGAGGTTAATTTTTTTAGGGATCCGATGTTTAAGTGGATTTTCATGTTGTGAAACAGTTAAATCATGTAAAATTATTAATTTTATTACTACTATTATTGTAATAATTATTATGATTATTACTGTTCAAGACTCACTTGCCGATAGTTTTCAGTTTTATTGCGTTTATACAGTAAAAAGAATGGATAAATTTTTTTTACTAGAAGCATGATGATTTTTATACAACGAAATTAATAACAATCTGATAATTCATTTATCAGCTCAGTACTTTTATTTCCTTGATGTATGCGGCACACGGATGAACTTTATCCATCATGTTTGTTCTGAATAGGTAGTTTAAATTTGTTACAGAAATATTTATTACAATCTTGTGATCAATTTTGAATAATTCTACTTTTGAGAATATCAATCAATCATGTTTAGACCACTACTGGAAACCCGGAAGCATTGGACAGGCGATTCATCCTGGAATGGGACGAAATCAACAGTGCACATCCACACCTCCTGCACCTCGCAGGATTCGAACACAGGACCTTCGGCATTGCGTGCAAACGCCTAACCTCTTGACCACTGGGCCGGCATCCAACGGTGTTAATGTCTAACTCTGATTTATCAAGAGATTTTTCGAGACCCAACCCAATTACCTTTAGTAGTTACTGCCTACACTTGACAAGGTTGAACTGCAGTGGTCACGTCTTGTCACTAGAACTCCGAGAATTTCCTCACAAAGCTAGTCACTAGTGAGCACATATTACGATATTTTCAGTCAGAGTTATGGAGATTAGTGTTTTTACACAAGACCGAAGGTCATATGTTCGAATCTTGCGACGGGCAGGAGTCGTAGATGTGCACTGCTGATGAGTCTCATACCAGGACGAAACGGCAGTCCAGTGCTCCCGGGTTTCCAACAGTGGTCTAAAAATGATTGATTGATGATTTCAAATGTATAAAAACGCTAACCTCCATAACTAATTGAAAATATTTCTACTTTGCCTGTTTATTAATCTTCATCTGTTTATTGATCAAACTTTACTGATTCATTCGGTTAAATTGGTTTTTCCTCGTTATATTGATTGGACTGATATGCTAGTGATAGAAAATTGGTCAACAGCTTTATTGATTTTCATCTTTAATGTAAAAATATCATGGAATACTCTGTTACAATAAATACATAAACCAAACAAGAAAAACGCTGCGAAAATCAAATATTTTCACAAATACCCCACAGCAGCAAGGATATCATCAACTGGTCAATTAACTAACATCTAGTGTATTTAGTGAAATCTATAATCTGTTCATTAAAAAACATAAAGCTCAAAATATTTGGCACAAATAAATACCGTGATTATTCAAGGGATATAATTAAGATCCTGTGGTATCAGTGATCGATACATTGCCTTTCTTAATATTATGAAATACATATTAAGAGCCTCAGTATTGATATGGTTATGACATGTTTTTGGTTTCAAAGAGACACAGTCTAATGCTGTAGTGACTTATGTGAATAAATCACCTCCCACTAGCTGCTGTTTAAAAAAACAAACAGAACTAAATCCATTTAAGATCGTATCCTATTTTGTTTCTGCAGACATGTTCTTAAAGTGTTAAAAATGTAATATTGATATGGTTTGACTGCTGTTATATCCCAGTGTTTCAGAATCTGAAAGAAAACTATTTCGATTTAAAGTCTTTGGAAAATGCAATTCATTTACTGTTCAGTTTATTTCTTCTCTATTTTCGGCACTACAAACGTGTTATACTTTCATTTAATTTATTCACTGCCAAATAAAAATGTTATTGAGTTTGAAAAAATCACTGAGTCCGTATCTGTTAGTTTACACGACTCAACACGACTCAACATAGCGCGATGGTTGAATTTCTCATATCTCACATGTTTGAACTCCGCTACTTACAGTCTCTCACTATAAATTCTCTCAAAGTTATTGACTGACGAGCAAAAGATTACGTGATGTGTTGCAAGTTTGTGAGAATTTCATCAGTTTCATAATTCTAATCAGAGACTAATTTGAACAGCAGTAGTTCATATTCAGTAGAATGCACAAGACTTTATTCACAATCTTTTTTAAAGTAACATGATGAGAAAAAAAAAGCAATCCATAATACTCTGACATTTAGTTATTGAAACACGGTTTTAAAGTAAAAAATATACACATGATTATGGCATGTTTCATAGGTTGTTCACAGCAACAAAACAGAAATCTTATTTGACATTTTGCAATACTTTGACATCCATTATTAAAATACAGGATGAAATGTTGTCAATTTTGGATAGGATTATTTTTTTAAAGTCATACGTTGTCAGCTCTTGCTTTTTTCACTCAACTAAGTTGAAATCTAAGCTACTATAATAGTTTTTTTTCAGTTTATTCGATAACATTAAAAGTTTGTCACCAAGTATGTACAACTTGATGTCCTGCAAGCAGAAATATCATCTTTTGTACTCTGCTTTTTTTATTACGAATATGTACATTTTGAAATCATTTCTTCTCAATCAACAATTGAAGTCATACGCTTTTTGTATAGTCTACCATGAACTAATAATTTGAACAAGAATTCTTTCTTGTCCAGCGGGTATTTGCAGTTAAATAAATGGATTTTTTTGTGGATGATCACAGTGCAAACACCAAAAGTCACTACATGCGATACAAGCCCGACCGTAGCTTCTACAGTGACGTGGTGGTCGGGCTTGCCTATCGTCATGACCCAACCGAGCTATATTGGCTGGAACATATGTTCCTGAAGGATCTACTATGCCAGGCAGGTAGATTGGAGAAAGGTGAGACTAAAAGCAGCTATTCAAGGTCTGAGGGCGAAGTCGTACTGCTAATTGCAGACAGGTGTGACAGCAGTAAGGTGTTTCCCTCGGACAACTAGCATCTGCAGCGATACTGCATTCTCACAAGGAAGGAATGGTTAGAAAAGGTCGACCCTAAAATTGTCACACCTCATCCTACCTCACGGATTTCCGTCTCCGTCGGTAAGGGTGCCCTCTACGGGCATTCAAGAGCGGAGCTAATACTCAAAAATCCCTTCATAAACAGGCCGTGCGTGACCGGCCTCAAAAAGTTGTCCCTTGAGCTCTGCGGTCACTCACCCAGGTCTCTAAGACCAACACCAATCCAACTTCCTTTTCAGGCTCCTCAAGAAACAACCTTCCACGGTGTGGGCAGCCTGGAAGTGACAACCACCCTCATACCCGTAACATACAATACAAGTGACGTTGAGTTATTGAATGGATCGCAATGTATTGGATAATATTCGATTACCAATAATAATAAACTAAAACAATCAGGACATTTTTTACTACCAAGGTAATAAATTAATGTAGTTTTTGGTATTTGTTAGATTGTATTTGTATCATCATCAAAAATTCTAACTGTCTGATTTATTCTTCATTTGGAACAATTGGTCGAATTTCATTCGTTTCATTTTTATGATTATTATATTTATAATTGTAAATAAAATCAGTTCGCATGCTGTTCTATTACAATAAAATTGTATGCTTTTAAATCCTCCCCCTTATTAATATGCATGAATGCACGATTAGCTATGAAGACCAATTTCACTAAACTAAAGGTGACCATATATTTTTCAAAAATGATTTCTGCCATAATAAAACTGTTTGATAAACTCTCGAAACCATTAAACTTTATACAAATAATAATTATGATAGCAATTTATAATATGGTTTACGAAAAATTACTTTATAATTTAATGACAATCGCTTTATAGAAAAGTTTATATATATTGAGTAATAAGGATGAAAATAAGTTGGCAATATTTGCTTTTATCCCAACTAAACGGATAGTAATTAAGCAGCTGATGGTTGTTAAAGTTTAACTTTTGAAGAGCTTTGAAACTTATTTGATTTTAGGTAGTTGATCTAGTTAAAAAAGCTGTTGTTTACAAGATATTATCCTTAGTTCGTCTTTTAAGACACATAGTTACTTACTTAGGCCCGTTACTCCATTTGGGACATGGGCTGCCAACCAGCATTCTCCAATCTACTCTCTTGTGGGCTATCCTTTCCAGTTCTATCCAATGCCAAATCATCCTTTCCATGCCTGTCTTTGATTTTCGATGTAATGTGTTCCTCGGACCTCTTTTGCCCCTTTAGCCTTGAGGATCCCAGATGAGGGCTTGCCTCATGACGGATGCAGTTGGGTGATTTCCTCAATGTGTGTCCTAACCACCTCCAGTGTTTTTTCTTAATTTCTTCGTCTGTCGGAATTCTGTTTGCTATCTCATACAGTAAGTTGTTTCTCATGGTTTCTGGCCAACGGATAACCAGTATCTTGCATGCGCAAATGTTAATAAACACTAGTATCTTGTGAACGTGTAGTTGTATCTTAATGAACTAGATTTTGTTTAGTTTTGTAGTACAATCTTCGAAGTAATTACACGTTTCAGAACAACACTAATCAACGAACAAATATGATTTCAATTCGATAATCATCGGGCGTTATTCTAATATGCGTGAATAATTTTATGAAAATGGTAAACCAATCTGGGCAATTTATGAGTCAATAATCACAATGAAATGAAATAAATCACGTAACTATACATAATGAGTAAAAGTACAAGTTGAAAGTAGGAAGACAGGTGTACTATTAGTGGTAAGAATAATAAAATAAAATAACTAAAGTTTTTTGTCATTAATTCAACATTGGAAGTAGTAGGTCAAACGTGGATAAATAGGCAAAATAAAAATCACAAAGTTTTATAACAACTGAACGATAAGAAGGAAAAATGACAACAAAAAAATACAGGATGTGAAAATATTATTAATAATAATTATAATAAATAAATTAATTCATTAAATTGTTTGTATATATTTATATCCGGTCAAAGAAGAGAGAAGGATGTCACGAATTTTTTCTGAACACATAAATTGTGTTTGAATGTTCAGATTCTTTTGGCTTCTGCTATGTGTTTGATCTTATCTCATTCACTTATGCTTGAGATGGATAGTCAGAAAAGATAGTAATATACGCATTTCGGGTTTAATTTTGGCTTATCACGACTGATGCAAAAATTGGGTTCTACAGTTTTATATGCTCTATGACTATAAGTTCTCTTTTTAAGTTTGAAAAAATATATTTGTGACATCCATAAATACTTTAAGTAAAGCATGTTTAGATAATCGGATCAACATCCTTTAAGCCACTTATCTGAAAAAGTACATAAAAAAAATCATAGGTGATATAGCATCAAGAAACAGATCAAAAGGGGGATGCAATCAAAACAAAGATGCAAACAACGACAGGTTTAAGGTCAACAGCAACCAATCAAGATCGAGGTTGACACGATAAGCTGTGTATCAAACTTGGAGAAATTCCAATACTTCACTTCTGATCGAAGTTTGTGCTGATGATGTTGTTCAGAAGAACAGTGAAAGCTCCACAACCAAAACATCCAGCTAAGAGAACTAAACACCGCCACAGTCATCCACCTGAGCTACAAATTTTCTCGATCGATGTCATATTTAGTTAATTAGACTGATTTATTATTTGTTGGGGGTTAACAGAATTTCAATAACATCCGCAGTTATTCTTTTTGAGATATTATTTAATTAAGTAAAATAATAGACCGAACAATATAATATATCTAAGAACTTATTCGTTCTGTCTAATGTATAATTCTACACAAAGTACCTGCTATATTTTTGAAATTAGTTACGCCTACCGTAGTTTGATTACTATTGTTAACTATGATTAAGGCATGAAGCAAATTCTCCATAGTATTGAGGAAATGCACTTCCCAGTAGACAAACACAGTATATTTGATGTCTAGCAGTTATGTCACGTAATCCTAAATGGTAATAGTCTTAAAAAATAGATGTACTTTAGGCAAGTCAACATTTTCTTATTAGTCAAATCATTAATTCTCAATGGTTCCCAGTAGACGCAAAGCGATTCCACTATGACATGAAGGAATTAGCGACCGTTGAAATTAGTATGACTGGTTTTTTACATAAATGAAAGTACTGAGGAATTTTCTAAATGTATGGCCTCTTTGAAGAGTTAGTTAAAAACCTGTAAAATTTTGGATTTGGTTTAAATTGATAATATTCTACTATTTTTATTACATGCGCAGTTATCTTAAATGATTTTCTATGGTTCAAGTTATCACTATGAATATAGTTAATCTGAACTAGACACCTTGTATTAATACCACTGTTCAACTGGGAACGCTAAACTATCTTTAATTTAAAACAATCATGAAAATGCATGATCAAAGAATGAGCTGACCATGGAAGCTTCGTTTACCGGACAAACAATGTAACTTCACAATTACATCATATCTTACAAAAAAATACAATTTAGATAATAAAAAACATATGAAATCATTTATACTGATTTGATAAACAATACTGCGGAGTAAATACTTTTCCTAAATTCTTCTTATTTTCGATAATTTCACAATAGACACCATTCATACAGTTAAAATGATTACAGTTTGTTAATATTTCTAGAATTACAAGAGAATAGTAATATGATAAGCGTTTAGATAATGACAAAATTCAGGCCAATACATAAACTCATTATAGTATTTTATAAACAAAACTATCTAACAAGTAGAAAATAATCGAATTGCCCTTAAGTAAGAAAATAAACAATTTGAATGATTGGAAACAAATGTCAATAAATATATTTTTGTGAAAAACAAGAAAACAAACAAATATTATTATTTTTCCAATCTTACTTACTTGATTTGATACACTGAAAACAATCGTTCATATCGTTTAACAAAACATTTGGTGATTATCAAAAACAACAATAACAATGTTGAGCATAATTCTGATCAGGAAAATATACTAAATGCCATTGTAAATCTTATCAGACAAAGACATACAAAACTAGAAAATCAATCAATCGGCTGTGTTTCATCGAATTTATCGGATATTTTTGTCTGTGTAACAGTCATCAGTTTTATTTAATCAATAAATATGTGTGTATAGGTTCTTAAACTTTACTGTTGTTTGAATTGAATAGAACAGTAAACTTTATAAGTCTATAAGAATGTGTGATCTTTAATTTATTAAAATGATTATTTTAGAAGGCTACAAACTTCGCATACATAAAACTCTAAAATTGGATATAGCAACTCATAGTTTCCAACTGTATATTCATTAACAAAACTTTTTCTACTGTTTAACCCATCAATAATTGTTTCAGCTGACACCATTGTAACCGAAACAAGGTGTGTTTCTCCTTGGAACCTGAATAAGATCGATAAACCGGAAATCTTAATAAATATACAGCTATCAGTCGTGTTTAGCAGTATATTTCCTCATCAAGCTGATATATATATATATATCAGCTCTGTTTCACCATTTTCCATGGTTGATTAGAAATAAGTGAAGGAATATAATAGTCAATTTTAAATCAATGTCGATAATCAAAAAGAATAATGGAAAGAGATCATTGACTATTAACTCATGTTTTCTATAAAGGTTTATAAACCCTGATAAGTCATTCATACTCAGATTGGATTTAATACAAATAAATTACAAGTTTCAATAAATAAAATATTTCTCTAAATGGATTTCACAGATTAAATGAGACAGTTAAATATTCCGGTGCATGTGAGACTGAAGTATGCTTGAGGTATGTTGTTTTAGAAAATGGATTTCTATGATAAATCAGCATTTATCTTGATTGCATCAATCGATCACTTCATTATTTTCATTCGCGCTTATCACAGTAATTAAGTGTATCTTCTCACCTGTAGACGAGATAAGAAAACAATTTTTAGCACTACCAGGAAAAAATAGGCAGGATGATTCACATAAAATGAATACCATAATATTGTGTGAGTAGCTGCAGATCAGTTTGATACTCAGTAGGTAGAACAACAAATTCTGTACTGGAAGAGCTATACATTCTAACAAATGGATCCGAATCAACAAAAATAAACTTTTTGTCTATGATTTCGTATTACCAGCCTAGTTTAGGAAGTTATTGTTTTGTAAAATACTGGATGTAGAAACATAACTGCAAATTGACTGTGTACATATTTTTAGCTTCCCGACTGTCATAAAACAGCTGATCAATACCTTTGATTCCTTTTTTTCTAGACTATCGTATCAGTATTTCAGGTTTCCTGAATAATCATTCCTATACTACACTTCTCAGATTAACAATATCAGTATCAAACAGTTGTCCAGTGTTTACTGTTAGAATATAAATGTTCGTTTGAATAAAATCAGTTTCTGATGAAAAACAGGATGATTCAACAATCTTACCGAACCTCCCAAGCCGGATTCTTTGATTGTTTTTCTTCATATTTCAGTATTATCTTAACCACTTCAAAGCACCTAGATTTTTTTCAAATTTGATGGACATTTCTAAGCATAACATCATTAATATCCTCCTCTGGTTATACATTTATATATGCTATGAAAATCTATTGCGAATAAAATAGACTTTATATTCACACCAAGTTAACTTCACAAAAAGAAGCTGTATGTAAAATGAATTATCTATTTTTTCTAAATAATTTGTATTTTATTGTGTAGTTGTATGTACGCTTGCACACAAACAGCTTGCAAACAACTGTTTACTGTAAATAAGGTATATGCTTCAATAAACTGTTTACACTCTGTTGTTCTGTCATTCATATATTCACCTCAACTAATTACATCACCGACATGAACGATATTCTGCCATAGATATCGAATTAATTTCACAATCCCATTGATACTTAATTTATGCTGGGATATTTTAGACTTGTATTCTAACAAGGCGAAGATTGTTTTCTGAATGCAGAATAGTATAGGTGCTTCATAAGAACTACTTATTTCTCCATTTTATATTACTTATACTATCTTCATGAATCACACTGTTGTGTGCTGATTGTATTCTAGCTATATATTACTTACCTACCTACACTTCTTACCTCAAATAGAATACAAGCAGCCGATCAGTATTCTCTAACCTACTCTGTTCTGGGCTCACTTTTCTAGTTCTAACGAATTATTGTTCATTCTTTTCATGTCTGTCTCCAATTCTCAGAGCAACGCGTTCATTGTCCTACCACATTCCCTTCGACCTTGAGGATTCCCAGTTAGCGAATAAAACATAGAATAAATATATTTATGTTGGTAATACCATAGTGTTCATATATATACATATGTCTAACTTAATTCTATATGACAATATTTATCCATTGTCCAGTGGCGTATGTTAGTGTTCGCCTATTAAAATGGAAGAGAAAGTTAGTAGCTCAGGTGGATGATTGTGATGGTGTTTCATTCTCTGAACTGGATGTTTTAGTTGTGTGTTCCTATTGTTTAATGTAACAAACATTTCTTATTCATCAAATAAGAATAAACATCTTTGATTGTTATTACTAATCTACGACAATGAAATAATGACACACAAAATTAATAATAATAATGATAACAATAACTAAACAAAAGGTTATGTTACTACACGATGCCACAAATAATTTTTCATTTCGGCTTGTTTATTCTAATGAAAATACATTATGGTTAAGGGTGGAAGTTGTTTTGATTTAATTGATTCACGTTGGACAGGGAAGAAATATTCTGTTGGGAATTATGTTTACAAATAATAATAATAATAATAATAATAATATTCTTAATTGGTAGAATGTGTGTTTATGTGACTCTGACAATCGATAGATAATTTATTCAATTGAAGATTGAAAATAGGAGATGCAGAGAAAGAAGAAATGTCTTTCAACAAATGAATTATCAAATTGGACAATAGTATTTTTATCTAAACTTTTAGGTGATAAGTCCTTGAGAAAATATGAACTTTGAACAAACATTCTGACAGATAAGTTACAATACAGGATTTTGTAGTTTAATTAATAATAACATTAAATGTTTGTTTGTGCAAAGGAAAAGCCTTTCACATTTTACAAGTTAACGATTGACTACGATAATGAAAAGCTTTTTGTCTCAGTGTGCTCGTCAGATTTATGTGTTTGAAAATATTACGAGTTCACTTAAGTCGATAAACGAGAACGAGGCAATGACCCAGTGACACGATAAGCTACTCTGATCTGCTGTCCTACAAAGTAGAGGAAGAAGTTTTGATATTGCGCAGAAAGTGTATTCTACAAGCACCCAGAAAATATAATGATCTCATGCACACAAATCTCGTATATTTATACATCATAGAAAAGTCCTTGGGAGAGCCACTCAAAATAGAATACTAAAATAACACATCAACCAATCACAGACAAGGATTTTGCTGGTGGGAAATGTGATCTCAAGGTTAACTGATCGGCCCATTAATAAAATCCAAAATTAAGACCATTATAAAGTAAGTTCTGTAGATCTAACGTCCCTAAAAATCTACCAAGATTTCTTTTTGTTCAACTCTTTTGAATAACAGAGCTTGCCATTGATGAGATAAAATCAGAATTTATTACAAAATAGAACTATGTCGTTGTCCTCACTTTATCATGGCCTTAAACAAGCACTAATATGATTATACTTTATTTCGAAGTTGAGAATATTCATCTCACGTTAATTATTTCTCATATCCCCGAGATTTTATCCATAATTGTTCATATCATTTTACTCCTCTATCAACATCATTTATTGTGACGAAAACATATTAGTTACGCTACTCTGGAAATTGACAGTAGCGTAGATAATAATGAGCATGTGAATTGGATAAAATCACTATTATGAATGAGCAATCGAAACTGAAATGTAACGAGCAACTTATTCAGGTTGATAATTACAATCGTTAACACTGTAATAATAATAGAATGAATGACAAAATTAAGAACATAATGTTTGATAGCTTCAAAGGTCTTTATGAAATTAACTATTTATTTTTATACAGTTTTCTAATACTTTAAGCAGTTGTACTGATAGACTAACATCTCTCCATCACTTCACTTAATCCCGACAACTAAAATATTTCTACCCATACATTTCACCAGATATGGCAAATTCGGTCAATGCTCATCTTTCTGGGTCAACGTGTTAGTCACAGAATTTTCCATTTAACAAAATTATATTCTAAAATCAAATCCTCAGATACTCTCCAGAAATCACGTTTTAGTTCAATTCTCCCACGTGGTGTTACCACTTTGAAAGTTGCACCAAATCAGTACCAATCATCTCAGCTGTGATGTAGTGGCAAATTTATTTGCTGAATGAGCGAATGTTAAAAAATGTATTTGGAGATGGATAGAAGAGATTTCAACCAATAAAATAGGTATTGATATAATCCTGTGAAATCTTTTTCCCATTACTACTTCTAAATATCCCTATTTTACTAATGACCATTGTTTCCTCTTATTTCAATTTTATGTTGAAAATACGTTGTGACTACGTTTCCTACTGTCTGTCTCATTTTATATCTTTATCAAGTTTCTTCTTTTCTTTCTGCCTCCACTAAAACACAGCAGGAATGTAGGCGAACGCAGCTTCCGTTATAATGTACAAACTATTTGAAAAGACAGAAAATTTATGCAATGAAAATCCCTCTGAGAGTAATTTAGCATGAAGAATGAGCGCGATAAGGAAATTTGTGAAGAGAAATTAAGCAGTAATTTAGTGGGAAAACGAAACAGTCCAGCAATTGGCAGAGTAAAGAATGAACATCACCGTTTGAACAATATTTCATTATACAAGAAAATAACAATGAGATTCGATTATGTAAAGGAAATAGGATTGATAAAAACGCGTTTCATGGCTGTGATTAAGTGGACGTTGAATGCATTGAGTTTGATTAGCAGATTATTTTGATAAATATCATTGTTAACCTAGATGGGACTGAGTTGTATTTGCTGCTGATCGATCACCAGATAATGACCAATCTCTCGTATGTCATGTCCTTCTTAATACTGATTGATTTCTATCAGTCAGCTTGCAATGTCTCACTAGAAAGGAATTGTCATACATGACATTGATCACTTCCTGATGATCGATCAATCAATACATCTTAGTCCTACAGCAGATCAAATGCGGGCAGCATAGCACTCCGGGAATTCTGAAACTGGATCACATCGGATTGAACCCACCCTAGAGATTCAGGCTCCTCAAGATTACAGTTTTGTTTTACTGGAAAGTTCCAAACGGCAAGAAACCTAGGTCATGGGTTTCCAGTCGGCCACCTGCAATCACCAACTTATATCTTAACATATTGCGCGATGTTGAGTTACCTGTATTAGTAACCAAAATGCATTTCACCGAAACTAAGAAGCAGTTGACCAGAAAGAACCTGACATTACTCAGTATTCTTTGATCAATGATCAATCAGAAATAAGTGGTGTAAATCTTACATCGACTTAGCTAATAGTGTATATTTATATGTCTGACTAAAGGGACACTTGTAGCGAAATTTTTTGTTCAACAGTTCATTTCAAAATTATGTTCTTTATTCAAAAATAGTTTGTTAGATTGAGCCACATTTCATTAAGCTGTTTTATGCAGTGAAGTAGTTTACTTATACATTTTGACTGTGTTCCAATGATTTGGAAAAGTGGGAATATGTAAAACCATGAGAAGTCTAATTAGCCCCTTTTTCCATTGTGAAATTTTATGTCATCAAAAACTTTGTAGATCAGATTCTTAGTGTTCTCTAGTTCATTATTTTTGATGATGACGAATGTGTCGTCTGTATAACGAACCCATTTGTTTGGCTTGACCACTGGTAGGAAAGATCCTTTTAGTCTCTGTATCACTGCTTCTGCAATAAGTCCTGATCTTGGTGATTCGATTGATGTTCCTTTCGTTTGTTGGTAGATTTTGTTATTGAATTACATATACGTTATGAAGCGTAAATCGATGAGTTCTGGTCGGTTTTAACTTTGAAGCTTCGTGTACTTTTGGAACTCCACAATAATGTACCCATAGTTTATTTCCAGTAAGTACACGCATAAATAGATGCACACTGCTAACAATTCTCATACTTGGAAGAAACAACTGTCCAGTGATTCCATGTTTGCAATAATTGTCTAACTAAGATCAGTTCGTGATTTCAACTGTGAAAATAATACTATCTCCACATATCTCCATGTAAATAGACAGAAATAATGACAGGTATACTGCATCATTTTTGTAGGGCATTTTAAAATTGGTCATCCAGTTGAATAAAGGTGAAGCACTGCACCGTTAAGGACAGGAAAGGTGTTTCAATAACGGCTGAACATTAATTTAACATGACGAAAGCTTGAATTATGTCAGTTTAATTTAAGCATAGAAGAATGCAAACGGTATTCTTCCAGGGTTTTGTCAAAATTTGCTAACTAATTTACGCTTCAACTGCTTGTTTTACATGATAGATTCAAATCAATAAACTGCTCAAATATTCACACAGAAAATTACTACTTAAAAAATGGGATAAAAGCAAAATGTCAGTATTATTTTCAATGAAAATATTATTATATTATACATATAGATATATATTTTTCAGTTGAATAATTATGTTTGGTGTACAAATGTTCAAACTAAGTTCAGATTTAATGATTCGGAAAGTTTACTCATTAGGAAAACGATATTCATTGTCCAACAAAAATTTGTATCTTTTTCTAATGAATGAAAAGATAATACAAAGTTGTTTTTTTCATTGACATATTACTGGTTTATGCTAACATTTTAATGAAAATAATAGTAGACCAAAATTTTCAAAACTCTCAGTTTGTCGGATGATGTTACAATCAAGTCAATCTATGTTATAATCTCTCATTCCTATTCAGAAAATTCCAATTCACCTTCATGTGAAGTAGTTCTATAGTAGTAGTAGTTCTATAAATTTTTCAGAAGGATCTTAGCGTTATCAGAGTCAATCTTGTGGCCTTATTATTGTAGTGTGTAGACCTGTGGTCTATGTTTCATGTTACAATGGCATTCTAAGTGGCTGAACTGAATCTCCACGATATTTATTTGTTTTGGTTTTGAATTTTTTAGACGTTTGTCGAATTTACATCGCATCAGTGTCGTAATAGCCTATTTCGTAAACGCAGCGAAATTCTGAATAATTTAATTTTTGTCTCTATGTAAATAAGATTGCTTTGCGTTAAATCTGATCTTACATTGAATGTCACGATGTTGAATTTGTTAAGTTTTATTCTTGTTTTATCCAATCTAAGTAATCTATTTGAAATGACTATTGTAGTCGATAATTTTAAAGTATCTTTTATCCAAGTCTTTTTGCGCGTATCGTTTTAATGATCATATAAGCTAATAAATCTTTTTATCACATAAGTGTTTCGAATTTCCAATTCATAAGATAAAAATTCATCTGAAACTTGATATTAGCATAACTTATGCATATTGAAAAGTTTTTAAAGGGGGGAATTGAAGTTCTCAAAATATCCAATGTGATATCAAGTGTATGAAAAAAAACAATTGTCTCATATGAAAATTAATCAAAGTACCCTAGAGAAATTAGCATCCTCTCATTACTGAAACATTCAATGAAATTAGAAATAAATTGAATTTTAAATAACATTACTTCTAGTTGTTGAAAATCACATGTTTTCGATGGGATATTATTGTCAGTCTTAAATAGTTGATTAAATAGCCTCAAGGCTAATTGATCGAAGTTGGCAAATCAATACCAGTCGATGCTTAATCACGGTTTAAGCAATACCGAGTTTATGGCAAAATTTGTATGATTGGATTTGTTATTGAGTTATTGAGTTCATTTACACTAGTTATCTGATTTTTAATGAATGTTTTGTTTTTCAGTTCCTTTAATTACTTTGATGAATATGTCAGATGACAGCATAATTATAACTTTTTAATGAGTATAATTTGACACAAACAATAAAAAAAACTGCTCAAGTGTTTATTAAAAAAAGGATCAATTAATCTATGAATTCGTTTAACCAAAGTAGAGTAAACAATAAAATTAAACAATGAAAATTGATAAAACTGAATGAATCAAAACACTGTACAGTTAAGGATCAGATTCATTGTGATTATAATCGATATATATATATATATATATATATATATATATATATATATATCAAAAGACAAGTTATGACGTCTCATGATGAAAGCCGAGTTCATTCGGAAGTCAAGAGGCCGATGCGCCTTCTGGCAACCAGAGCTACTACTAATTTAAGTACATGAAATATTCGTACAATGTAGAAGACCGGAAGAGTCATTCAAGTTTCTGCAGAAATCAAAAAATACAACCTAGTGGAGCTTGGAATCAGTGAAACACAATGGACGAAGGTTGGACAACAAAGACTAACTTCAGGAGAGCTGCTGCTATTATCAATTAGCTTTTGATTTGTTCATTAACTAAAGTTGTATGACTTGCTCTTACAAATCTATTGCTACTTTATTCATCGAATTCTCCTTATATTCACAGTCACTTTTAAACTGTTTAGTTATCATTTTCCTTAATGTGATATAAAGTCCCTCTGTGATAGAAACTTCTAGGTTACGCCCCACTGCATACAACTTATGTACCAGCTTGTGAGTAGTATCCACCACTCAACATTCCAGAATCACGAATCTGTATCCGAGAATTGAAACTCGGATTTTTGCTTTCATGGGTAAACTCCCTAAACATTAAACAATTGAACCAATATTCAGTAATCTATCTAATAATAGTGATCAGCTTTAAGATGAAACTTATGGAATACTAGTGATTTGCTGAAACCATGAGAGTTTGACAACATAATGTTTCAAACATTCACTGACACAGGAAATAATAATAGGAAGTCGAAAAAAATCATGATTTAAGTCAAGTTAGACAATAAATAACATAGGAATTAGGTTATATTAGTTCAGTTATTCAGTATTCGCACATCAAACGGATGATCGTGAGTTCATTCCCTAGTGATGGAACTTAAAAAACATACTGTTGAGAAGTTACAAACTTTCCTGTATTTCTCCATTTTTTATTATAGCGGTGGTCTAACTCAGAAAGAAGACCTCAGCAAATATGAAAACTACAGAGGCATCACTCTCCTTTCAACACCAGGAAAAGTCTTTTACAGAATGTTAATACACCAACTGAAAGATTTAACAGACACTTAACTTCGAGACCGACAGGTTGGATTCCGTAAGGACCGACCGTAAACCGACCAAATCGCGACTTTATACATCATTGTGGTACAATCTATCGAATGAAATTCACCACCAAACATCAAACTCAATGACTACGAGAAAGCAGGCGACAGCATGGACAAGATATGCTATGGATGCTTTTCTGACATTATGGCATGCCTCAAAAGGTAATCAATATCATACGGAACTATTATGATGGACTACACTGCAAAATCGAGCATGAAGGACAGCGGGCGCTGGATAAATTGTACAGCTAGGATGCAACTAGACGATCCCGCAGTGTAGTTGCAACCCCTACAGTAGTAGGTCTCAACATATACAAAAGGAAAAATCTAAATCCTTCGATGCAACATAATATGCACTAACAAAATCATACTTGATGGAGAAGCTTCGGAGGATGTAAAAACCTTTACCCATCAGCATAAACAAGGTGGATCAGTAGCAGTTGTAAAAGCAGGGATTGTCAGTAAAATTTAACAGGAACAATAAAAAAGACTGTTCAAGTGTTAATTGACAATAAAGATCAATTAATCTATGAATTAGTGTAAACAAAGTAGAGTAAACAATAAAATTAAACATTGAGAATTGATAAAAATTGAAACGAAGAATTGAATGAATGAAAACACTACACAGTTAACAATCACATTCATTGTGATCGATTCAGTCTGTCATCCATCTAGATATATATTTTTCTTATAATTGTCTCTTCGATATGTTGAAAGTTCTAATACGGATTTTATTTTTAATTGCGTTTATCGATTATGCTTGAAAAGTTCCAGATGATCATCATTGCAAAATTTGATGTTTCATTGAAACTCATCCTCGTCTAACATTCATAACATTAAAATAAATAGTGAACTATTTCTGTTGTTTATCATTGTACATAGATGATACATATTGGCTGTCATAACCTAGAAGTAGACATTTCGACAAATGTGTTAAAACACAAAACCTCCAACACTCTGCCCGAAAATATCGTAACAATGCTCACTAGTGACTAGATTCGTGAGGAGATTCTTGGAGTTCTAGTTGAGAAGACGTGACCAATGGAGTTCAACCCTGTCGGGTGTAGGCAGTAACTACCAAAGACAAATGGGTGAGTTCGCGCAAAATCCCTAGATCAAACAGAGTTAGGCATTAACACCGTTGGATGCCGGCCCAGTGGTCCGATAGTTAGGCGTTCGCGCACAATACCGAAGGTCCCGTGTTCGAATCCTGCGAGGTGGAGGAGTCGTGGATTCGCACTGCTGATGAGTCCCAGAGCAGGACGATACGGCCATCTTTCAGTGCTTCCAGGTTTCTAATGCAGGATGATGATGATTTCAAATGTGTACAAAGGAAATAATAAACTCTCCGATAATCAACCAACAAAGATATAAAATTATTTTTTTTACAACAATTTAATGTCTGAATAAAATTTTAACATTAAATTAAAAAATAGAAAAATTATTCAAAATTTGTAGAAAGAAAGTGTTATCCTACTAGAAAAAGTCATCAATAATGTTCCGTGAAAAAAAATTGTTCAAGATGTAATATGGTGAGGATTTACATAGTTGTGAATATGATTGCTATATATATCTCTATATATCTTTATATATATTGCTATGTATCTTTTTAAACATACTTTATTGTTGAAAAAGTACGCTAGATGAATGAATTGTCTTTATGAAATAGTTTCTTTATTATTAGATTTTGTGTGTGGGCTGAATGTTGATTGTGTAAATGTTTGGATGCAAAATAAAATAAATTATACGATTGTGTCTGTAGGTTTTAATAACAAGGTTTGAATTTGTAGTGGATTATTTTCCAGATAATTCTTCTTTTATGCATATTGCTATGCCTGATAACCGTTATTAGATACGTTCATTTTAGAAGACAATACGAATTGTGAACTACAGTTTATCATTGTACAGCACAGATCAAAAAGTTCAAAGCTCCTAAAATAGATTTGAACCGATGTTTGAATTTGAAAGAATGCAATCAGACGTACGAAAACGATTGGGTACAATTTACGAGGCACACATACAAAAAAATCGAATGAGTCATCGGGGGATTTAAACAACTAACATCTAAGCTAGTAAGAAGAATATTTATGTTGGCTGTAACATGGGATAGAGAATACTTGCCCATCAGACATGGAAATGATCATAAATCATAGATATAAACACATTGTTACTGATCTAAAAACTGTCTATTAAATAGGCCAATCGAAGGGTTTAATAAAATTGAACGTATGCTGACTCAAGTTTAGTTGTGATGCTATAAATACGTAATCTCAAATATATTGGACATTGTACACAGTATCCGATTCCCTAGAATTGATTCGTTTTGGATCGTTTCGTTGATGCCATAATCTTTAATTGATCAATTCTGTGTAAACTGTCTAAATGAAACCCTCTATTGATTCGATTAATAATTTGTAGGATGACCTGTGATTTGTTTCTTAGTGTATCGATAATAACGGATAGCATTATGAACTCTGGAAATTATTCATTTAGACGTTTATTACCAATAAGTGCTTATAAGCATGGTAAATGACTCTAACATGGAGATATTGTTTAAGAACTGAATAAATTAATTTTTGAAGATCTGACTAAATCCTATCATAAAATTGGATATTAGTGCTTAATGAGGAAAATTTCTCTCTGATCCTTTAAATTTTAATACCAGTAATCTCTTTGTTTCCGTTACCTACCCTATGGTAACGAAATAAATTCTAAAATAATTGCTGAAAGAGAGCAACTGATAAAGAAAATTTTAAGCTGTTTGTGGTTTCATTATTGGATAAACTTTCTGTAAGTCAAGTCTTTTTATAAAACATAATATATCCATCACCTAAATAATAAAATTAATAACAGAGTTGTTATTTATATGAAAAACATTTTTTAACAAAATTTAGATAACTCAGTTGGTTAGTTAGTTATTTTCCTGAAATATTTGTTTTCATTTCGAAGAATTATGCAGAAAATATCGTGGTAAAATATTGTATTTCATGACTTCTAGTATAAGAATCCACAACACTACGCATCTATCACTCCACTTTAGATCGAATCCAGTACCTTTAGGTCTGGTATGGAAAATTTAGCCTTTAGACCATTGAAGTGATATGTAACTGCCAGTAATAGCCAGTTAAATAGGAAATCTTCTAAGCTTCTTTTGCCTATTATCTTGAGTAAAAAATTGACACTTGAAAATAATTTTGTTATTTTGATAACATCAAGAATGAAATTAATGAGTGTATGATTATAGCATCAATGTCAATGAATTTAAGATAATCTTAATTTCAGTTTGCATGACAGTAGATAAATGCCTCAGTCATTGTAAACTACATACACTGGTGTTTAAAGGTTGCAATATAATTTAATTTTTATTGTTGGTTTTATGATTTCAAAATGTCATGGGCAATGAAAACAAACGTTGATCAAGTAATTGTTGTATTGTTTGTACAATCAATGCAGAACTAAAAGAAAATCTTTGTTTGATAGAAGTAGTAGCTAAATATTTTAATTTCCACGAGATATTGTAACATATCTCTGTAGGAACAATGATGATGAAATGTCATTGAAATGAATGTTAAAGTAAGCTAGAATAATTCACACTAATTTTGTTGATGTTTATTGAACAACCTACGGATCAGTATTCACATATCATGATTTAACTTAACTCATTTCAGTATTAATTGTTATGTTTAATTATATAAATCCTTTCTGTTGTGTATTCAAAAGTTTTCTTGGTATGATATAGATTAGCGATCCATAACTGCATGAATAAATTTGTCTTCAATAAGAAAAATGGATGATTTTGACCTTACTCTAATTGAAGAACATACTTTTCTGCAGGATTGCAAATACACTTTGTAGATGATGGCTGTTTGGTGTGAAAGATAGGTTTGATGTATTTACTAACGCACCCTGGATCATAGGCCGCCCATCAGCATTCCCCAACCTACACTGTCCTGGTCCTTCGTATACATTTCTGCTCAGTTGCTATTCATTCTTTTATGTCTCTCTCGAACTTGACACAATGTGTTCTTCGGATTACCTCTTTACATTTGGCATTGAGGATTCCGAGTGAGGCCTCGTCTCGTGATGCAGTTGGGTGATTTCAGTAGTGTGTTTCTTCACATCTAACTCGAACGCTCTTTCCTAACTTCCTAATCTGGAAGTTGGTCAGCTCTATCCCACAATAGGTCGGTGCTGATGGTGTCTGGTCAAAGGATCAGTAGTATCTTGCGTAGACAACTGTTAATGAACCCCTGTATCTTGTGGATGATGGTGTTTTTGAGTTTCCAAGTCTCCGCCACTTACACAAGTACTGCCTTGACATTTGTATAGAAAATTGTGACTTTGGTGTTGGTTGACATTTGTTTTAAGTTGCAGGTGCTACCAATTGTAGAAATGATTCTCTTGCCGTGATAATCCATGTCTTTACATAGGAATCAGACCCACCTTGTTGGCTATAGATGTTGTCTATGTATGTAAAGGTCTCCACATCTTCCGAAGCTTCTCCATAAAGAGTGATTTCGTTTGTGCAAAATATGGATAAAAAATTTCATATTTATTACACTGTCATCCATATACCTGAATTCTGTCTTACATCTCACAAAAAACTTTGTTAAACAATGTTAAACACATTTTTACAACTAAAATCTCTTTTATACAATATGAGAGGAACCAAATATTATTTAATATCTTTATATGCTTGCTATAAATTATCAAATGTTTCTATAGAGTTTACTTACGTTATTTGGTTGGAAGTAGTCAACTGATAGATCTGAATTACGGTTATTACTATTAACACGAGTCAACAGGGTGTATTGGGAATTTTACGGGGTCTATACTCTTCTTGTGTCTCTGAGTTTTTCAGTCTGAGATACGTTGACACTGAGTAATTTGGGATGACTGATTTCCTGAGTAAGATGTGCAGTATTTTGATCTCTGAGTAGCGATTACTGTCGTGTTGATCTGATTCATTAGTGCTGATCTAATTCTATAGAATAAGTCATAATGTAGTCATATAGTACATAGAACGTTGAATCGCTTAGACAATCATTGCTGATAACTGTTTAAAGTGAACAAAGTTTGGACTATAAACAACTGTATTTCAACTGAACGTTTGAAGCTCTAGATGATTGTTTGAGTTTCTGGATTTGATACTCAAAAATATTATGAATGCTAACTGTCGAGAATTGTATTACCAGAATGAAATAGCACTTCAATGACCTCTGCTTTTCACTGGCAACTCTTATTTTTTGCTATTAGTAATGAAACACTTTGTAAAAATTTAAACTATTGAACAAAAATGTTACATTATTAAATGTAGTAAAACAAAGACAGTGTTTTCCACCTGAACGAATTTCTAGTTCAACTCTATTCCAAAAATATATTTCAATAATATCTTCTTACTTTTCTTGTGCAAACTGGCAACAAACAATGACAGACAGAATACCGATAGGAAAAATAAAAGAAACACACTGGAAAAATGATTTGTTACAAACTTTGGCCATATAGTGGTTTCTCAACGTTAATGATATATATATATACCAATTTCTACTAATTTTATTTTAAAACCGTAATTTTTTTTATCACAATCTTCAAAAAAAAATTTGCTCCAAATAGTGTTTTTTTTCTAAAGCTTCATTTATTATTATAAATGAATAAAAGTCAAAGAATCCTACAGTTTTGAAAAATTACTAAAGTAAAGACAGCGGGTTTTATTTTTTTTCCATAAAAATCCAATTATTGACCAAAGTCTTCTACTTTCATCAATGTCAGTTATAATTTCAAATTCTCACCATCAAAGATGGATAAATTTTTACAAACAATATTTCAGATATCCTACCTTTCTTTTCATTCATATTTATATAGGAATAAGAAGCTAAATCATCTTTATTCCGTGAAATAATCAAGAAATATGTATATTCCAGGTTGTGATGTTTTCTTTTGGAATCTGATAATTTTTCACTAGACGATTATTCATTTGAAATAAGGAGATGAATTAGCCATTGTATTTATAATGAACTGCATGAAATATGGCCTTGAGATATAGTTTAATCTAAATTAGCTTCATGAATTTTGATGAATGACAGTTTGCAAATATTTGGAAAAGTTATATCACTATGCATTATGTATGAACTCTTTGAATTCATTAATTAAGTTTCAGACTGCTCATTGCTATAAATTTTGCAAACCTTGTTTCAAGAAAAATATATATTAGCAATAAACTTATTTAAACGTTCCTATTGCGTATAGATTATGTCAGATTTTCAAAAACTGAGCGAAGTGGAATAGTCTAGTAGGCTTTCGATGCTCTGAAATGTACTTAGTAAATATCTCTTATACTCATTATTCTGTACTCGTAATATCCATTGAAATGCTCTGGTGTTGTGACCAAGAGTGGGGAAAGTCGCTCTGTCGCTCGAAATACTCACATATGGTCACGCGTCTTTAGTCACTACCATGGGAGTTCTACTCGCTGCCATCTCCTGAAGGGGTCGTAGGCTTAAACTGGGTAGACTGTACGGCGGATCCCTCTCGAGAAATTTGAAAACTGATTTCAAACCAATGGTGAGTATGGGTTTCAGGATAGTGAGAGAACCTGTTTTTTGATTACGATCTAACATGGGACTAGATCTCCTGACATCTGTGCGCTATCTTGTGAACTTGAACTACAGGTCAAAGGCAAGGAATGTGGCATTCTAGCAAGAGCAGTTGCTTAGATTCCAGCATCTCGGAAGTATCATGGCCCACACATTAACTTAGCGTGGCGCATATATATTTTGGTGCCCCCCTTTACCAATGGTTATATGTTTTAAATAAAATAAATCAAGTAATCTGCCTGCTTTGACGCTCATATTTAAACTGATATTTACGGTTGGTGGTGATATATGTAAACCAGTTGTCTCTGTTCGTGGTATTATTATCGTACTATATAAGCGTTTTCTTTCCTTGTAAAAAACTCTATAGTTGTGCCTCCAGTATTTGGTTAAAATCTTATGTCCAGTTTGATCACGCTGTAGCATTGGTCAGTTGAAAATGTGTTTATTTTTATGGAGTTCATTTGAAAATTTTGAAACATTGCTAAACTTTATTAATCATTTGCTTGATTTTGTAAAACAAATATGATGAATTATGTGTTATAGCGTAAACAATGCATTGAAAACTACTTAAATAGATGGCTAGTAATAATTCACTTTTAGCATGAACTAAAGTCAAGGCAAATGTTATTAATCATAATATCAGCTTTTATGCAAATTTTTTTTTATTATTTATTAATCAAACTGTATCAACAGTAAAGTTGAAATAGTTTTAAATAATTTTAATGTTAAAACACTTTTTTGCATGTTATAAATTTGTATGTATTCAAGACAAGTGAAATCCATAAATACAGATGACTAATATAAATGGTTAATTATTTTCTGAATGAAATAAGAAATGGAAATGCTAGAATATTATTTTCTGTTATATAAAGTCATGCATCATAAAAATGCAGTTTTTACATTTTGTTCACATTAAACTTTGAATGAATAACATTTGTTCAAAGCTAATCATCAGTGAAATTACTAGCCGAATGTTTGTTTATTATAGAATTTAGAACAAATAAACTTTAATGTAATGCATAGAGTTGAATGGGATTCACCATTGTACATCAACTTCATTGACTATGAGAAAACATTCAACGGAGTTAACAGGATGATACTAAGTTGGCCCCTTCGACACTATGGCGTATCTGAGAAGACAGTCAACAGTATACGGAATTCTTATGACAGAAATTATTGCAAAATCGTGCATGGAGGACAGCTCATAAACATGTTCACATTGAAGTCCAGTATTAGGCAAGGCTGCTTACTCTCCTACTCCTGGTGATCGACTGGATTATGAAGATGTCAACATCTGGGGAAAATCACGGGATACGGTGGACAGCTGGGATGCAACTGGACGATCTGGACTTCGCAGATGACCTAAAACTTATATCATTTAAACAACTACAAATCCAGGAGAAGACAACCGATATAGGAGCAGCTTCTTCAGCAGTAGCTCTTAACATATACAAAGGGAAAGCAAGACCAACCAATACAACACAACATGCGCCAACCAAATTACTAATGATGGAGAAGCTTTCGAGGATGTATAAATCTTTAAAAATCTCGACAGCATCATTGATAAACAAGGTGGATCTGTTGCAGATGTGAGGCGCCGATTGACAAAGCAACGATAGAATTTCTACAATTGATAACATCCGCAACTCAAAACAATTATCCACCAACACCAAAGTCACAATTTTCTATACAAATGTCAAGGCAGTTCTAGTGTAAGTGGTGGACGCTTGGAGAACAAGGAAAACTATCGTCCACAAGATACATTACCAATTATATATGAAATATACTGCGGATCCGTTGTTCAGACACAATCAACTATGGGAGAGCAAACCAATTTCCAGAAGACGAAGAAATTAAGTAAAAACGCTGGAAGTGGATAGGACACACATTGAGTAAATCAGCTAACTGCATTACTGGACAAGCCTTCACTTGAAATCCTCATGGCCAAAGGAAAAAAGGAAAACGAAAGAATATATTACGCTAAGAATTGGAAGTTGGCAAGCAAAGAATGAACAGCAGTCGAGTGGAACTGGAAAGAGAGCCTAGGACAGAGTAGTTTGAAGATTGCTGGTCGGCTGCCTGTGCCCCACTGGGGGTAACAGACGTAAGTAAGTGAGTAAGTAAGTAAGCAAGTAAGTAAGTAGGTAAGTAAGTATGTAAGTAACTAAGTAAGTAAGGAAGGAAGGAATAAGGTGTTACATAACATTAACTTATTGTATCAAATTTTACACATAACTGTAATAAACTGAAGAAATCTTTGATAATCTCAAAAGTTTCGTGCAACCATTTATCGAAAATCTGTATTTTCTGTTGTTTTTTCACTCCCTTTTTCTGTGGAACACACAAGTTGTAAGAACAAGATTTTATGGTGTTACTAAAAAAAATATGTTGATTAATTGTTAAGAATAATTTCTAAGCCTTAACTGACTTGTGTTTACTGGAAAAGATACCACGACTGGTTTACACTATTATTCTAAAATTAGAAGCATCAACACTGTTTAATGAGGTTTTTCTCGACATACAAATTCTTAATTATTTTGAAGTTTTTTTCAACTTTTTGTAACAGAATTGTATTTTGAATTACTGTTTGCATAATAACTCAATCAACAGGAACTTGCTTGTAATCTTTAAGACATATCCATCCTTGTGTTTTCTGTATAAGTGCATAAAGATATTAGATCTCCTTGCCTTTTTGAAGCTGACAGACATAAGCGTAATTAAGTTGTAGCTTGTTACGTTTCTGGCTGCTAATTAAGATGCCATAGTTTTGAATGGGAATATGGCAAGAAGCTATCAATACTTCGTAGATTATTTTTTTAACTGATTCTATTTTTTAACAAAAATAGTCATGATTTATGGGGAATTTAGCCCCAATAAATCGTATGGACTAAATATTAATCAGCGTTATCTATTCTTTCTAATGAGGGAAAGAGATATTGGTATGAGCCAGCAATTTATTTCGTCAGTTTACTGAATGTGTTAATATGAGTAAGGATATTCTCAATAATGTTTTTAATGTTGTTGATTATCTGAGTCTTTGAACTCCGATCAAGGTGATTCATGTATTAGTCAATCAGGTTCCAGTTGTGACTTAAAGATTCTCGCTCAGATTGTAGATGGATCATTCGTTGTTCTCAGTGGTATGCAGTTGAACCTGATAAACGTTCTTTTCTTCAGGTAGGAACTGCTGGTCTGATAAAATACTTTACTCTTTATAGGTGTTTCTTCGCTTTTGTCAGATGATTTACTCCAGCATTTTATTTGTGATATCAGTCTTCATGCTTTCTCCATGAATGGTAACATAGACGATCATTAATGAAGTTGGAAGTTGTAATATTCATTTCCACTGTTAAATCCCGAATTCCTTTGACTTATTATTGCCATTCTCTACCGTTTGGTTATTGTATAAATTCGGATGTGCAGAAGCGATCCCTGTCTTCTTTACCTTAGGTTTCCAGTGGTTCATCATAATTACCACTGTTAAGCTCACGAACTGATCTTAGTTCAACTGCCACTGAAAACCTGGGGATTTCGTTTTAGTCTTAATGCTTAACTTGTCAGCAGTGCACATCAACGATTATACAATTAGAAATTGAACTGAATACTTTCAGTGATACATTTGCACTCATAACCACTAAATCACGGGGCTAGGATGTAATGGTATATCAGTTTAACTTCAATCGATCCACAATATAGTGGTTATATTTGAGGTTCTCAAGCACGATTCACGGTGTTATGTCGGATTACTAAGAAGTGACGTACTAAAACAAAACAGTCGTTCAGTGTATTTAGGTGCTCAGTGACTATGCTAGCTCATATCGATTCGTGATATCAATATAGCATCCTCATCCTCATCCACAATGCTATACTGTTGTTAACTAAACATTAGCAATTTTCATTTCACATATTTATTCAAGCATTTCAACGCACTTATACTTTTTTCTGAAATTAAAAACAATCAAAACTAGAAATTAGAAATGCTGAAGTTTAGTTCATTTTAAGAAGGAAAAAAACCCTTAAAAATTTTTAATTATTTCTTTTCATGTTCAATTGTTTACACACCTAAACAAAAAAACAAATTGAAATAAAATTAATCATAAAAAAATAGTCAACCGTAATGAATGACCACCACAGTAAATAATCATTCTGGTAATAAAACACACAACATATATCATCGGATAAAATAGATTGTTTTCAATTATTTTTTCCTTTATCAAACAATACTTGAACATATACAGCAAAGCCAACCACCAGATTAATTCAGTTACTTCTACGGACTAATCATAATAAACAGAAAAGTGTAGCATTATAAACGCGGTTTCGGTTGATTGATCTACAGATTTTGCTCGACCTCACCAATTTGTCTTTGGTAGTTACTGCCTTCACCCAACAGGGTTGAACTCCATTGGTCACGTCTTCTCAACTAGAACTCCAAGAATAGTCACTAGTGAGCACTGTTATGATATTTTGGGGCAGAGTTTTTTGGAGATTTGTGTTTTTTTACACATTTGAAATCATCAACCATGCCAGGACGAAACAGCCGTCCAGTGCTTCCAGGTTTCTAATGGTGGTCTAACAATGATTGATTGATCATTTCAAATGTATTCCTTTCATTTTTCTAAATAGCTATCGAATCCGATGTATAAAATCATTGGATACTTTTTTATTTTCAAAATATACTTACCTACCATCTAACATTTTTATTCGTGATCACCTTGACCTAGTTAATTTAATGAATAAAAGTGCGTGTATTTCTGTTTCAATGATTATTTTTTTTCTACAAACAATTTTATCATTTGTCTCTCATTGTTTTTATATACATTGAATAGAGTTGGAATAAATAGGTCAATATTATGAAAAGATAAAATTTAAGATAGTGAGAATTCTTATTCTACCTTGGAAGTGTACAATCCTTGAAAGTCATTATACAAAATTACGTTTTTCAATTAGAGTTATGAAGATTAGTGTTTGTTGCACATTGAAATCATCAATCAATCATCATTAGACCACTATTAGAAACCTGAAAGCATTGGACGGCCGTTTCGTCCCGGTATGGAACTCGTCAGTAGTGCGCCCCCACGACTCCCATACCTCGCAGGATTCTAACTCAAGACCTTCAGACGTGCGCGCGAACGCCTAACCTCTGGACTACTTGGTCGGCATCCAACGTTGTTTCTGTCCAACTCTGATCAATCTACAGATTTTGCCAGGTGCAAAAGTCGTGGATGCGCACCGCTGACGAGTCCCATACCAGGACGAAACGGCTGTCCAGTGCTTCCAGATTTCTAATAGTGGTCTAACAATGATTGGTTGGTGATTTCAATGTGCAACAAAATTATGTATAAGCTGTGTATGGATGGTTTCATTTTTTTTAATACGTTCAGAGTTTAATTTGTTTTAGGTTACTGATTATACTGGGTAGATCGTTTTCAATCAGAATTTAGTTTTCTTTTTTTTATCATAAAGCTATTCGTTAAAACATTACATTTTAAACCACTGACCAACAGTTTAGGGAATGACTAAGGTGCTGGATAGTGAGAATGCAGTTGCTTTTTTACAAAACTAGGTTGTTTCGTTTTTGATTTCGACTAGTTTTATCCACTTGTTCGTTATCTTGCTGTCTTCAAGGTAGCAAAGAAAACTAAATGTCTCAATAAACAGGTCTCAACAAATCACTTGCATTATTAAGTAACTGGACAAGAAACTTCGTTAGTTAACTGAAATAGGCAAGAGCTTTGCTTTAAGTCAAACTAAAATAATTATTTTTCACTCAGTTATGTTATACTTCATTTGAATATAACATTACTACGTGTTCTGGTGAACATGATATATTATTACGGCTTCCTTTCTTCATCTGAGCTAGATCGTTTGCTCATGGAGCTTTCATTATTCTTCTGAACAACATCATTAGTACAAATTTCAGGTAGAAATGAAGTATTTGCATTTCGAACTTTATGGCCTTCAGTTTGTATTGTTGATCTTCAGGTTAACCAAACTATCCAGCTAGAGAGAGTGAAACTCCATCATAATCATCCGCCTGAGCTACACGTTTTTGTTCTACCATTTCAACACACATTGTTTCAATACAAAAATTCAAATGAATGATTTATTCATATGATCATAATTGTGTTCCTAAATATTATTATCAACAAAGGCTTTAAAAAGCTGTTAAGTGTTAGAATTTTCCCCTAGATTTGATTGAACGGCTTATTTTATCAACCGGATATATGAATGTTATTTGTTTCAACAGTCATTGTACATTTACATTTAATGGTTTGTTAAATAGCATGAAGATCCACTTCCTAATCTATAAAAATATCATCATTTATAAAGAAAATGCTCAGATAATGACTATATATTAGAGTTAGTAGTTTAAATGTATTTTAACCATTTAACATATAAATCTGAAATCATCAATCAATCATTGTTAGACCACCATTAGAAACCTGGAAGCATTGGACGGCCATTTCGTCCTGGAGTGGGATGAAATCGACAGTGCGCATCCACGAATCTTGCACCTCGCAGGCATCCAACGGTGTTAATGTCTAACTCTGATTGATCTAGGGATTTTGCGCGACCTCACCCATTTGTCTTTGTTAGTTACTGCCTACACCCGATAGGGCTGAACTCCATTGGTCACGTCTTCTCAACTAGAACTCCGAGAATTTCCTTACGAATCTGGTCACTAGTGAGCACTGTTAGGATATTTTCAGGTAGAGCTTTGGAGGTGTGTTTTTTTACACATTTAAAATCATCAATCCATAGAGCAATCAGAGTTAGACATTAACACCGTTGGATTTCGGCCCACTGGTTCAATGGTTAGGCGTTCGCTCTCAAAACCGAAGGTCCCGGGTTCGAATCCTGCGAGATGCAGGAGTCGTGGGTGCTCACTGCTGATGAGTCCCATACCAGGACGAATCGGCCGTTCGGTGCTTCCAGGTTTCTAATGGTGGTCTAACAATGATTGATTGATGATTTCAAATGTGTAAAAAAACACAAATATCCAAAGCTCTAACTGAAAATAACATATAAATGCTGTAGATTTATACAGCTTTTTTGTCACACACGAAATCTTCATCCGTTTCTATCAATAAATTTTGAACGATTTTCTCACAAAATTCAATTTAATTTTGCGGTGGGTTGTTTTTAAACATTATCGTAAACTGTTTTTCTTAACTTTTAAAATCATTTTATTTTTATTCTATTGATATACCGTCCAAAATATAAATCATGAATTGTTCGATAAACATTTTACATACCACCCAGAATCGATCAACGCTTCAAGGACATATAACATCTTTATACAAGATATGTGATTGATGAACAAATAATTACAACCTAATTTTATTAGTAACTGTATATAAGTAAATACAAACTACATGAATGGACCATTTGCATAATATAGCATGTAATCAAAGAAAATTTCAGAGTTTATTAAGAAATATCTTCCGTTTTACGTTAATAGACAGTTGACAGAAGCTTGAAGACATTTATAATTTAGTGTCTATCAAGTATTCACTTCATTAATTCTACAGTTGTCATAATGGGATACTGAAAAATGTCTGATGATTTATGAATAAATATTACATTGAATGTTAACAGTACACAAACTATATGAATAAATTAAAAAGCCTAGAACTTGATGTTCATATTTTGACAATGTAGTCAATTATTTTGAATCAGTCATTGACACTGGTTAGTGCTAAAATATCCAGAGTTTCCTGAATATTATATTACCATTAATTGTAATACTCAATCACAAAACTGTAATTATCAAAATTTCTAAAATATTTAACTAGAAAAGCAACGCATATTATAAAATGTACTAACAGATTGACTATGTAATGATTATTTCTGCTATTATGATGGATTTGTGCTATGACAATTCATCACTTCAAACCCAACCTCTGTGTACAGAACAGTTTTGATCATTTCTTTACTCTCTTATTGTCTTAGTACTTTTTCGAATTTCGCAAATTATTGGTCCTAAGTATTACCTTCTTGTTCTGCTTCTTCTGTATCTCTGCAAAGTAAACATTTATCTTTGATTTTTATTCTGTAGATTATTACCTCTTATTGATTCTAAAACTATTACATAACGTACGTTCTCGATGATAGTCGATTACTCTGCTAGTGTCAGGGACGGAATTATATGCAGCCAAGTTGGAATCTTTGATTAAGTGACTGAAAATTCAGATGCCTTGACCATTGAGCCATTGATCTACAGTAATTGTTGCCCCTTTAGAATAGGCTCGAATTATCAGTGTTTCGGTTAACAGATGAATACGTTAAACCACTATTTTAATTGTCCAGAATTTTGTCGTGGAAAAGTTTTTTAATTTGCCAGATCACCGATATGAAATAATCTTTCCTTTTAAATTATTCTTAAGCATACTGGATTATGAAGACGTCGACATCTGGAGGGAGGCACGGTATTCAACGGACAGCTAGGATGAAGATGGATGATCTGGACTTTGCAGATGACCTGGCTCTTCTATCGCACACGCAACAACAAATGTAAGAGAAGACGACCAGTGTAGCAGCAGCCTCTGCAGCAGTAGGTCTCAACATACATAAAGGAAAAAGCGAAATTCTCCGATGCAACACAACATGCAACAACCAAATCACTCTTGATGGAGATGCCTTGGAGGAAGTTAACGCCTCTACATATCTTGGCAGCATCATCGACAACCAAGGTGGATCCGATGCAGATGTGAGGGCGCGGATCGGCAAAGCAAGGGCTGAATTTCTACAGTTGAAAAATATCTGCAACTCCAAACAAATATCAATCAACACCAAAATCAAGATTTTCAATACAAATGTCAAGACAGTTCTACTGTATGGAGAGGAAACTTGGAGAACTACGAAAGCCATCATCCACAAGATACAAGTATTTATGAACAGTTGTCTTCGCAAAATACTTCAGATACGTTGGCCAGAAACGATCAGCAACAACGTACTGTGGGGGAAAGCAAACCAGATTCGAGTGGAGGAGGTAATCAGGAAGAAGCTGTGGAAGTGGATAGGACACACACTGTAGAAACAAGCCAACTGCTTCACAAGACAAGCCCTCGTATTGAACCCTCAAAGTGAAAGCAAAACAGGAAGGCCAAGGAATACATTACGCCGAGAAATAGAGGAAAATATGAGAAGAATGAACAAAAATTGGACAGAATTGGAAAGAGTTGGTTGGAGAAAACTGGTGGGCGGCCTATGCTCAATTGGAGGTAACAGGCGTAAGTAAGTAAGTAAGTAATACCTTTTGCGAACATATTTACATTGAGTGTCCTTGTTACAGAAAATAAATTGTAACTTCCTTTAGCCAATATAAATCGATCTCTAGTTGGAGGAAATAGTTGATTATCAAACGAGATAGGGGGTTTATATGTTCTTAGCTTAAATGTGTAACAAGCGTATTCTCCAACAAATTCCATTCTCATAGTTTACACCACAACTACCATAATTTTTCATCTCACGGAACCATAAATGGTGAAAATTTTAATGTCAAATTATTTGCATACAAATAAAATATACTCAAATGTCTATCATTCTATCTCACTCATTCTGATGGATGACCTATTTTTTTGTCATGATATAATGGAAATTTGCATAAATTCATTCATCATTTGATAATAGATATGATGTTGAATAATTTCATTCCCTAACACGTGTCATAATTGACCTTTAGTTGTAATTGAAATCAGGAAAAACAAATTATTGATGAGTATATATATATATATATATATATATATATATATATATATATATATATATATATATATATATATATATATATATAAAGTATACATTCTCTCGAATAAACTTGAAAGGGGTCCTGTTTTTTTTTAGAAAAACAAGGTAAAAAAGGGAAAAACTCAAAAACGGATAATATTTTGTTTTCAAACAGGCAAAAAAGAATTTTAAATTCTAAATAGATTTCAACGTATTTTTATCCGATACAGCTACTCTAAGCTCCTAATCTATCTATCTCAATGAAATGTAACTGGTTAAATTATTCATATCAACCGCATTTACTCAAGTGCTTTTAGTGAAGACTTACAAGCTGACATGAAGGTAATTACAGCTAAATTGAAATCGACACAGTTATTTTTAACTTATTTTCCTCTGATTTAATCCTTTAAAAAAAAAAGCTGTAAGTGATGAAATGCAAATACATCTAATATAATATGTGATAAAGAAGAAATTTTATAAGAGCTGAATTTATTCAAACATTCATACATTTAACTATAGATATCGGTCAAATGGATACATGATGAATGATTGCTGTAGTAATGCATTTGTTTCATTCTTCAGTATACTCAGACAGTCAGTGTACTTCATTGGCTGTGGCATGTGTGTGTATATCGGTACTAGAAATTAGATTATAAACATTTTGGAGAACAAAGTTGTATATTTGAGAGAAATAATCTGTACCTAACTTACCAGATCCAAAACTCTTAATCCACCGTTTAATAGGTAAAAACTATCAGTTTACTGATAAAAACAGTTGTTTATGAGTTTACTGACAAATCTCACTTCTATAATACAATGAATTATTATTGAAGTATTAAACGGTCAATTTTATGAATCTGTAGCTCGAACACACTATAACTAAATAGCTCTTTCCTAACAGTTATGCTATCGACGTTATCTTTCACAACGCCGATTTCTTTTGTTATCTATTATTCATGCTAAGAAGTTTGTTCCATATTAGTGTTAAAACGTGTACAAAGAAACAAATTTCCATGATTCTTTGAAAACCAGTCAAAGTAGCTAAGATATTTTGGTTTAATATATACGATTTAATTTGTATATTCATCCCTTACGTAATAACTTAAAACAATAAAAAATAATTTATTTATTGAGATCCCCCAATGCTACTTGAATTTATGTCTATGCATAATGAAAAAAAGATTGGGAAGTCTTAACCATTCAAATTCTCTGATAAATAACTGAAAAAAAGCAGAGAACTGAAATGATAATAAATATTCACTATTCAGTCAACTCTTAGCTAATATAAAGCTCTGTAATCTACCATATATACAATATAAACTAATTTAACAGTTCAACGAATAATTTGCGTGGTTATGTGGTGTTTTTTCTATCTTGGTATTATAAAGACGCTAAAGGAAAATGAACATTTTTCATGAAATTCATATTTTTTTTAATAAGACCATTACAATAGAAAAAAAACGAAGTGAATAAACACCTGTTACTCTAACAGTTTTTATTCACTTAGCTTTAGAATAAAATAGACATCAATATTCTGAATACTATTATATTATCTAGTTATTTTTAAATAACTGTACTATTTGAATTGAAACCATGCTAATAAAAGAATAAAATGTCTAGTTCATAATTCAATAACTATTTAAAATAATGGGATTTATGAAAAGTGCATTATTTTCATAGTTGAAATAATAAACTGATCTTAGTTAGACCATTATTAGAAACCTAGAAGCAGCGAATGGATGGTTCATCATAGCATGGGACTCACCAGAAGTGAGCATCCACGACTTTGACATGAGGGGATTAAACATAATTGCTTCGACTTCGCGCCCAAGCTCCTAAACTCAGCATCAAGTTATGTCAATGTCTAACTTCGATCACTCCATGATTTTTGCCTGCGGTGGATAACTGTCACCTACGGGACACAATTTGGACTCCACTGGTCTCAACTTCTCACTAGGACTACAGGAATATGTCCTGATGCTAGTCACTAGTGATGATTCTTATTAATGAGGAGATTTGTGGATATCGCATCATTTTCATAGTTGCAAGCACGAACTAATCTTAGCTAGTCCACTATTAGAAACCTGGAAGTATTGGGTGGCTGTTTAGCCCTTTCAGGGGTATGGCAGGCAGTGCATTCGCGCGCTAGACCTTAAGTCCTGCGTTCGATTATCGTATGCGGTCGTCGTGAATCAGCACTGCTGAGACACTTAATAGGATGAAACGGCCCTCCATTGCTTATAGAACCTTAAAGGTGATCTTGCAAAAATCAGTTCCTGATTTCAACGACGAAAATATTTAAACAAGTCATATTCATTTAATTTTCGTTTACTCATCTATCAGTTAATTAAAATATCCTTAAAACAGAAAAATTAGTGACAATTATTATGTAACATAGTTATTGTATGTGATGTTAAATTTTATTGAAATATTTCGCTTCCTTACTTCCTTAAAGCAGACGATAAGGGATCAATATCGACTCATGAGTTTAAACATGAGAGTACCATCATAATATTTAATTACAGAATATTTTTTTCAAAATTTATCTCAAAGTTCCTATCTTCTGTGTGTGTGTTGAAGAAGAACAACTAAATGAAATATTTTTAAAGAGTTTGACATAATTTATTATAAAAATGATGTAGTTCTATCGTTTTTAGGGTGAGCATAACGTTTATGGCAAAAGTTTATGAGTTTGAAAATTTTTTACTTTGAAACGGATTTCCTGATTATTTTCAGAGATTATAAAGTATATATATATATATATGTATATATATATATAAACGTGAATAAAAAAAGGAAAGAGGAACCTATTTTAATATTATACCAAAAATCAGTCATGTCGGCCAATACATATTACAAGGACGAAACAGAAACGCAGCACTCAGCTATTAAATTTTGAACACAGTACACTGAATTTGAATCTATGCGATTTTCCTCCACTAAATGCTAAATGTTGATTGAGGATTGGTTTACATTTGCACCTCATTTAAGTGTGAAATAGTTGGGTGTGTTGACAGCTCCACTTATTTTGAGAGTCTCGTCACTTCGAATGGCCTGGTGTCTAATGAAATCTAGACAAAAAATATGGAAGGATCGACTGGCTTTTGTAAACTTTAGTCACTTATGGAATAGATAAGATATTCATCTACTCACCAAAGGACGAGTCTACTGAGCAGCATTTCGATCCATTCTACTACGCGGATGTGAAGCATGGGCTTTAAGAAAGGGGGATATTCGCAGGGTAACAGTATTGGATTATCAGTATCTTTGAAGCATTCTTTGTATATCCTGGGACCACTTTGTAAGCAGTGCTGGTGTTTGGAAAAGGGTACTAGCTAAGGATGGTAGATCAATAGATGAAATATTGAGACTTCATCACTTCAAGTGATTTGGACATATGTTACTAATACCCAACCACAGACTGCCTCGTTGAGCTTTGTTTTATGATGTAGGGGTAGGTTGGAAGAAAGCTAAGGCTGGTTAAACCAAAACATAGCTCAAATCCATGAAGTTACTGACAACTGGATTGAGTCATGTTGGTAGATGTAGGCTACCTGGTTGGTGTCCGTAAGTTGATAGTAACTTATGGTTAGGGACCTAGAATGGCTCAAAATCGTTTACGGTCGTGCAGGTGCATCCATCTATCAAATTTTAGTCTTCTGAATTCCTTATCACCTTTATCTATCTCGTCTTAAGTTTATTTCAGACGCTAATCTTCTAGATTACCTCTAATACTTCATCTACATCTACTACTATGAGTTTTGAATCGACAATTCAGTCTTTCTGTACTAATGAGGTGTGGTAACTTGAACTGATGTACGTAAGTACGAAGTTCTATGTTATGGCTGACTGACTGGTAGACTTTGAAAGTGATTAAACTATCTAAATGGAAAGTGTCTGTTTATTGATATGATAAACAATTCAAAATAACAGTTGGTACGTTTTTAGTAGGTAGACTATTCGATGATTTCCTCTGATGACGTATACTACAAAAATATTTACTCAAATGCTGTCTTGTTTTATTTACTTATGCAGAAGACGAAATTTCGGAATAATATTGTATTTACATCAGCATGTTAGATTAAACTGTAAAAATCTCGAGTGTTCACAGTGAGCATTAAATGGTAATTAACACGACTCAATTATGGTACTGTTGTTTGCATGCCGGACCTTCTTTCGTTGTTTTGTGACTGTTTTGGTTTACCTCATTATGTTTTCACTATCAACATTATATACAACACATACACATACTGATTATTAAGTAGCTCTTTGTGTTTACCAATCAATTATTGATGTGTCTTCCATTCTAATTGACTTGACAATCCGAACACAATCTTTGAATGTGCAGCAGTTCGAGGTTAACTTCATTCAATTTTAGACATCAAATTTGTGTTAATTGGAATTTTTCATCAGATTATCTCTACAATTAGTGTTTTCATCAATGTGTCTGTTATATTCGTCACTTGGTACGCTTGAAGCTAATACGAGTTCACCTTAGTCGATAAACGCGAACGAGACAATTACCAGAGTCCAGGTAGGCTGCCTTGAATCCCAAACTGCAAAACAGAAGACTCGATAGGCGTAGAAAGTATATTCTACAACACCCAGCAATTACAATACATTCAAGCACACAACTCTTGTTTATACATCATAGAAACGTCCTTCGGACAGTCAAAAAGTAGCACACTATCATACACAGCAGCCAATCACAGCCATAGATTTTCTTGGTGGGAAATGAAATCTCAAGGTCAACCGGTCGGCCCATGCTCGCAAACGTGAAATCTAAAATAAGGCATTTATCAAGCGAGTTCTGGGGATCTAACATCCCCAACAGTATCTTTTAGGTTTTTTATTTTGCAGTCTGAAATATCTGACCGAAAACATTTATTGAAAATAATATTCACAATTCAGTTTTGTTTACTTGGTAAATACATTAATTTCCTATTAATTTGCTCCTAAAAAAACGCGATGAGCATATATTTCACATTTAGACTAATTTTACAATGTAACTGTATAATTTTATGTCATCTAATAATGATATTTTATTTGTAATTAATAACTGATTTACTTATGAAGCATTACAGTGACAATAATATTAGTGTTTTATTCTTAAGATATGCGATGTATGTATTTCACTATGAAACTGAATATTTTTCCATTTAATATGAAATGAAGGTCGTTTTCCTAATGAGGACATGATAATAGCTACTCTGTTGAATCTTAGAAATTCCGAAATAAACCTATGATTCTATTTAGCGCGAGTTATTGTTGAATGAAGAAATTCAAATTATGTAATCATTTGCTTCATGGTAATTAAATTCTATCTTGTATAGAAAGTGAAAACTTTATTGTTTTCCCTTGAGAAAAGTATAAAAACTGTAAACAATTATTAGTGAAGGGAATTCACTTTTCTAAAGTTTTTATTCATTAATCGATAGACAGCCTTATGCGTAGATTTTTTGTGTATGAATTGGATATGCAAGTTAGATAAAATAAGAAACAAAACAATCAGCATGATTATAAAAATCAATAAATATCACTGATTGTATTGTGTAGTGATATTAAACAGTTTCTTCATTGTATACTTTTCTTTGTCAATGAACAGTGTTTACAAATGACTGATTATTGAGCGATGATCAATGTAACTCTGTTACGTTAAGTGTACTGGTCATTATATCTAACCCCTACCTTACATCTAAACAACAATTATCGTACAAACAAACATAAAAGTGAACAGAGTGATTGTTTTAACGTAGCAATTTTTAATTTTCGACATAAAATAAAAAAAAAACACCAGGATTGTTGAAAAACATTATTCATTGCATTATTTACAATCAAAAATCAAAATGGATATACTATTACAGTTATTCTCAAAGATTTGTTGAGTAAGATAACTCAATTTTATCGATAAAAACAATGTAGATATATATTTTTAGATCGTACACAAGATATGAAAATAAACGAAAATAGGAAACGAAATGAAAGATAATAAAATAAGCTAGAACAACAAAGTTAAAGTAAGCAAAATATTATGGTAGTGAAAGGGGTGATCAATTCAACGAGTAGAACAGTCTAATCTGATCATAAATTATTATTATTTGATAAATCAGGAAAAATTTATCATATTTATGAGTATACAGTGAAAAAAATGTGGAAATATTTTATAACGAACATTTAAAACGCCACAGTTAAGAAATATCTGTAAATGGCTATCACAATGAAAGCCTGAAAATCAGCAATGATTATGAAGTTACATTCTTTCTCTCTATGGTCAAAGGATATTTAAACAAAACACATAATAATAACACCACACTTAGCAAAATAGCACATTCGGATTAGCGTTTTCTTTCGTAAGGTTGTCTTCTACAATCTAGAGTTGTCAAACCCATGCCTAACCCTCTTCCGCTATTTTAGCTTGGGACCAGCAGTAATTGTGATATTATAAAGAATGATTGTTTTTAACATATTCCCTTAGCAAATAGAAAATAGAATATAATCAGCAATAAAATGTTCTAGGGATTTCTTAGTACAATTCCATTTGGAATTACGTGAAATTAAAAAAAGTTTTCAGATATCGAAAACTATGTACCATTTAATCTAACATGGAATTTTTTTCAATTGGAGTTACGGAGATAAGTGTTTTTACACACTTGAAGTCGTTCTGGTATGGGACTCACCAGCATTGCGCATCCACGACTCCTGCACCTCGCAGGATTCGAACACGGGACCTTCGGTGTTGTGAGTAAACGCCTAACCATCGGACCACTGGGCTGGCATCCAACGGTGGTAATGTCTAACTCTGATGGATCTAAGGATTTTGCGCGACATCACCCATTTGTCTTCGGTAGTTACTGCCTACACCCGACAGGGTTGAACTCCATTGGTCACGTCTTCTCACTAGAACTTCGAGAATTTCCTCACGAAGCTAGTCACTAATGAGCATATTTTACGGTATTTGCAACTAGAGTTATAGAGATTGGTGTTTTTACACATTTGAAATCATCAACCAATCATTGTTAGACCACCATTAGAAGGCTGGAAGCACTGGACGGCCGTCCTGGGTACGAATCCTGCGGGGTGCAGGGGTCGTGGATGCGCACTGCTGATGAGCCACATACCAGGACGAATCGGCCGTCCAGTGCTTCCAGATTTCTAATGGTGGTCTAACAATGATTGATTGATGATTTCAAGTGTATAACACGGAATTGTTTGTGTTGATCAACTCATCGTTAAATGACATTAGAATGTTGTAGGCTAAATTTCATTTTGATACTATATATGATTTATACACAAAAATGTTCACTGCATTTGCAAGCGCATTTGTTGAATCCTCTCATAATAAATCACTAATTTTTATCTTCTATCGCTTATCACTCATATGGTGGCATGAAAAAAATTCAAAACTGATTACGGTGTTTATTTACTAAGCTGAAACATATCCTGTATATCAATTATAATGCTCGGTTCATGTAAGAGAACACAATAGTCATGTCAGTGACGTTGTAAAAGTAGAATGACATCTTCTTGATTATGTACCTTCAGTTTTATTCTCAGGACGATTCTTTAGCCCGTCACTTGGACTAGGTCTCAATGAAAAGCCAATGACCGCTTCGAAAGTTAGCGAACGAAGGATATAGGTAAATGGAATCCATGGAGTAATCTTTTCATAACAGAATTAGCCATTCCTTATTCCCTCCAAATCAATGCTATATTGAGAGGATTTAATGATCTTTTCAGTGGTCTTTGAACTATTAGTTATCCTACAAAAAGTGTTTTATGTTTCATAGTACTAAGCAACGTCTTAATATCTACTCTAACTGCACTTTAAACTAGGGTAGAAGAGGTGTCATTTTCTTCAGCGCTAACAACTCCAAAATACGCATCTTGCAAAGATATATTTGGTAAAAAAAATCAAACAAATTAGCTCGAGTAAAATAACGATCAAATGCTGTGTTTGTTAATTATAGAAATTATGAAACTAAACATTTTTCATCATACATACATCACACTTTACACCGATGGATTACATAAACCGGTTGTTTGTATTTACATTAGTCAATTTGTTAAAAGCAAATGTCTCTAACGAATCAATCAGAACCTGTTTAACTTATATAGAAATACGCGTACAATACTCTATCAAACTAGTGAGTTCATAGTTAATTAGTTATGTGAAGATTCATGTCACACTATGTGGAGGAAATTGAATAGACCTACTTAAACATTATCTTTAGGTTTGATTGCATCACTTGTCTGTTTGCTCCTTACTTAACAATCTAATTGGATTTAATTCATAAATTTTCTAATGAATTAGGCACATTTTGTGATGAAGTTAGTCTTATTAAAAATCAAATTATATTTACTTCAAAATTGGTTAGAAAATTAAGTTTAATTATATCGCTGTTTAATGGATAAATAATAGAGAAGATTTTATTCAATATTCAATTTTAGACTTCTACCTTTTTTCAAAGAAAATAATACTTTGAAATTATAAAAATAAACTACTGATGAAATTAAGGTTGTCTTTCGTTTAATTTAATTTGTCTGAACTAAATAGTTGATGAGTTAAATTTATTTATTTATTTTACTTGTAAATAAGTGATCGTTTACAATTTTGCGTTCATATCAATTTTATTTAATATATCTATTATTAGCTCATCAACTATTTAGTTCAGACAAATTAAATTTGACTAAAGACAACCTTAATTTCATCAGTAGTTTATTTTTATAACTCCAAAGTATTATTTTCTTGAAAAGGTAGAAATGTAGAATTGAATATTGAATAAAATCTTCTATATTTATCCATTAAACAGCGATATAGTTAAACTTAATTTTTTAACCATTTTTGAAGTGAATATAATTTGTTGTTTACTAATATCACAATTTAAATAAAACTTACTTTATCAAAAGAAATGTGCCTGATTCATTAGAAAATTTATAGATTAAATCAAATTCGATGGACAAGTGAACGTTGAGAAAATTAAAATGGAATCTTCTTCTGTAAGTTTCTCCAATGTTAATTTCTATCATCTCGTCATAAACTGACAGCAGATGTTACAGTTTAAGTACGCTTGAAGTCACATTGCCTATAGTTATGACTGAATCAGATGATAATGGCTGAAATCTTTTTGTTATCGATGAAACATGACATGACATGAGATTTACTGTTTTACTAATGACTAATAAAAAGTACGCCAATGTTAAAACATTTTCACAAAAATGTTTAATAGTTGAAAAAAGAGTCGTATATCATTTATAAACTTCCAAAAAAGTGAACACTTATGTTTGAAATGATAACTACACTTTCATCATTATTTATCCCAAAAAAAACAATGACAAAATGACTGACTATTCAATACTAAAACTTCATATAATATCTTAACTAATCAGTCTCATACCCTATTCAAATTGTTATTATATTCACTTTCTATTTTACAGAATTTTTATGACATTTTCTTTCAACCAACCGTCTCTGGTTTTTTTTGGTATAGAAAGGAAATAAAATGAATAGAGAATCGTGTTTTTTTATCTCCATTAGGGAAAAACAGGAAAGAGGTAATTAAAAAACGACGACGAAGAAGAATAATAATAAAATGAAATGATGAAATGAAATCAAATTCGACAACTTATGATGTCATTAGTTGGTTGCGAACAAAATAAAGGAAAGAATAAACGAATTCATTGACAGTGAATAATTTATTAGATGGAAATTTACATTTAAATATTGCGCCAGAAGAAATTGCGTCTATAATTATCTAAATAATTATACGAACAATGTAAATGAATGAATACAAAAGAGCAAAGTTTACGAACATCTATATATATTTATTAGTAGCAAAACGAATTTTGTCGAGATAGAAAGAGAAAGGAGAGAGAGAGAGGGAGAAAACGAATTAAGGAAAGTGAGTTGAAATAAGTTAGTTGAGAATAAAATGTAATTAGTCAAACAAATACACATAAAATGTTAAAATAAAGCTTTCATATAAAACCAGTTATTTTTGCTCTAGTTGAATTCTTTTGATATTATTCAGTTGAGCAGTGAAAAACAAGATAAGAGTGATTTTGAACGAATGACAACCGTATAAATTTTTTCGTATGGTATATATAATTTTTTTTCTCACTGATAATAATTTTAAATTAATTTATAAGTTTTATTAAGTGAACAAAATTGCTTTGAGCGTAGATTGAAACCGGTTTAGTGAAGTGTAGATGCGTTTCAGAAGAATTATAGGAAATTAAAATTTGTTTTCATCAGGTTTGAACATCGTCCACAAAATCATAGATGACAGCGAAGTATAGAGCAGCTTTTTCGTTCTCTCGTGAGATAACATGTTGGTGTAGCAACAAAGTCCATTTTTGGACAGAAGCAAAAATACTGACACTTCATTACAAGTATATATAATAATAAAGGTGAGGAAATTATCTAAAAACTCACATAATTCGTCAAATTTTTAGTTGACATTTGGTTTGAAATAAAGATCTTAGAAGAACATAATCCGATCTTCAGGCATACAGGTTTTCCAAATCGCTTGAGTCCTAAAAAAGAAACTGACTGGAAATAGATCATATACGTATTATATTTCACATTTACAGAGAATACTGATGAGAGATTACAGCAATTTATATGTAAAGTGAAATAATAAATTTGTTCCATAATTAAGATTATTTCTGACCACATAATTTTTCAACTTATAATTTAACATTTTGGCTCTTTTTCTTATAGACTGAACGACATTTGTTGGTATCTTGGAACAATAATTCAAACTTACAAAAACTTTCACGATTATCCATTTAAAATTTGAGAAGAATTGACATTTCCCTCCAAGATTTTAAGTACTCCTAGTTGCTGAGGGCAAAATAGCATGAATTATATGTTCAAAACTGCATTCTGGAAGTTTCTGAACATCATTCACCTGTAGTGGTAAAATTTTACGCAGACAACACAATTACTGAAACGGAAACATTTATTATTGTACTTAATTCTAGCAATAATTGTTATATTGTAGTCCTTTTGTTTATCTGTATTAGAGACTATCTCTCGCGCGCCAAGCGTGTTATTTCCTTTCCGCTTCTCTCCTCGGTGGTTGTTAGCCGCTTCTTCATTCTGGTCTTGATATTATTTCGATATTACGAGGCCAGCGGCAAATATACCTCTTCATATAGAACAGTTTTATCTCTGACTTCTGGATCTATTGAGATTTAACTTGATAATCTCGTAAAGAACCATAGTTATTTTATCTCACTATACACCTGTCACTAGCATTTTATATACTTTATAATCTAGAAGATGGTGTGTTACAAAACGCAATTCGATCAAGAATAACTTGAATTTAACAGACTACATATATTTTAATTACTGAGTGTATTTTTTGGTTGTTCAAGATTTGAATTAGTTACATAATACAAAATGTATGTGTGTAATTGAATCATTCTATACAATAGTGATTCCAAAAATTTTCATATGTAACTTGCAATTGCATGTTGTTGTGTTCATAAACTTAATTGTTTACTTTACCAATCCGACAACTAAGCAACTTATCAAGGTTATGTAAAATGAACTTTTTCATCAGAAAATCTTTTCTTAACAAGCTTGTGTTTTTGTGTGAGTTGAATTGTTGATTATCTTATTTTCCTTTATTTGTAATGATTAATAGTAGTTTGATTGTTTGAATACTTATCGAAGTTATTTTCTGATAAGAGAGTCAACTAAACCTTTGATCAGTAAATTTAATTTTTACAAGGTGAGAGAGAAATAACTATCTTAAGATGATATTCTACATAAGCCAGTAACCATAGAAGTTTATGGACCAGTTGTTCCCATAGAATTCTAAGGCACATGTAGACCCTTCGTTTACATTCAAAAATTTTCGATTCTGTAAGATGGAACGTCACTATCTATTAACTTGATTGAGTTTTCCTAAATTCGTAGACCTTCCTAGAAGGGATCGTTCTGTGCTTCCACATGTAAACATTTTGGGAATGAGCGTCAACTACTTTTATCTTTATCAGTATAACCAGTTTTATAGACACATTCAGAATTTTTTGGATTTTAAGTAGAATAAAATTACGTAATACCTCTCCGTTCAATGAATACATGATAATTTCTGTCATTAATAACAAATAGCATTATGATAATTGTTAAATCAACATTATTTTTTTATCCGGATGATAAATAAATAGTATGAATCAGTTTCAGATATTTACTTTATTATTGCATAAGCTTCAAATACACGATATTGAACATTGAAAGTAAAGACAAGTCGAAAATAATATTTTTCCCTCTACCACTAAATTATCACTTTTAGCTTTTTTTCTGATTAAAAAGTAAAGAAAATGAACTGTTTATACGTACAAGACATTTCATTTGAAATAATCAATTTTATCATTCAGAGATTTAATTGAAATTATTTGGCGAATGTTTAGTGTAATATCATCGGTTTTCCACTAGTTTTCATGAGGATATTTACAATTAAAAGTTGAATAATTAGATGTATTGTGTTTTAAAACTATCAGTCTATGCATATAGACTTTTACTTTTCAGCTAACTATAATTTCTGCTCAAATTTGGATGTTGTTTAAAGTGTAGTCATTGAATATTTTTGCTTGCTTTCAAATTGCTTTATCTAATTTTTTTGTCACAGATAAATGCAGTGCATAACTTGTAACATTATTAAGAATTCTAACTAATGCTTAATATTTCAAATCACTGGAGATCAGCATTCATAAAATGGACAAGTCAGCAAAAGTATGCATGATACTTCCAACAATTTCTGTTACTTTCGGAAATTCCATACAACCTGATCCTTTGATAAATTTAAATAAAGTGAGCAGAAAAATATTTTCAGAATGAATGAATTCATCATACTTTTAGGGCTTTTCATTAACTGCAAACAGCCTAAATTTACTTTGATGAAATTATGATAAAACTGTCCCATTACATATCATAATTAATGGAGTTCAGTTCAAACCAACATAAGAAACAAGAAAATCTTAAGCATACAGGCATACTGTTGACGAAAAACTCGTTTGAATCCATCTTGCATCCGATGGTGAAGAGATATCAGGCAGGATCGATCAAATTATTAAAACCAAACTAGAGACAAGCTTTTTTGCAACCCAACGTTTCTCGCTTTGAAATGTTCCTCGAATCAGTCAAAAGTGAATCAATACTTCGCTGCGGTCACCTCTGAATGTATTTACGGATTTTCATGTACTTTTGAGAGCAAATACATGGAAAGGACTGAGAGAAAGGCAAGTATAAGGTTTTGGGACTTGCTTCCTACAAACTGTGTCCAAAAGGAAAGATAGTTTTCACAAATGCGATCACTAAACATTTATTAATAGATAATCGACACAACATGGATACCCCAAAAGTATTCAAGATAATTATCAAACAACATATATTACTTCTGCTCAGTTTCGCTTTGGACATTAACAACAAGCGCTCTAAACTTGACCTTCGTGTACCGCATGGTAAACTTAGCATTGTCATAGTAAGATAGTTTTATCAGTTTAACACTTTCATCTCTTCATCATAGTTTATAACTTCAAAAATTCCCATCGATATTCGTTCATTCACTTGAATGTTGTTTTATCACTCATCTGATAACAATTTGTTATTTTTATCTATTTTCTTTATATTATTGTTTACAACTTCAACCTCTTCTTCATTTATGATTTCATATTTAACTTATAAATACTAATCAATATTAATCATTATGTTAAATATGTTACTTCCTCTTGCTACTTATTTAAGTTCTAACCAAACTTTATTGATTATAAAATGTGATAAAGCATTTTTGCAATCATATTATTCATTGTAATTTAGGTCATTTCTGGGTTGATGAAAAGCTCTAAATTATAATGAGTTCATTTTATTCTAAAACCTGGTGAAAATTCTGTTACCTTATAACTCAATTCAAAGTCAAAAAACACTGTCAAAGATCAAATGTCTTCTATTTCCTGTAATCGATTCGATGATTAGATTTTAAAATGCTAAAAAAGTGGAAAGAACCTGAAATGTTTTTCATTTTTATTAGATGCCGAAAGAAACTTATCTATTACGATCATAACTATCAATAAGAAGATTTGAACAACCAATACAAATCAAGTAAACTTCACCTCACTGCACAAGCCAATAGCTGAGTGAATAACGCTATGAACATCAACTTTGGGATGCAGATACATTCAGCTGATGAGTGCTGAGTGAGACGAAGTGCACGACCTGAATTCGAGCGCTAGCTACTAATCACCCCCTACTAGGCCGAAATTCCTAGAACCTATGGTTATGATTTTTAGATTTCGCAACGAGTTGCAACGATGTTTATTAAAATATTTATGGTGACATTCAATCCCAATTCGAATATCAAAATTATGAATACACTGTTGAAATTTCTTTCTTACCTATGCAACAAAATTTTTGACGTACTTTTCTGTTGTATTTTAATCAAACCAACTTACATTCAAGTGTTGGTGAACGCATACAAAGAGTGACTAATCCTACAAAGTCCTAAATATCCATTACAGAGGCATTCAACCCTTTATAAATATAAATAAAAAACCCTTAAAAAATCAATACAACAAACACTTGACCTGAAAAATTTAGATATTTTATCTCACTTGTGTCTTTTGCTTCCGCAATTGTTTAATTTTGAAAAAAAATTAGATTAAAATGAAGTCGAAAAATTCATGTTCTTGAAATAAATTTCTTGTTTTTTTATTGAATTATAGGTAATTCAGATTGCACTTACATTTTCAGGATAACATAGTTTAAGATCTTATCATTTTTTGAAGAAAAAAGAAGTTGAAAACTGTTGTTGAAAGTTTCAGTGTTATTTTTGAAACGAAGAGTTGAAGAGTCAATCCAAGCAGACAAATGTGATACGCATATTTATTTTATAGGATAATATAGCATCAAAAAATTTTCCAGGGTTTTATGATATAAATTTTTATCGATTGTGTTTTTTTCAATTACGCGACAGTAATCGGCTAACGGAAAGATTGAAATGCATGCTTTACAAATAAAAATAATTAATTACATTATTTTTATATTTGTTCAACATAAAAATCTATTTACGCTACAATCAACAAGGTTTTCAATGTTGAAAAATTAAGTGAGCGTAATTTTAATAATTTGATATTTCAGAGTATGAAATCATTCAAGTTGTTTTGTTGAAGTACTTCGTAAATTAATGACAGGTAGTTGAAACCAGACTGATGCATTGAAATTATAGATGGCCACACATATAATGTTCACCCACAATAATTTAAGTTTGAAAAATATATATAGTAAATTAAGGGTGACGAATTACTTCCGTTACAAAACAAACATCATTCATTGTTGTTTCACAATTAACTTTATGGCAGAGATGTTCGTAACTTTTCAAGATAATACAGTGCAACTTTTGATGTTCCATAATAAGTGGCAGTAAACTGTGACACATATTTTCTTCAAATCCATATAGCTAGACGATAAACATCTGATTATCCTATAGTGAATCATTGTAACGAAAATCATTAGAATTCTTGTTTTATCATTTAAGCAGCAAAATTAAGCAGCATACCTTCTTTTCTTAGCAAATGAAACTCATAATTATTAAATCTCCATAATTACTAATGTAGACACATTACAATCATAATTGCATGAAATCTAACAGCTAATTTGAAATTTCAAACATTCAGACAGTATTCGATTATTTCAGATATATTTATTTAGAGCCCAGCTTTTTTATACTCTAAGAAAGAACTTCTCTAATATACTACTTTAAGATGTCATATCAACCAATTTCATGATCTTTCTTAATTTAAAAAAAGACTATTTAATTTGAGTCAAATAGCTTAGTATTATTGAAATATTTATTCGACGGTGAGTGAAAATGAATTTTTATGTATTTTTCCAGTTGATGATATTATTGTCAACACTGTGCTTAGACTTAAAAATTATTCATTTTAATTTGATGCTTATATTTTTGCCTAATAATTGTATAATGTTTGAAAAAAATAGATATAAGGAAACCTCTAAGTAAATATTCAATGTTAAATGTTCATTCATAAAGATAACTATACTAGTTGGTTTAATTTAAGATTAGTTTGTGATTTAAAACTATGAAAATTCTACTATCTTCAAAAATCACCATATACTGAATTTGTTTTATTTATAATATGTGAAGAGACCAATGTGAAAATGATATAGGAAGAATGAACCAATTAAACTAGTGTAATATTCTATTAGAAATCAGAAAAACACTAACTATATTTTAAAAAAAATCATAATTTTGTTTTTCGCCAAACTATCTTACATGGAATATTTCTATTAAACACGATAGTTAATTTAAATATAAATGAATTGATAATAGTTCAGCTGCGAACGGCCTAAATTTACCGTATGAATATTCCTACTATTGAAGAGCCTTAAAATATATTGAATTCATGTTGTTCACGAAGAAGTATTCTTCTTGTTTTATTTCAAATTTATCAAAGGACCAAATTGTATGGTATAATCAAACATTTAATATTCATTTCGGTAAGATCAATAAAACTATTTAAACACTGCTAAAATCATATGATTTTACATAACAAAGTATACATCCAATAATTCATACCTTTGAAATATTTAGTAAGATTCAGTAAAATTCAGTGAAAATTATCTTCAAAACAAAACATCCACAAGATATGGAAAAGCAGCAATCATAAAAATGCGAATAAAATAATCTGTAAAATATTATCAGTAGAAAGTTAAAAGAAAATTATATTTTGAAATGATAACAAAGCAATTAATTAGTCATTAGAGGAAAATAATTTCAAAAATCTTCTCTATCACTATTCATTCTGATTTGAATTGAATAGTATAGAAAATAGAACTACTTGTTTCCATTTTTTTGTTGATTGAAATATTTCAGAAACATTTTATTTAAAAAAAAAATAAATTATTATTTAGATTTATAGTAACAAATGTTACAATCAATTACGTCGTTGGATGAAATAATTTTCTAATTTGTGTTAGTAAACGAAATTATTTATATTTGTGTAATGATCAAATAATATCCATTAGTAAATGGTCTACTCTGGCATAGTTTTTGTGTACATTATATCGAAATACTGATGTAAATGATAATTTGAATTTCTTTTTCATTTTGATTCACTCACTTATTTTTTCTTTACATCAGGATGAACTGTAAATAAAATGTACACTCAATTGATTTTAAGTAGATACTGATGTTGATGTCTGGATTACAGTATTAAGTTTACATTATTCAGTTTAAAAAACAAAACCAAATCATAATATGAAGCAGAACAAATCTGTAAATCATTTTTGATGATTTTAAAAATTTTTTCAATAAAATCATATGCAGTAAATGCCGGATATTTTTAAATTACTTAACTGATCATCTTTATTTTGAATTGTTCCGTTTAGTATTTATTCTTTCTTCTATTTCAATATTACAGTTATTTTAATCGTTAACTTTTCGGGAAACCTACATTCATGAATAAATAGGTAGATGGTGTTGCAAAATGTTCATCACACGAAGTCATATCATCATCTATGATATTGTTTTCCTTCAAAATAGACATTGTCTATAATATATTTATATTAATAGAACTATTAGATTTTTGAAAGGAAAAAGGAAAAAATGAAATACAAAATTTTGGTTAATTTTAGCAAATGTTACATTCACTTTTTTAAAGAAATATATTGAGTTATTTAAATTATTTTTTGATCGGTGAGATAATTCTATTGAGCGTAGTCATAGAGATATGATTGTTCTCTGAAATTAGATTTGATTGAATAGTAAGTAAACTGTCAGAATATATATGTATATATATTTAGGTCAAGAAAGAAAATGAATTTTTCATTTGAGATAATTTTAATACTTGGCACATTTTTATTTGGGAGTAACTATAAACATGTGATAATTGTCTATAATTATAAATATTCATTAAAAGTTATCTATTTATAGATATGTTTTTTTTATAGCACTGTCAATCAATGTGAATAATGCTGCTCGATTAGTCTCAAAGAGAAATATATATTTTCCTACATATTGTTCAACATATTTCTATTGAATTTCTTTATTATATATAACCTGAATAGAAATTTAAGGTCGGAAGTTAATGCAGTGAAGAAATGGCGATTAAATAAATAGATTATATCGGTACGATGAACAAACTTTGAACTTCCAATAAAACTTAATACTCGTAAATATCTGCATCTAATAGTTTTGATAATATTTCAGTCGTTTTAATTGTAATCTTTTTAGTCAAAATATTACACACCAAGAAGAATTGTAATAACCGTGTTTTTGTTTACGATATTTCGTCAACTTCTGAAACATTTTATGTTCATTTACACTGATTATAAGGAATGATTAGAAATTCTTTGGCAATCTAGATGTTTTATTTACTGAACAGAAATCATTTGACTAAGGTATGAACTCTTAATAACACATTGGTAATAGAGTAGGGAGTTTACGTTAAAACAACTGATAATTCCACTTATTTCTGAAACCATGAATTAATCAATGTTTGACCACCATTAAAAACCTGGAAGCACTGGAAGGCCATTTCGTCCTGGTATGGGACTCCTCAGCAGTGCACATCCACGACTCCTGCACCCCTCAGGATTCGAACCCGGGACCTTCGTTATTGTAGGCGAACGCCTAACCATCGGACAACTGAGCCGGTATCTAACGGTGTTGATATCTAACTTGAGTAATTCACGGAGTTGCGCAACTTTATACTCAGTCTTCGGTAGTTACTGTCTACACCCGAACAGGTTGAACTTCACTGGTCACGTCTTCCCACTAGAAATCGGAGAAGATTCCTCACGAAGCTAGTCACTAGTGAGCACATTACGGGGTTGTGAAGATTGTTAAGTTACATATTTTTGAAACCATGAATCGATCAATGTTACACCACCATTAGAAACCTGGAAGCACTGAAACACGGCCGTTTCGTCCTGGTGTGGGACTCCTCAGCAGTGGTTAGGCGTTCGCCTACAATACCGAAGTTCCCGGGTTCGAATCCTGCGGGGTGCAGGAGTCGTGGATGCGCACTGCTGAGGAGTCTCATACTAGGACGAAACGGCCGTCCAGTGCTTCCAGGTTTCTAATGGTGGTCTAACATTGATCGATTCATTGTTTCAAAAATGTGTAACTTAACAATCTTCACAACCCCGTAATGCAAATTCCACTTATGAAAATTCACTTTGCTTATCTTTAAGTAAAACAAATATATTGATTGATTGATGTTGATCAAAACAGGTATGGAGAAAAATCACCATACACTACATTTTATGACATGGTCATTAAACCAAAAAAATAATAACATCTGTTACATTTAAATTGTCATTTTTATTCAAAAAGTGACTGAGTATCAGTCAGAATATCTACTTTTCATTACTGCATGAGTTCTATGCGATAGTAACAGATGATACCTAGTACACAACTCAAGTTCAAGATTCTTGATCATTTACTTTTAAACACTTATCTTTTGTTTAACTTCATCAAGTTCTATCCATTTTTCCTTTTAAGGCGCAATTATATTATTTCTCTGAACTATTCCAAGTCAAATATTTTTTCTTCTATTTAGTTTATTGGTTCCTTTTAAAGTTAATTATGAAAGCAATAAACCATTGATTTCATAGTCAAAGTTGTTTTACATAAAGTATAAATGTTTTTTGTTATTTTTTTATGACTTCCGATAAAATTCACTCTTGAAAATACTGAAGGTTGTTTATACTTATTCATCATAAATTCAAATTTTATTTATTTTAATTAAGTTTGTTTACAGTTGATCCATTGATTCACTCCGTAATGGTATTCACTTTTTTTTAACCAACCATAAAGAAGTAATGAAATCAGGTTTAAGATATTTTTAATGAAGATTATTTATTTAGTTATTTAAACCCACAAACATTATTAGCACAAGTCGGCTCTAAAGTATATATGCACCATACGAATAATTAGATTTATGTGGGCTAGGAGAATCAAATCAAACCAGATGGTCCTCCTAGGTGATCACTCCCCAAGCCTGTCACCAAGAATAGGTTCATGCACCGTAGCTTATGCACATCATCGGTTTGGAATCAGGGTTTTCCAACTTCCTTGGGTGGATCTTCAGTGCCCACCAACTTTGTTGAATCCAAGGACATTCCATGAGAAGTGTCAGTTTCGTCAAGTTTACAGGTGTGTTATGCTACCTTGTTTCAACTGACATGTTGCCTACTACTATGCCTTTCGACCGAATCACCTTGAGTAGTTAAATATTATAGTTCGATAATGTTTGTGAATAGAAATCGGAATAATATTTAACATAAAATGTAGTTAACCTCAAGTGAAAATACAATAATAATGATGTTTACATAATAAAGTTGTACAAAATTTGTGGATAAACTTACTGTCTTATAATACTTTGATTCTTTTCTCTACGTAATTTATGTAAAAATCAACTGTAGCATTGCTAGTGATTACCCAAATAGTGCGAAAACTGACACTACTCTAAATAGTTGACAGTATAAATAAATTAATACGATATTCTTAAAGCAATTTAAGGATAATTATTAGTAATTCAATAATTGACAATGAAAAATAATTTATCTAATATCATCAAATAATATATGATTAAGTAATTAATTTTGAGCAAAAGCTGATATTTATTCTAACTGTTTTACTTAGTTACATTATTATCAAACAACTGTTGGTCGAATAATATGAATACAATGTTACCTACATGAAAATAACCTAAAACATAACCATAATAAAATGTCATTTTCTTAAAATTCTATGGATTCTTTTATTTAACCGTTGTTGAGTTTACACTTTTGCTTATTCATGTTGACAAACAATGCCATACAAAATACATTTCTTAGGAATAGCAGAATCGAATAGCTAACTTTATAATCCCATGGATCACTGAACAACTGTTTCATCATCTCAGTTGTACATGACGCGTCTAATTTCAGTCAATATATTTCATTGAACAATAATGTATTTAATTAGACCTTCATCAGCTTTTACATTAAAACAAAATAATATTTAAATGCATATATGAAATTACTGAAGTAGCCAAGGAAGCTTATGTGTCAGTGATAACGGTAGAATAGATTACAATTATAAAAAAATATCTGTCCACTCAGTTATAAACTTTCCTTACAATAACAGCACCACCGAACACAAACAATCCATCGAAGATACCTATGATCGACGACTAGTAACTTCTCATTTTTTCTACTTTCTAAAGGTATATTTCACAGTTATAAATTAGAAGAAACCGAACGAAGTTTTTAGTTAACTAAATCCAGTTTAACACTTAATTCATTATTCTTCGTTAAACGCATTAAATAAAGTCAGGTCACAAAATATACACCGAAATCACCAATCGAAAATAATATTATTAAAGCTGAAAATTTAATAACAATGATATTGATTAGCATAAATCATACAAATTAAGTGACTATTTCCACAAATTTCATATAGATACACTTCACCCATTACATAGAGAACCTTTATACGCTTTAACTGAAATAAGTTGCTACTTATTAATTTACTGAGTAATAATATAGTTATATTGTTAAATCTTTATAAAGATAATTGTTTCGCACTTAACTGGCTAGTTTTAAATGCACATATATGTACTGGGATTTTAAAAAAAAAATCTGTTTTATTTATCTATCTTCCCAATCGATATCAAAAGCCGTGAAATTTATCATGTTTCGGTTCACGAGTATATAGACTAGTGACGCAATCAATACAACAATGAATCAAGTGGTAGTGTACTTTTTGATTATCTACATTCGTTCCTGATAAGAGTTCTCACTTCAGAACTCAATTTTAATAAATAAACAAACATAACGGATAGAATCATTTCGACTTTATATATATATATATATATATATATATATATATATATATATATATATATATATATATATTCGTGATATACAACTGAATGAATACAAATAAATAATCATTTCAATGATATTATTTTTATTGATAGTTTAGTCAAATTCTTCTCAGTACCAGTTTTGCACAATGTTACAATGTTCAATTAGTTAGTTAATGAATAGGAAAAGAATGAAGCAAATGAAATGATTCAATCAATGTACATTACATTTGCTAAATGTGTCATTGAAATGAAATTGAAATTACGGAATTTTCTTTTTTAATGTCATATTAAATGCATCAATTCTATTCATCCTGATCAAATTGTTTGGAGTATTGTTTGTTTGTTTGTTTTTTGCGAAAATTTAGTAACAAATGAACTAACATGAGTAGAGATTATTTTAGTCAAACCATACATATTGAAATGTATGTAATACAGTGTACTTTGAACATTATTCATTCATAATGAAAAAAATACAACAACCAATGATTTACTTACCAATGAATGATAATATATATATATATATATATATATATATATATATATATACATATATATGTAGAAACATATGAATCAACAAAAAGTCGACTAACAATATTAAATGTTAGAATATCTCATTTTGATGAATACAAAGTTAATTAGAGAAATATAGAAAGAAATATGAAGAAGAAGAAGAAGAGAAAAGAGATGACTCCGCTTTTTTGTTGATTGAATACATAAATTTACTAAACATGACTTCATTTCAATTTTTTGGAGAAAAAAGAGAAAACCGAAAGAAACCTAATCATCATTGTGATTTATTGTTGTTGAATGAATGTGGAAACTGTTGTTCACAACAACAACAAAACACATTAAATGAATTGTCTATCTTTAGAGAATAACATTCAACAGATTATTGTTAGTTGCCCTTACCCATTTTTACATGTTCATATAAAATGAGAAGTTGAATGATGAGATTGAAAGAAAAAAGTTTCTTCTTTTTGTTGTTATATTTCCATAGATTAAAAGTTAAAATATTATACGTTTTATTTTTTAAAGAAATGTTCTTTCTCTTAAATTATAATTGATAATTTATGCTTATATATGTTTCATGATATATTCCATGATTAAATCCAAAACATAATTATTTTCCATTTTCAATGTGAATTAAAACAAATGAATAGTTTCAGTCTCATTCATTTTGAATGAATAAAACATGAAATAAATTGAAAGGAAATAAATGAATATTAAATTTTGAAGAAAACTACAATTTCTTGATTAATAATCATCGTAGTAATGTTAGTAATGAATTGATTTCTTTATGTATGTTGGAATATTCTGATTAGTAAAGTTATTAAATTAAATCTTCTTCAGCAGATTCAGTTTTTTGACTAGTGGTAATTGTACGTGATGCAGTTAATTGTGATTGAACTTCTCTTGGTGGTGGTGGTGGTGGAGGAGGAGGAGGTTCCATCATTCGTTTTATGTCATCATTACCTATAGTACTTTGTACACTATCATTTCTTGACGTGGAACTTCCATTGTTTCCATTGAAATTTTGATGGAATAAACTCAACAGATCAATTGGTAAAGGGAAAATGATAGTAGAATTTTTCTCATCTGAAATACTACTTAATGTTTGTAGATATCGTAATTGTAAAGCAATAGGACATTCACCAATTTCCATAGCAGCAGCTTTTAAAGCTACTGATGCACGTTGTTCACCTTCAGCAGCAATAACTTTAGCTTTCGCTTCTCTAGCTGCCTCGGCTTCAGCTGCCATTGCACGTTGTAGTTGAATAGGTAAACGAACATCTTTGATATCAACACGTTCAACTTTTACTCCCCATGTCTCTGTGGCTGTATCTAGGCAATCTTGCATTAAGTGAGCAATTTGTTCACGTGCTGTTAGAAGTTGATACAAATCCACTGTACCGAGGACATTTCTTAATGTAGTCTGTGCTAGAAGACGAGTGGATCGATTGGCATCTTCCACGTTAACAACTGACATCACTGGGTCGAAGATACGATAGTAGACGACAGCATCAACAGCAACAGTCACTGAATCTTTAGTTAAAACCTCTTGAGTTGGTACATTGAATGTGAATGTACGCAAATCAATTGTTTTGACATTATCTAAACAAGGTAAAATGAATACGAGACCGGGTCCTTTCGGAATTTCTGATACTAATCTTCCGAGGCGAAATACAACAGCTCGTTCATATTGCGCAATCACTTTTAGACACATGAATAGAGAAAATGGTAAGGTTAAAAGTGCAGCTAGATAAGCTAAAAGTTGCATTGCAGCTTCACAACCAAACATTCCTTTGTTACCCTGACGTTTATAGGATCCTCTTTTGCCCAGACGTTCAGGAACAAGAGAAAATCCACGCGCCAATGTTGGCATCGAAGCTGGAACACGTAACTGGGTTGATTCATGAGTATGGTCTGAAATATTTCCTGATCTTTCATTTTCACGGTCCACATGATAACCAGTTGGAGCTGGTGGTTTTCGTACATTAGTATCCATTCCCGCAGGATTTGTATTTTGCGTGTCTGAAGCAAATGAAACCGAAGGCATTCTGTATTCACAGTTAGAGGTTATTCAATGTTGATATCAAATTCTCTCAATATCACTAGTCTGTATCCATATGGTGCATTTGGTAAATTTTGCAAATCATTCCATGGTAAACTGTATTATACAAAAACAAATTAGAACACCTAATTTACGTAGAAAAAATAATTCTGTATGATACTCATCTGTGTATGTCACGATCTTCGTAACCTTCAAACATTCTTCTACATTAGTTAAATTTGTCTTATCGATCTATCAAATATCTAGTTTAGTGACCAATCAAATAATTGGGATAAAAACTAGTTAAGCTTGCTGACTATCCTCATATGTCTGTCTAACGATCGCTATGTTAATCGTAAAAAAAAACAGAAACCAATGACAGCTTTAATTTTTATTTACTGTGGAATGGAAACTCAAAAAATAGCAGAGTAAAATTAAGATTACATAATTTGCAATTTAATAGATGATTTATAAAACATTTCTTTAAAATGATAAAATCAACTACTGTTCCATTAAATATTATTATCAAAAAACAATGTTAGTTTTAGTAGTCAGCAAACCATTATTTTCTAAATTAATAATTTATTCTAATCAGCCATCTTATTGTCATTAAGCAATTATCCGTATGTCTATTTGAGTATCCTCTATCTAGATAAAAAAAGATTGAATGAGATTATCAATGTAATCTAGGGTGAATGCTCTGTTCTGTTGAGGGTGTGTCAGACGGATGTACTCGTTGTACAAGTGAGTGGCTATCTGATTTCAGTAGCTAAGTGGATAACGCTATGGCATATAATAACGAAAGGTACTGAGTTTGACTCCCTTAATAGGAAGTCAGTCAGTCAGAACGGGGTTTCAAGAGACCAGGAATGACGTTTCATGAACTCGCATCGTGTGCATTAGCGGTGCAGTGAGATAAGGGAATGTGATTAGATTTAGTTGTGGAGAGAAGAGAGGTATGTGTAGGTGTAAGAAGGATTTGATTTCGACCAATTTGGTCTCGTGTGCTGGTACGGGGAATGAGAGCGGTTGTCACTTCCCGGCTGCCCACGCCGTGGAAGGTTGTTTCTTGAAGGACCTGAAAAGGCAGGTAGATTAGTGTTGGTCTTGGAGACCTGGGAGAGTGACCGCAGAGCCCAGGGGACAACTGCTTGAGGCCGGTGCCGCACGGCCTTTTTATTAAAGGTTTTTTAGTATTAGCTCCGCTTTTGAAAGCCCTTAGTGGGCACCCTTACCGCCGGAGACGGAAATCCGTGAGGTAGGGTGAGGTGTGACATTTTTAGGGTCGACCTTTTCTAACCCCTTCCTTCCTTGTGAGAAGGCAGCATCGCTCCAGTGTATACATCCAACTGGCGTGTTCAAAATATGATCGAATGCTTGTCCTCAATTACACTGCCAGCTGCATTCCATCTATTCAAGTATTATTTCCGATATTTCCATAATGAGCTACAAATTGTTAATTACACTACTGAATGAAAACTTTTAGTGATTCACATTGCTATCTCCATTTTATTATAATATTCGACAACCTATTTGTCATCCATAATATTTTAAGACACTTCTAGTAACAATCTCACAAGAACCATGTATGAACTGATCTAGGTGATGAAATTCATCATTTTAAAAATAACCTCCAAATGTTTGATAATATAAAAGTTTAAGTGAATCCTTGATACATTCATAACTATGACATATTTATCAAATAATCGAAAATAGGTATCATATATGAATTGCCATTCTGGTACTTTTCATTTCATGTCTTTTCGATGAAATTAGTATTTTCAAACTTAATGAGAAATACAATTTAATTACATTAGTCAAATCGAATTATCTTGATTTTATTGAAAGTTTACGTTTTTCTACTTGGTTATCTCACAGGTTAACATATATAATGAGAGAGTATTATCCATTGGATTTAATTTTATTTAGATTTTACTTCATCCAGTCAGAAAGAATCTAGCCATATAAATTTGGTGTCTGTTATTTTAAATAAAAGCTGTTTGATTATCGTGATATAATCACAAATAAAGAACTGATTCAGAAAACCATTGAAGATTAGAAAGCACTAGGTAGCTATTTCATCTTAGTATGTTACTCCACATCACTGTGCATCAAAGACTCTACCATGGATAGAATCCATAACCTTTAAGCCTTAGCGATGAGCGACTAGCTTTTGAACCACTGAGGTGGTATCCAGTGTCGGTAATATTAATTATGAAATTCAACAATATGCACAAAATTCCTTATAGTGATAAGTCGTTAGGAATATTGCCTATTGAATATTACTGCCTTACTAAATGATACGTTTCATAAATCGATAAACACATAACTCCATTAAATTCTTCTTATATGTTTCGGTTCTAGAATATCTCGGTTACCCACTTCCGAATAATAATACATTTTAAACGAATTACCTCTTTTTATTCGTTTTAACACATCAGTCATGCCTATCAATTGCATAATCAGTCCAGAGGTATATATAAAAAGTCTACGAGCTATCGCCTCACACGGTACAAAAAAGCAAAATCCAAAACTGGCCATCTGAAAAGAAAACAATGAACATTAATTACATGTCGATTCTTGAACTACTTACTTCCCACTACCACCGATCACTAATTAATTTGTAATAGAAACTTGTTGAAATACTCAATGATGAGAATTCCATACTGTACAAAGCATAATATTGAATGAAGCCATTAATATTATTATCAGTATTATTATTGTAATTCCCTTACTACCTCTTCTACTGTTGGATTTGAATTGACGATTACTTCTCTGTGCTGATGTGGTATGGCAACATGAATTGATGTACTTATGTACAAAGTTCTACGTTGCATCTGACTGACTGGTATTATTATTCTGTTAGAACACATTTGTACGATTTTCATCGCTCTAGAATCCAGTGTTCTGATTAATGTGGTTCGGTTAAATAATAAACAGTGAAATGAGAATCCATATGAATCGAGAATGAGTTTATTAATGTTATATGAGTTTTAAAATCGTAGTTGTTAAAATAATAATTGTCATCATAAAGAATTAAATATTTGTCAAGTTGCACATTAAACTAAGGAATGATTTCGAACACAAAAAACAAAGTACAAATTAGAAATTTAATAGTTTTTATAAGTGACGATAAATTCAAAAGCTTAACTATCAATGATGATGTGCATATTTTTCATATAAGGAAGCTTTCATTGTCACCTAAGGAAAAATGTTCCTTTTAGAGCGTATCTCGTGTAGAATAACTCAGAATTTGAGTTGATTTCAATAATATGACATTTAAAAACTCATTAATTTTCCATCATGATAAAATAATTATCTTGTCATATATGATTCAATTCACATATAGAAAATGATAAATTTATTTGTTTAGGTCACTAAATAACCTTAGTTTTCTTTCTTTTTTTATCACACGGGAAATATTGTAGGTGTTTCACTTTAAAATAAACAACGGGATGATCCAGGCTATAGTTATGACAATGTTTAATCATATGATCAAGAAATACAGGTAACTCTAAACAACTATTAATATTATTTGTTGAATCAAATTTTTATCCAGAATTATTTATGTCACAAACTGACTTTAAATAAGACACTCATTGAAAATCATGTCCCAAATTTAGGTCTTATAAGTAGTATACTATAACTACTGTACCGATTATTGGACCTGGAGAGTTTCTGCTACACATGAAACGCATTACTTTTATACCATTAAGAGCTGACTAGCCTAATATAGTGGTTGTATGTTCCGAGTTCAAGGGATAGTTAATTCATGGGCCTAAATATTTGCTCACAGTTTATCTACTTTCAGTGGTGGCGTATTTACAGTTGATTCATAATTGAAATTATCCTTGGATTGAATAATCTACTCTTAACCTCCTTTTTTGGTATCTTCTAGATGGAACCTAATGAGGCTCATCGGAAGTTCACATTCATGACCCTGCGTTTGAACGCTTAACATTTAGACCATTAAACACCACCCAGTAATGTAAACGTTTCAATACAATCCATTAGGAATATTCTGTCCAGTGCTTTAATGTTTTCAATGATGGACTGGTTCCGATCAGTTCGTGATTTAAACAAGGTAAATTCTACAATATCCACAAATACCTCTATACAAATAAGAATTTATTAGTTTAAGAATAGTCAATGAAATGAATATGCATAGAAAATGAAATTGAATTCAATGCGATCAGTTATTCTGCCTAAAAATAATCAGTCTGTTTAACATACAAACATAACACACATTTATCTGATTACATTGAACAAAATATTAAATCTGTCTTGATCTATATTTTGAATTGAAAATTGTAAATTTCAGCTTGATTTAATTTTGAATACTACAAAACAATAAAAAAGTACATCATAAGTAAAGATTATTAGGCTCATAGAAGATATATGAAGATAATTTATATGCTTTAAGGTGATGAGATCTATTTATCTATCTATTATATATATATATATATATATATATACATATATATATATATTATATATATATAAATAGATATACGTACTGTACCAGACAATTTATATATATATATATTTTTTTCAAACTCCGCCCTGAGTCCTTCTGAGGTTAATGCTGATCCTGATCCCAGATAAAGGAGGAGGGTTGTGCATGGAGTTAGAGATCCCATGAAGTATAAACCTAACTCGCTCAACAAAAAAACGCTAAAACAGGAGAATAAAATTTTCAGTGAGCCTAAATTTGAATTTTTCACATCTGGAACTGAATATCCTCAGTTTGAAGAGTAATACTATTTAGAAATGTATTCATCATTGTGTCGTGCATGCCATTTTCAATAGATTACTTTCTAAAACCATACCATTACACCATTAAGCTGAATTTGGTTTTTTTTCCTTAAGTTTTCATTTCCTGCACTAGAAATTTTTATGAATATAAATTTTAACATAATTAATGGATAAAAAGAAACAATTTTTCAGTAGATATATGACAGTAAAACAGTAACACCAGAGGAAGTATATGATGATGTAGGTTAAATATTCAAAGAAATATTTGTACATAACGAGATCAAAGGCATTTTTTTATTAGTATACATTAACATATAATTCTACTATCATCTGATAATATATATGGACTTGTTCAGTTCAAACGTGAAAAGATTTTACAAGTTTAAAATATATCAAGGTGATTAAATTTGACCATCCTAGTATTTGGAAGTTCAGTGATATTTTATTTATTTCATGTATAAATCGGTCAGAGTTGATCCATATGACTCCTTATAACAATACATCAATAAACACGAAAGTACTGAAAATTTTATCTTCACATTTCTTTGCTATCAAAACCAAATCATTTGTGTCTTTGCATTTGTTTTAATATTTCTCAATCAACGTTTATGATAATTGACTATTAAATACTTGTGTTAAGTTCCATAGTTTATCTGGTTTGTCAGTGTTCAATTGATTCATTAAAACAAGCAACTTATAATTATCGAATCTCTTACCCAAAACAACGCACAATTTATTTCAGTATGCAAACTAGGTTGAAATAATTAGAAATCCCCATGTAATATAATATATTTGTGAAGTAACATGTAATGTTCAACTTGATGTTGATAAAAACCTCTTAATTAAATATTTTATGTAGCACGTTAATGAATTGTTTTCTATAACCTAGTACATCTAAATGTTTGTTTTATTTACAAAATAAATCTGACCTTCAAGTTTTGTATATCATTTGATTGATAGGTTTGTTCTTGTTACTCTTATCGACGATGAGAAACGAATTTTGACCGGCCACTTTTGTTCAATATATGTTTAACCTGTGATGATTATTACTGTATACACATAAGGTAAATGTGAATAGTGTCTGTTAGTAGACGTGCTATTTGTCCGAATCGGACTTATGCCAACAAAGACTAATAAAAATTCAAACCTCAACATCGACTAGCGAGCTATTCAAAAGTTTACAAAATCATTCTGCATTTTGCAGATAACTTTGATTTTTTTTTGATGTTGAAATTCAAAATAACATATGTGAACAATAATTTTTGATATTATCGAATTTATTATATTATCGAATCTGTAATGTCAAGAATTGACAGCTTCTCTACTACTATATACATTTGTAAAATCAAAATGAACGGTTAATTTAACAAATCGAATATGGAATTTAAAATGAAAAAAAACAATTAGAATCGAGTTTAAAACTCAACATCTTATTCAAACATAGATATATAGATATAACCTTATTTTATTCACTAAAATTGTAATTTTTTAAATCAAATCTAAGTAAATTATACTGTTTTTTTCAGTTTTTATTTATTTGTTCTCTGAATAAGGTCACTATGAACATTCATAGATAGGAAAATGCATTTTACAGTAAGCAGTAGATTATCTTTTCGAGTTTATTTTATAAATTGAATTGTTAGTTTAATTAAACAATTATTCAATAAATGTCACAAAAGATATGATTATCGTTTGAATCAATATCCCTTAAAAGATACTTCTTTCAAAGTTCAGTTAATGCTGATTAGTTGAGGCGAAAAATTGTGTTATTTTATTGAAGTCAGATATAGCGGTACATATAATACGATCAAGAAAGATCACTTAATTTTTAAAATTTTTTATATAGATAAAATGTTTATTTACCTCACTGAGGTTATGAACCAATCTAAGTTAGATAATCATCAAATTTGTACAACTACTGCATGACTGTGTATAAAAAATGACAATCGAATTGTGTAAAATGATGTTATTGATTATAGCAATATTTCTGTCAGCACAGAAACAGTCATACACAAACAGTTTACATAATAAAAAAAGGCTTCCATCAAGAATGATGAAGATAGAAAAAAATTAGAAAGAAAGTTACAAAGACATTACAGAAACAAACTTTGAGGAAACAGTCGGTCATTGGTAATATAAGAATATTTAATTAAACTTGAAAGTAGGAATGAGAAGAGAAATTTCAAACGATTAAGTAAAAATTAATTTTATCGGTAAAGATTCCTGCTTAGCCTTTTCTACTGCAGGTCTTGATATTAGCCTATTGGGCAAATAACTTTGCCACTACATCACAGCTGAGATGATTTGTACTGACTTGGTGCAACTTTCAAAATGGTAACACCACGTGGGAGAATTGAACGAAAACGCGATTTTTGGAGAGTATCTGAGGATTTGATTTTAGAATATAATTTTGTTAAATGGAAAATTCTGTGACTAACACGTTGACCCAGAAAGATGAGCATTGACCGAAGTTGCCATATCTGGTGAAATGTATGGGTAGAAATATTTTAGTTGTCGGGATTAAGTGAAATGATGGAGAGATGTTAGTCTATCAGTACAACTGCTTAAAGTATTAGAAAACTGTCAAATCAATAAAGACGTTTGAAACTATCAGACAATATGTTCTTAATTTTGTCATTCATTCTATTATTGTTACAGTGTTAACGATTGTAATTATCAACCTGAATAAGTTGCTCGTTTCATTTCAGTTTCGATTGCTCATTCATAATAGTGATTTTATCCAATTCACATGCTCATTATTATCTACGCTTTTGTCAATTACAAGAGTAGCGTAACTAATATGTTTTCGTCACAATAAATAAAGTTGATAGAGGAGTAAAATGATATGAACAATTATGTATAAAATCTTCGGGATATGAGAAATAATTAACGTGAGATGAATATTCTCAAATACGAAATAAAATACAATCATATTAGGTCTTAATTTTGGATTTTATTAATGGGCCGATCAGTTAACCCTGAGGTCACATTTCCCACCATCAGAATCCTTGTCTGTGATTGGTTGATGTGTTATTTTAGTATTCTATTTTGAGTGGCTCTCCCAAGGACGTTTCTATGATGTATAAATATACGAGATTTGTGTGCATGAGATCATTATATTTTCTGGGTGCTTGTAGAATACGCTTTCTACGCCATATCAAAACTTCTTCCTCTACTTAGTAGGATAGCAGATCAGAGTAGCTTATCGTGTCACTGGGTCATTGCCTCGTTCTCGTTTATTGACTCAAGTGAACTCGTAATAGTTCCAAGCACATAAATCTGACGAGCACACTGAGACAAAAAGCTTTTCATTATCGTAGTCAATTGTTAAATTGTAAAATGTGGAAGGCTTTTCCTTCGCATAAACAAACATTTAATGTTATTATTAGTTAAACTACAAAATCCTGTATTGTAACTTTTCTGTCAGAATGTTTGTTCAACCTTAATATTCTCTCAAGAAATTATTACCTAAAAGTTCAAATAGAAATACTGTTGTCCAACTTGATAGGTAATTACTTGGAAGACATTCCTTCTGTCTGAGCATCTCCTGTTTTCAATGTTCAGATGGTAAATTATCTATCGATTGTCAGAGTCACATAAACACAGATTCTACGAATTAAGAATATTATTATTATTATTACTATTATTATTTGTTAAAAGAATATTTCTTTCCTGTCCAACGTGAATCAATTAAATCAAAACAACTTCCACCATAACAGCAATTTATTTTCATTAGAATAAACAAACCGAAATGAAAAATTATTTGTGGCATCATGTAGTAACATAACCTTTTGTTTAGTTATAATAATAATTATTATTAATTTTGTGTGTCATTATTTCATTGTTGTAGATTAGTAATAACAATCAAAGATGTTTATTCTTATTTGATGAATAAGAAATGTTTGTTACATTCAACAATAGGAACACACAACTAAAACATCCAGTTCAGAGAATGAAACACCATCACAATCATCCACCTGAGCTACAAAATTCCTCTTCCATTTTAATAGGCGAACACTAACATACGCCACTGAACAATGGATAAATATTGTCATATAGAATTAAGTTGGACATATGTATATATATAAACACTATGGTATTACCAACACAAATATATTTATTCTATGTTTTATTCGATAACTGGGAATCCTCAAGGTCGAAGGGAATGTGGTAGGACAATGAACGCGTTGCTCTGAGAATTGGAGACAGACATGAAAAGAATGAACAATAATTTGTTAGAACTAGAAAAGTGAACCCAGAACAGAGCAGGTTAGAGAATACTGATCGGCTGCTTGTATTCTATTTGAGGTAAGAAGTGTAGGTAGGTAAGTAATATATAACTAGAATACAATCAGCACACAGCAGTGTGATTCATGAAGATAGTATAAGTAATATAAAATGGAGAAATAAGTAGTTCTAATGAAGCACCTATACTATTGTGCATTCAGAAAACAATCTTCGCCTTTTTAGAATACAAGAAATCATTGTGAAACATTACACTTTGCACTATTTTACTCTTTTCCAGTATAAATTAAGGATCAATGGGAGAGTAAAATAAATTCCATATCTATTGCAGAATATCGTTCATTAAAATGATGTGATTAGTTGAGGTTTATATATGAATGACAAAACAACAGAGTGTAAACAGTTTATTCAAGCATATACCTCATTTACAGTAAACAGTTGTTTGCAAGCTGTTTGTGTGCAAGCGTATATACAACTACAGAATAAAATAAAAAATATTTTAGAAGCAATAGATAATTCATTTTACATACAGCTTCTTTTTGTGAAGTTAACTTGGTGTGAATATAAAGCCTACTTTATTTGCGATAGATTTGCATAGCATATATAAATGTATAACCAGAGAAGGATATTAATGATCTTATGCTTAGAAATGTCCATTAAATCCGGTTCACACATTGGTGAACAAAATCTAAGTGCTTTGAAGTGGTCAAGACAATACTGTAGTTTAAAGATAAACAATCAAAGAATCCGTTTTGGGAGGTTTGGTAAGATTGTTGAATCATCCTGGTTTTCATCAGCAACTGATTTTATTCGAACCAACATTTATAGATTCACATTAAACACTGGACGATTGTTTGATACTGATATTGTTAATCTGAGAAGTGTAGCATAGGAATGATTAATCATGAAACCCGAAATACTGATACAATACGTCCAGAAAAAAAAATGAATAACAGATATAGGTTAGTTGTTTTATAATAGCTAGCATGTCAAAAACGTGTATATAATTCGTTGGAAGTTGTGTTTCTATATCCACTATTTATCAAAACAAGAATTTTCCAAAATAGGCTGATAATAAGACGTCATAAACAAAATGTTTACTTTACTTTTCAGTTGAGTAAAACGAAGTAATAAGTTTAGAAGAAAGCGATATATTACCTTTTTTATCATGGTAATTTTATTTATTAGAGCATTGATGGATAGTTCCTAGTAGTGGAATCTATTCGAAACTCCTCGACAGTATGTCTTTTTGTCCCCGAGACTCGAACTTAATACTGTTCCCTCCAAACACCGTCACATCCATGTAATAACTGAATCCGGATGGCCATTGGCTTATGCTCTGAGAATGACATTTTATTCATTTGTATTGGTTGTTGGACCGCAATCGATCTTTAGGCCTAAATGTATCCTAAGCTGATCTCCTCAATATTACTATTAAATCACAAGCACTTTTTCTAATAGAGATGGACGGTGTCTAGAAGCGGAATCTCAGAGGCGCATCCCACCTAATTCAAATGATTGCCAAAATCTTTACTTACTCTCCTGGAAATGGCGTAAATGATATTTAATTTTGAAGAAAAACAAATTGGCATATTTACTAATTTTAATAGTGTCTTACTTAAGTTGTCGTGTTTGAAAATATTTAATTTTTATACGAAATGATTGTATAGTCCATAAAATTTCGCTCCTCATATGTAATGATTATTATCAAGCACACATTTCTGTTTTTCTCATTGAACGTTACAGTTAAGATTAGAATAATCCACACAAAACTAGCAAACACTTTGCACTGAATGAAAGTAGAGTTGAACTATTTGTATAGTAACAACTAGTTGTTGAAATAACTCTATTCACACATCATGCTTGTAATTTCTTTGAAATTAATTAATTAAACAATTGAAAATATAATCTTTTCAAATATGGGATGAATGATTGCAGCAGTAGTACAGAAACGGAAAGCCTCGATTCTACTTTTAATGAAGCCAAAAATTTGGATCGATTAGGAAGACAACAAATTTGTCATCATCAAATGGAGCAAGCTGGAGAACACCCGCAATCTAATCGAAAACGTTTCTGATAACAAAATCCACAATGGAAAAGGAATGGAAAACCAACTACTTTTCCTGGATGTAATGATTTCTGGAAATGGCACAACAACTGGAAACCTAAACATATTAGGAAACAACACATAAAGATCAAATTCTCAGCTGCAGTAGCAGCAACCCAAGAACTCACAAAACTAATTAGCTACAAAGTTTGTTACTGAAGTGTTTTGACATTCACCTACTTAACAAATATATTTGATACTCCATCATATCTGAGATGATTGGGACTGATTTGGTGCATATTTCAAAAAAGATTTACATCACACGAAAGCATCAAAATAATAAATGAAGTTTGATTTTGGAATGTACTTTTGACAGATGTAAAAATCTGTGACCAACACAGATAGACATCATGAATATAGAGCCTTGCATAGATGTGTGTTAATCGAATTTAGCATATCAGCTGATATAAATATGCGTAGAAATATTTGAGTTGTCGAGATTGACTGAAGTGATGAAGAGATCTTAACTTATCATTACAACTGCTTAAACTGTTAGAAAACTGTACAGAAATAAATACACAATTTAAGAAATTAAACGTTTGAAACTATTGATGATCTATGCACTAATTTTACATTGAAAATTTCCCATCATATGAAAAATGAAAATGGAGGCTGTATTTTCTTTTTATTGAATTCCTGTTAAGTTCTATAGTTTAGTATCCGAATTTGTAATCCTAAAGTGGCCAGCAAAATACAACGTTTAAAATTATTGCATGTGAATTGAGAATTGTTTTTAATCTACATTGTTTATGTTGTGATAACTAATATTAAGTGCTCACTTGAATGAGTTTATAGGTTATGTGAAACTGCGTAATTGTTAATGGGAATAAACAAGGTTTACTTGAGATGTGAGAGAATAGTTAATCGGCGAGCCGAGAATCACGTGATATTTACAACAATATCGGTTGAGTACGAATCAGTGAATAAGGATGGATGCTGATTGCATCTAGTCTGAATAGGTGGTGACTTGTGTGAAGTCACGAAATGTCTGAAGTACAATATTATACTCATTTGGATATAATCAAAGCTTATAATTATATGATTTTCGTTTATCAAAACGTTCGCAAGCGTTATCATGATAATAATGAAAACAATGATAATTATAATAATAACAGTGTTTATAGCAATAGTATTAGTAGTATGTATGAGGAAATTTAAGTTATGAAAGTTCGGAGTGGAAAGTTGTATGAATATTATTCACATTACGTCACATTATGTTAACTTATGAGGCCAGAAGTTGGTCAAGATAAAAGTGGTGGTTGAGCTTATTTCTTCTGGATACAAATCTCCGGGTTCCTAATCCGAATAGAGATTGCTCCAGCTATCTGAATTAGGGAGCTTGCTGTTAGCAGAATATGTTATTGCGAATGATTGCTCCATTTTGGCTGTATTACCTGACAAAAAATCTAATTGTCACAGCTTTAACTATACTTTTGCCTAACCGCACTTGAAGGTGCTCACGAACACTTAATGCAAATTTCTTGAGCATCTACCGATTTAATTTGGCCTGAAAGGTCTGTTAGATTTATGGATACAGAAAGAGCAAGCTAGTCTAGGTAATTTATCTTTCAGTTTTGGAGTGCCCATCGGACGTGTGAAAAACAGAATTCAGCAACTATTATATCTTTAGATGGATTAAAAACGATTAGCTTGTGTTTTTATTGCATCTTGTATCAACTAATTATACTTCAAAATATGTTACACTGTTCATCTTTAGTAGTTTTAAGACATTATTCAAAAATATTTTATGAGAAAAAGTAAACAGAACAAATTACGACCAACTGTTATGATCATTCTGATTAAAGTATTAGCTGAATCAGAGGATCTACATTTATTTTTGTTATTGATTTGTGACAGTTTCGCATCAGAAATAAACTTTGAAACAAAATAAAGATGCTATGCTTGCGTTATTTAAATGCGACTTCGTGTCAATTAACGGGACAAATAACTACTGACACAATTACAAGACAAGTTAAGCTAATCTTTTGAGTCGCAGCCCAGGTAACCAGAGGAGCAGAGTTGTCACGAAGAATCTATGATCTAGATGCAGTTCAGAACGAATGAAAAACCAGCACTCATAATAAGCTTAACATACACAGTACAAAATGCATCCTTGTAAGAGTTACAAGATAGCGCACTAAATAAGAAAACTAATCACTGACATTCAAGGTCTTTGTTAGTTGGAAGATAAGCAATTCAAACTTACACACATAAATTACAAAATTCGAAAGTTTACAAGGAAATTTTTGGAGAACCAGCATTCCCAATTACACCTGAAATGTGAACTCGTAACCTTTAATCTGTACCCTAACTACAATGCGGCTTATGAGTAGTATGTAGTGGATTTGGAGTGGAGTATCACCCTGAAGTAACTGCCGTGGCCACAGGTGTTGAATCCGATTGTATGGCGCGAACTGTTTATTTTAGAGACTAGAAGACATGTGGATAAAGACAGCTAATAAATTGCTTGTTCTAAAAATGGATGTTCGTCGATAAGGTGTAAATATTTCGCTAGTAAATTGTGTCTTCTTCAAATAATTCACTGATTACATACGATCTTACCATTTTCGTTCATCGCGACGTAATATTTTCATGATTAATATATCAAACTCTTGACAGACTTTAATGGTTAATGTTTAGCTTAGTCCAGTCGAATGTTGTTAAACCGATGTTTAAAAAGGTTAACAGAGATTTTAAACTGCATATATCATTGCATTGAATTCTCGATGATGTAGTAGTAAACGTTTTATCACAGTTTGCTCATATATAGAAATATGTTATGCATATTATAGAGCAAAGAGAGTCAATGTCAAGCCGGGAATCCAAACACAGTTTTATACCAATGTTCATTTAAAATGATTATGAATAATTCATCAATATCATATTCACTTTAATTGTAGGAAAAATTTGTTGACTCAGCTCAAGCAAACTCAGTCGAAGATGTTTTATCGTGATTGATTAGATTTCTCATTACCAATAATTTTTAACAATTCTGTCATTTCGTTTTTTTTGTGTGGATATTTTCAAATAAATGCCTTTAGTTTCTTGAAATGAAATAACTTGAACTGTGCTGGGTTCATATTTGCCTCATCGTCTTGAATATGATCAATGAAAACTTGATTATTCTTTGATCTAATATAATAATGCGTTCAACAATCGAGTAAACAGATGCAACATTTGTTTTATTCATATTAGGCAGCTTTCTTAGGTTAGATCATGAGTAACCTTAGTGTAACCTGTTGAAATATCATTTTTGAGCACGGCCAATCGGTAATGTAAAGTAATTCACTTACATTCAGTGATAAGTTTCATAATTTTGAATAAATGCAAAAAAATTAATCTACAGTTTGACATACTTTTCCTTTTTGCCTTTTAATAATAAAACTAAATAACACTCACTCTTAAACAATTGTAAAATAATTTATTCTAACAACTATAGAAAGAAATAATATTTTCTAAACTAGTTATGAGACAGTAAACAATGCATCAAGTTGATATTTAATAGTAGTATGATAAATCTAGATATATTACAATTTGAATCAATAGTGTTTATTTATGAAAATGACTTTGAAAGAAATGTTTGTTTTTTTTGTTAGTTGAAATTTGTGGTTATTCTTATTTTGTTTATGTGTGATAAAATATGTTTAGATAATAAAAACAAACGATAATAGTAATAATAATAATAATAATCATGATTATTAAAGTATAATTCAATGAATAATTGTTGTAGTTTAGTAACCTAATAATAACAAGTCATTTAACTAAATTATGTTGAGTGTGTGTCAATAATGTGTGGAGAAAGTGAAGTTTCATCTTGCAACTAGCTAAGTGAACCAATACATAAATATATAATAAATTAAGTGTTAAGTTGTTAAATTTCGAAAGATTTCAAATGATTACTACTTATCTAGGGATATGATGTTGTGTGTTTTTCTAGAAGCTATTATTTTCTCTGCATTCGAACTCACCGTCATAAATGTGAAGACTTGTAACATAATGTTTCGACTCAATGCGATACTATCTTAACAATTAAACATTGAAGAAAATAAGGTTTATAATGTTTTTATTGTAAAAAAAATTTTATGGTAAACAAGACAGTGAGTGATACGACAGTATCATTGGAATCTAAAAAAACCAATTTTTCAACGTAAACTATATTCAGTTATGTTTGTATTAGATATGACTTTGTATTCATAAATATTTGTTTACTCAATATTGATTGTTATACACTTAAGCATAACTCTAAAGCAATATAATTAGTCACGATTTATCTAACACTTAAATCTTTGAATGTCGTCACATTCATTTACCAATATTTTTACAGTATTTAAGTATTTTGAATGATTGGGTTGACTACAAAGTCGAACTGATGGATTTTTCCGCATTTCTGTGGGTAACATCAGATGCATTTTAACAATAAAAAAGAGTTCCTTCTCGATAAGATGATTTTAATTAAATGACTACATTGATATTTTTATGTTAACATACCAAAATGCTTATGATATTCAATGGAAGATGTTATAATATATCAAAATGATCATAATTCACTTGGGTAGAATAATTTCTGAGGTATGTGTTTAAGTTAATCAATCATAAGACAACCTCATTAAGACGAAATAATACCAAGACTTCGAAAGCATAAAAAACTAAAGGTCATCATAAAACTAATGAGTGAAAGAGAAACTCACTAAGCAGATAAATTATTAGACAATAGATACATATGACTCTACTCAATAGGTTACTATAACATTAAATAACATTAAACACAGCATCTACGCATCTGACCGGAAAATAAAATAGAAATATTCTCCTCATTTATCTCTGATAAACAGTACTTAATGTCTTTTGGAAGTTCATATTTAATAACTCTAAATAATTACAGTAGGAAGTCTTAAAAAAGGAGATGAAAACTGGCTAACCAGAAGAGATATATGTACTTATTCAACTGATGGTTAAAAGCAATCAAATCATCTATAAAATTAGTCAGCAAAACGAAAGGTTACTCAAAGAAAATAGTTTTTTAGATAGGAAATTGATTTCACTGTACACACCATAATGCTTGATGTGACAAAAAAGTAGACAACATTTGAATCATAATGAAAGTAGATTTAGGTATTAATATCACTCTGATTTTGTTGAAAATTATAATGTCTAAACTGTTCATCCAAATAGTTCACATAATTACATAATTAAAAATTATATCATACTGGTGTCTGAATTCTCACGGATAGAATGGATGCAATCGATGTATGGAAATTCGTTCACTGAACTCAAAGTATTTTCACTTGATTGTAAATGCTGTGTTAGGATTGATCAACTATGAATTTTTTGTAAATTTATAGTTTCGCTTTTCCTTTACGCTCAATAAAAAACTGAATGTTTATTTCAAAGCACACTTATAGACAATTAATGACTGTAAGTATCATTCATTAGTGATGTCTTGAAAGGAACGGTAAACCACTTGTCTTAATTATTCATTCTGAATTAAGTCATTGATTGTATTGTCTAGCATAGTTCAAGTGATTTCTTCAAGTTGAGTTTTTGTGATGTAATGCTAACTAGAATTGAACAGAAACCTGATTTGGACTTTCATTTATTTATTCATTTAAGTAACAAGAAGAATGTGATATTTACCACACTGAAGAAGTGTCTTCGCCTGAAGTATTCATTAAAAAACACCATATTTATTGTAGCTACTTGAGTATATTTCACAAACCATCCACTATTGTTACGCTAAAAATAATCAGAAATATGCAACTCATATTGAATGAATAGATAAATCATATTGCCTTTCAGTTTTGACATTAATGTAGATATTGTCTTGTTAAGAAAGTACTCAAATTAATTTTATCATGGTTAAGAATTAGACTGCACGAAGCTGAAAGTAAGACATGACTGAATTTATTTAGTATAAATGTCACATTTCTCTTTCGGTACTAAAGTAAACTGTTAGCTTTTATCTCATGAATCCAATATCTTGATGTTTTTTTTTAGTGAAATCTCTGAACAAACTATTCACTGTCATAAATAATCAGATATTCCGCTTGACGAGAGAGTTAACTATATAGAAAATAATTCGATTATTTAAAACCTGGAGATGTTTTCCTATAAAATAATTAATAATATAGAGGCTTATTAACTTATTAATCAAACTGCTGAAAAAAGTTTGAAAATAATTATGTCACACTCTTACATCAATGAGAAGAACTATTCAAAATCAGTTTCATTCTAGTTTGAAACTATTATGTTCGCCTGTCCACAAGATCTTATAGAATCAGAACCTGAATCTTCAGATATGGTGATCAGTGTAACATTTTTCAAACCACCAAGACATCCTTATTCATAAAATGGAAAGAGTTGTGTAACGCTTAGAAATCGTTGGTGAAATATATATCCAACCGTATACAATTTCAGCCTTAACTAAATGAGTAACGTACATCAAATATATATATATATATATATATATATATATATATATATAAATCATTAATTGGGAGCTATTACCTAACTCTGATCGGTAAGGAGTATCCATAATCGTAATGAAACTGATGCGCTGAATGAGAATAGAACCTTTTTCACACTTTACTAAAGTCAAGAATATTATCAGTATGTTATTTGGTTCGTTATATCTTCTCCTGTATCATTTGAGAATAATATCACTGATTATAAATACTATCTATGATAAAAATGATGAGTACATTAATTCGCATCAAAAACTATCAAATATCCAGCAGAACCCTTACACACCATTTAATGGACAGAGACAAGCCCAAATCATAGTAACCGCTGCAAAGCTTCATAATTTTGTTGTCATGATTTATTTCGCCTTATTCAAATAAGTTCTTTCTGTCTCACTGATTGAATAGGCTGAATTCTACAACTTATCACTTGTAACACTCTCATAACATAAATATATAATAACAAGATAATAAGCAATGAATGTTTATAAATAACAGTCAACAAATCATTTACTGTTTATTCCTAATTCAACTTGCCAATGAAGGATTGTTGATCCTTCAAATGACCATTATCTTTTGTTGATCAGAATTTGTTTAGTTTATCGGACATTAGGTGCTTGAAGAAAAAAATTATTATTATTATTTCTTGCTTTTTGTTTATATTTTGTCAAAAAAATTACTTAACCTACCTCATTGATCAGTAGATAATGATCTAAACCTAGTTACAAGTTTTGAAATCTAATTGAATTAATTTAATCTAAAATGCACCTTAAACTAAACTGCATTTGTTGACAATATATATATCTCTGTGGTTATTTAGAAAACATCACGAGAAATTGGAAAATTACATACTTGCGTTCATAAGCAACAGATGAAGTACTTAAGTGCTATTACACGTTAACCATACATCTAAAATGTTAGTAAAAGATATTCATTCTAAAGTAATTCCTTTGAGTTGATATGTGAGAATAACCTAACCATAGAAAGTTGATAGATTGATTTTCAAATGCCTTCTATGTCAGTACAAAATAATCAACCCTTGTCTACTTACGTATGGATGAATGTGGAAATATAGATCAACCGTTTTCTATTATCAATATTCCATTATCATTATTTGTAATGTGTGAACCTATGAACAAATTTCAATAATTTCCTTTTATGCAATGACATCTTAATTCTAATTGTGATAAACTTTAAGTCATGCATTTCCATTTCATCTTAGTTTGAGACTTTTTATCAGTCAGTGTACACTGAAATCTGGCACACATAAATATAAAGTATCGTGGGACAACCGTATAAGCAATGCTGCCATTAGGAAGCGAGTACTAGGTAAGGATGACAGATCAACTGATGAAGTATTGAAACTTCAGTTGAGGTGGTTGGGTCACCTGTTACGTAAGCCCAACCACCAACTGCCTCGACGTGCTATGTTTTGTGGTGTAGGAGTAGGTTGGGAGAAAGCTAGGGGTGGCCAAACCTCTATGGGTTTCGAACTGACAACTTCGTCTCTGTGCTAATGTGGTATGGCAACATGAACTGATGTACTTACGTACGAAGTTCTACCTTGTAACTGACTGACTGACTGTCATGTTCAATTAAAGTACATTATACTTTAAGAATACGGAAATTTCTAATATAACATATTTCGAATGTAAAATTTAACGCATTATACATACTGAAACAATTGAATTTCGCGAATTCAAATCGTAGAACGTTTTTAAAATAGTATACTTTGTTTCGAAATTGAATTATTCAATACTGATTGGAGTTAGATGACTTAACATTGATAAATCAATGCATATTTGAAGAAAAATAGTTTTATTTACAAACTGAATTATCCAAAATTTGTAAAAATCAACAGTTTGAAGATGGGTTTTGAAATAATCTAATAAAATGATATTAAGCTACCCTTAACTTCAATTCTGAGTGGAACACTATTCGAATTGTATGAATAAAGTCATTAAACTAGAAGTACATTTTCGTCCGTCTATTAGTTTCTTTAGATTTATTCAAGTTAATTCGATCTACATACCGTGATTTGATTTGAATAGAAAACCAAGTTGTTTTTAGAAATAAGTCAAAGTTTATGCTCGAAAACTATCACGAGTTCACTTTACTTGGGAAGCGAAACGAAGATCCATGATAGAGTAACACAATAGGCTATTCTAATCCATCAGTCCTCGGACTGGCTAACTATATCAAGAAGTCTTGATAAGGCATAGAAAGTGTATTCTACAAGCACTCAGAAAATATGAGGTTGAGAAGCACAAAAATCGAGCTTATTTATACATGACGGTAATGTCCTTGTGAGAGCCACAAAATAGCGTACTAAAATAATCCGTCAACTAATGACAGTCAAGGATTTCCCTAGGGAAAATAGAAGCTGTAGGTCGACTAGGCGTCTCTATGCGCGAAAACATAAACATTCAAATTTTCAGAATAAAATTACAAAATTAGGACCATTCTAAGTGAGTTGTGGGGATCCAACGTCCCCAACAAAGATCACCAATAAATTCCTTCAATTAAGGGTTAATTCTACAAAATTCAAATAGTTTTCATTGACGTTTTTGTGTTTGTTGAGCGTTTATGTAAAAGATATAATTCCTTTTTTGTACAATGTACGAATTTGGAAAGAATGTCAATCACGCAATCCATATTTTATTAGTTCTGTCTGAATATTGAACTGTTAATTTTAGATGTGATCTTTTTACTACAAACTAAATAAACATATGAAATCTAAGTGTATTATATTACTGAATTCTTATTTCGTTGTAGAACTCGAGACTATCTTGTATTTATATACAATAATGTAAATCCATAAGCAATAATACAAGTCTCTGTCAATGAATATGACCCTAGTGTTTTCCAGGTTGATATTATGCGATATGAAAATATGATAAACATTTTTTACTTAGTTTTATCATGTAGTGGGAATTCTTTTGTTAAATTATGTTACTATTTTGTATAGTAGCCACAAACCAAAAGAACTTATATTAGTACGTTAGTTATTTAACATTGGACTATCAAAGTTGTTAATCTACACAATTGCAAGACTTTTTTGGTCAGAACGTTTATTATAAATCATACCTTTGATTTTAAGAACGTTATCTATACCACATTTCAATTAGATCAAGTCAGAGTTCAATTAAATTGTTTTCAGATAACAAACTGACCCAGGTAAACAAAAATTATTGAAGACGTGAAAACACTAGACATTTTTTCTTCACAGTATAGAATTCTTTGATAGTGCACATGTATAACTTCTCAACCGGGGATCAAAACCACAATCTTTGGTCTCGCGCTTGAAAACTTAACCTCAATGGTGTAAAAGTATATTTTCAGTCAATTAATGAAACCACACAACCATCTTCCACTGTCTTAAGTGGGTACATACTGTACAATCAACACACACGAATCCCCATAGTTTATTATAAAATGTTTTAAAATTAGCCAATAGAAAGTTTCTTACTTGTTTAAATCTGATCGAGCATGATAACATTTAAATGGTGCACAAAAGAAATGAATATCAAAAAAATAACTTTTCTGTTCTTCAACAAAATCTTGCTCTCTATGAAAATTTAATGAAAGTTATGTACATTATTTGACGAGATATAACAAACAACAAATTCAGGAAAGTCCGTGATACATGCTCATTTCATCATCAACAAACCACTAATACTTGGTATCACGTAGAAAATGTAAGCGTAAAATCAAATTGTCAACTATTTCATAATGATTCGACATTCCACAACTGATTATGGAGTATCGAACAAAAATGTATACATCTTGACAAATAACTCATAATTTTATAAATTAGCTCATTTTAAACTTTATCCTGATTTACAAACTTCTTTTTTTCTGTTGACTATTTTTGGTACTAATGTAACACAGTATTATTTTTCCTACGTGGTTGTTTTCTAACACAACTAACATTTCATCAAGCTGATAAAAAAAAGTATTGTCTAAGTCAAAATGATTGTTTCCATGAATCGAAAAATAAACTTTTGAAAATACAAATGTACTTTTTGTTGATTTCCAGCATTTTTTTTATTGTGTTATTTAAATCTGATGAAATTTGTAATTTTAATAATTGTAATAATAAAAGCTTGAAGTACAACAAATTACATATTATAAATGAATCCTCTGAGAATATTGCATTTTATGAAGAAACGTTGTTCAATGACAATAAATCGTTTTCTATAATGAAAGTTAGGCAAGAAAAATTCAATGTTTATGTTCAAACAGAATTTAAACAATCACTGTCGTCGCCAAATACTGTTTCTTGTTTTTAAACTATTCGATTAAGAAGAATTTCAAAATTTCCTTTAAGAATTATTTATGATATAGAGATAACTAAGAGATTTAATTCTATTTGATGTGATTTGGGTTATTGCATTGTTTATAATATTCTGATTGAAGTTTGATCAATCTTGGTCGGCATAAGAACATCCATCCTATGGGAATTTCCTTGATATAGCCATTGTAACACAAACTTACATAGAATAGATAGAATAAGGCTAGCAGTGGAATTCACGATGCGCTTTCTGGAAATTTTTTCAAATTTACTTGTAATTCAATATCTTCATTGTATGTACCCTTCAAGGTTACTACTTAGTTTTCGCAGAAAACCGAACTCTTGACATGTCTATTTCAAAGAAAAAAGAATAAGCAGAGAATTTTCTTTTCATTGTGTAGTCAAAGCGAAGATGGGTAATATTCGAGGTCTATTTATAGGAAAACCTTTTTAACAGGGGGATATTTCATTACTGAGAATTTATACTTATCCTGGCTACAAGCATTAGTAAACAAGAACATGTTCGCATAAACTGTACTAAAAATATTACAGAAGATAAAACAAACTGTATTAAATGAATCAGTGATGCTAAACAGAAATTGGGTTATAGAAAATTCGAAAAAGAAACGACCATAAAACTAGGTTTATGCTGACCGCTTATTCAGTGCTAGTTCACATAACCTAAACTTCGGAAGTTAGTTGCAAAAATTATGATAAACATTACAACGAAATTCATCCTTCACGATAAACTAAAGCCATACGTAAACTAAGAAAATGGAATTCAACTATGTGTCGATACGTTTAAATGTACAAAGTTAATAAATATAAGTACAAAACTTTCGACTCAGTTTGACTGATTAGTTTCATTGTGAGTCGTTATATAAGAAAATTATCTTTTTAAAAGTTTCAAGTAATGAAGTTTGAATACATCAAACAATTATGGGTTGTCGACCATGCACATGCTTGGGAAGAAATCTCAACAGTCCAAAGGAAACATAATAAAAACTACTTCTCGTTTATTATTAAACGTACATTAGAAACTAGGTACAAATTAGTGATAAAGGAGTTTTTGTTCTTATCAACATCTATCTGCGTAATACTGCTTTTAGCATCGACAACAACAAAGAATAATTTTATAATTTTCTCATAGTTTTCATTGTTCCTATATTCCTACGCATCTTTTCGATTTGATCATTATGTTTCATTATGTTTCACATTCATGAATGTCAATAGCAGTTATTATGTAATCGTATTGTTCTAAGATTTCTTGAAGTTAGATTTCACATACGTGCGGTAAATATCAACGTCTTATTACGTAATTTGTATTATATCATTAATCAAAAACTAGAAACGAAACATCCTTTTGAAGCTTACGAGTCTATCATGCTACGTCAGTCTGACATTTTTTATAATTCAATCTATTTCATTTAAAGATAATAATAATCAAAATGACTTTATTTAAAATTGCGTGACTGATTATAACAACGAATTGTTAGCAGAAAATAGACAATGCTGAAATATATTCGGAGAGATAATACTGTTAAATCGAGTAAAAACAGAACAAAAAACTGATTTGAATGGAATTAAACGACTTTTAATTGATTTCGTGCCTTGATGGAGAATGGTATGGTTTGTTGGGGAACGTTAGATCCCCAAAACTCACTTGAAAAAGGTCCTAATTTTGGATTTTGTGACTCGTTGACCTTGAGATTACATTCTCTTCTCGGAAAGGACGTTTCTATTATGAATAAATAAACTCGATTTGTATGATTGTCAACCTCATATTTTTTGGGTGCTTGTAGAATACACTTTCTACGCCTTATCAAAACTTGTTGATATGGTTTGCAGGGCCATGGACGATCGAATCAGAATAGCCTGTCATGTCACTGAATCACTTGTCTTCGCTCTCGTTTACCGAGTAAGGTGAACTCATTATAGTTCATGCATATCATGGTTGAATTGGATTAAATTGATATAAAATACAGTTAACTACATCATTCTAATTGTGAATCGATTGATAAAAACAAATTGAAGTTGTCCTAAAGTTACACATCCATGTGCACTTCAAGTTGCGTATAATCTGTCATGCGTTTTTTATTTGTTTAGATAATTGCTATGTCTGATTTTGTCTCATCCTTCATTTAATTAACATGACAAAACATATGAACAACAATGTCCCGACATATTCTGACCCATCTGTTCTTCTTTACGTCTAGTTTTATTATGAAAAATATAAGTAAAGTATGTATAGCTATCGCTTGAGGCGTTTTACTTTCATGAGATTTTATTAACAGAACTATACACATAGCTTCACGTGTCCTGAATTAAAAGTACTTCACATCAAGCGACTGACAGTTTCTTAATAGATTAAATGGGTAAGTAAACATGAATATTTAGTTCTTTGATGAGTAATAGTTATTCTAGACCCATATTTGATAGGTTTGATGCTGAGTATTTTTCCGAAGCCTAGATCTGACTGCATAGCGAAATACTGGACTATTTTTAATTTCGGTTGCTAGGAATTTTGCATGTATAGTGTCATTTTTATTGCTTTTTATTACTGTTTTTTAGCTGAGGATCTGGAGAAGCCTATACCGTCTTAAAAGGCTCTAATTAGGCCACGCGTTTTCTGCATTTAATAATATCTTACTGAATGATTTCACCTGTCAAGAGTGTCTGTACTAAACGAAAAGAGGAAAAACAGATGTATAGAACGGGTTGATGCCTACGGCAGATTCAGCTTAGAGTACTTTGGTCATAAACCATTGGTTTAAATAAGCATCAGGATTTTGACTGGACAGGAGGTTTATGAACTTCTTTCAGTCTCAACTTATTCGTTATGCCTAAATTTAACTGATCCTAAAGTTGATTTTTACCATCAGTCAAGTGACTTAAGTAGAGCCCTTTCGTCAGATATTAGAGTAATAGCTTGGGACTTGAGTACAAAGGTTGAGAGTTTAAAGAGATATAGCAGTCGTTTTAGTGATCGATTGGTACTTTGTAATCACAAGTGATTGCTAGTCGAAATAATGAAATTTGTAAATTGATTGCATTATGCACACGGTTAGAAAATATGTGGCTCAGAGGTTCTTCAGTTATGAAATTATATGAATATTAATTGGTTTATATTTCGAATATCTCATCTGTTGCATTTAATTATGTAAGGATGAGTAAAGTAGACAGAAAAAAATGTTCAATCACTTGATGACTTCAAAGTGACGTAATGTAATCCTAATGATTGTATACAATTTATTTGTTTAAATATTAAATGTTTGTGTCTGTTAGGATGATGAAAAACTTTTCATCTATTTCATGTTTAGTAAAATCGTGTAATTTCTCATTCAATTAATATTGTATTAATTTACGTCGATCAAAGTAAGTAATTTAGTTGTATACATTTCGCGTGTAAGATAGTCCACAGAAGAATAGATAAGTGCAATCAAAATAAGTAAGAACCCTACTACATCAAATTAACATAAACATTCCAACATGCAACATACATTAATTATCTTTTTTGAAATATATTAGGCTTTACATGTAAATGCTTTTTAATGAAGTTGAAAGTAAAAAAAATCAGAAAATATAAGACATGAAATCTATTGGAATAATTTAATACCTAAAAAACTGAAATGACGGAGAATGTTTGTTGATTAGGATGCATATATTAGTGTTGTGTTCTCTGAGACGAATAGCTTGGTTATAAAGTTTTTAATGGACTTCAAGATAAAATCTTCAGTTCAAGGTTGTTTTTTTGTTAAAAATAAAATAAAAGTTTCATACATACACTAAACAGTTCAGAGAACACAACAATATTTCAGACACTGTTAGATAAATGACCTACATGAGGAATATCTTAAATCAAACATCGTAGTGTTTCTTTCTTGTAACAGTTTTTCTCACTGAAAAAAATTTATAGTTCTAAAAATAACAATATAAAACCATAATGACAGTTTCCAATCATGTCATCATAAAAATCACACGATAAGTAGACAAACATTCAAGTAAGAATTATTGGAAACATTAGTACATTTACATACATTAAATAAAAAGGAATAATGAATTGTTAAAAAACTGTAACCAAATATTCAGTGAGTGAGTTTTCTTAAAGAAACTAGTTCACAACTAAAATTTAAAAGATTTTAAAACTATTTCACCGGAAACAGTGTGACTACTACCACATTCTATTCTGTTCCTTATCACCAGACTATGATAAATGTTTTCCCTTTTATTTATAAATCAGATTGTTGTTTCCATCGTAAAGTTACCAAATGGATATTATTATTTCATTTCTACAATGGTCTATCCGACATCAATCTTGTCATGTTGTTATTCGAATAAGTTGTGAATTACTTACTTACTTACTTACGCCTGTAACCCCCAATGGAGCATAGGCCGCCCACCAGTCTTCTCCAACCAACTCTGTCCTGGGCTTCCCTCTCAAATTCTGTCCAATGTTTGTTCATTCTTCTCGTATCTTTCTCTATTTCTAGGCGTAATGTATTCCTTGGCCTTCCTCTTAAGTTGTGAATACCATACTTTAAAAATGTAAACATCTCAAACGCTAGTAGATTTTAATAGTTTTCATGTAATTTTAGATGTTATTACGTTTGTACTTATTTTATTTAGCAATAAAATTATAAATAACACTTTTTTTTACTACATCTGGGAGAATATACAATTAGTTGGTTTCAATTTGAAAATAGATGAAATTGTATTTTATGTCAATATTATTTCTTAAACAGATGTTTTCAATTGCTGTAATAAAGTGAACAGTATTTTTATATTACTTTGAAAGTAACTCTTCCAAAATAAGACTGGATGTACATATTAGCTCTACAAAAGAAGACAAACACATTTATGTTCATGATGTACAAAATGTTTGACGAACTGAATATTTACTTTTAATTCATTTTTATTTTTTATTAAATTAGACAGAAATTTCAGAAAAAGACATTTTTGGTTGAATAAACATTATAGACTGACTTTTATTTTATCTGTCAGTGAAATGAAACTTTTATAACTAAACATATATATATATATATATATATATATATATATATATATATATGCATGAAAAGTTCCATTATGGTATAATTGGATTAGTTCATTCATTAAGTTCGTTCATTACTGGTTTTATATGATAAAATAACTCCACAATATGTGCTTCCGATGTTTTATATTAATATATTAGTAGTTTGAGACAAATGTAGGCATATTTACTTTGTAACTGTTTAGCACTTATATATCACTTATAAACGCTTGTTACCCCTAGTGAAGCATAGGCAGCCGATCTGCATTCTCTACTCTACTCTATTCTGAGCCTTCCTTTCCAGTTCTAACCAATTGTTATTCATTCTTTTCAAGTCTGTCTCCAGTGTTTTCTTCAGCCTACCACTTTTCCTTTCATCTTCTGGGTTTCAAGCTAGAACTTGCTGAATGATGCGGTTGTATGATTTACACATTGCATGTCCTATCCACTTTCAGCGCTCTATTTAATTTCTTCTTCAGTCTTAATCTGCCTAGTTCTCTACCACATTAGGTTGTTGCTAATGGTGTCTGGCTAAAAGATCCGTACCATTTTGGGTACATGTAAACATATACGTTTTTGTGGGTTGGAAGGCTTGTTTTGAAAATTATCAATTATCCAAGTTTAAAAAAAAAAGTGGAAAATTATCTACTTTTATGCCCTAATTTTCCATTGCGTTATGCATATTTTATTATATATTTAAGAGACAAAAAGTGTATACAATATCATATTTTTTTTGGTGAATTGACTTTATTTAGTATATATTTTAGTTTATATTTTTTTATGTCAAATAGCAAGCTGATTAACTTGTAGTTTATATGCATGATCTAATATTTCTAGTTTCTCTATTAGGAATATTTTTAGTTGAATTATTTATGAGTACAAAATATCAAAATTATTCATTAGTAAAGCATGAAATAGCTGAAACGATGTAGTAGAATAAAAAAAGGCTTGTATATTATGCAAATATTTTTTAATCTACCTTGTCTGAAATGATTTATTCTCATTATAAACATGAGCTTAGTCTGAAATTGATATGCGCTGACAGGATTATATATTCAACTTGTACATTTCTATTTCCAGACAGAATTATGAAGATAACGACATATTCTACAATAAAAACACTTCTTAATATTTAGGGATGTCTCAGACACAAAGTGCCTAGTTTCTTATTTCACTATGAAGAAACCTAATTGAATGTGATAATAAACTGTTTACCTGAAAAGTTACATAGTGTTTTCATCTCTGTCTTCAATTAGTAATTTATTTCTAAGTGTATAAGGAATAATTTGATTTGTACATTTTGTGAAAAAAGGTTTTCTTGATTACCAGAACGAAACTAAAGATTACACCTAATAACGTTATTTTTAAGTGGAAATTTATTTTTCAATAGGTAACTTGTCTCAACAACTGATGAAGATTGATATCAAATCATGATACTTTGTGGTTTCTCGTCAGCTGCTTAGCACCACTCATGTGTAATAAAGTTTAACCATTAGGAATTACATATTGCCATGTAATTGACATTGATGATGAAAGGAATAAGAGTAAGAAAGATTACTGATTTGTATCGAATGATCACTTGAGCATACATAAAATTACTGTATTACCTTCGCGTTCTGGACTCTGAGTTCAAATGCCGTGCACGTCTTATGATATTATTTCTAATGGTTACACTTTATTACATATATGGTTGTAGGCAGCTGTTGAGGAACCATAAAGTAACATGAATTCATATTATTTTGCCTCAACTGTTGTTTTGAGTTGTATTCAAATTCATAAAGTTGAACTAACTCTATGAGACGTTTACTGAATAGATTAGCGTATACTATCTATTTTGACTTAACTAGTTAATTTGCAGCTATCCAATTCACTTTCTGTTCACTTATTAGGTAATAGAAGAGAACAATCATCAATAATTTATTTGAATTTTCATTTTTATCTTGTTGATGTCATAAACTATATTTTGATTTTAAAAATAATTTTTCCTAAAAAGCAAATAATGACGTCTTTTTATAATAGTGTCTAACTATTTCATAATGTGTACCTACGATTTATCAGGAAAGTAAAACATTTATGTAATTATATTCATTAAAAAAATTCTTTAATAGTTTGTCATTACATTGATGAAAAATTTCAATTAAATATTTCGAATTTCCGTCAACTCAAATGATGTTTAAGCGGTGACAAGTCAAAATCGTCTGTTCGTTTTTAATTGTGACAATTTGACTATTCATATTTCATTTTAGACAAAAACTATTGCTATCGAAATAGATGAGCAAAATTTTGATGCTAATCGTTCATCTATGCAATCATATTTCAGTTATTAAAGAGATTTGAATAACAATTCTTATTTCTTCAACAATCATGCTGATAGTGATCAACATATCGCCAGTGACGACCGTCTAGAAGAATGTTTCGTATTTCTAGTCAGAAGCCGTGAACAGTGGAGTAAACGCTGTTGACTATGAGGAAAGTACCCTCGTGTACAGCGTTGGATCCCTACTCAGTGATATAGGAGTTGAGTAATCAGTTGTTCCGGGTTCAGTTCCTGAAGATGAAGTCAGATTCCACACTTCTGTAAAGTCCCTTACTAGGACAAGGGAGCTGTACAGCATTTCTAAGTTTTCAGTGATTATTTAAGTTAGACTAATATATAATCTTAATAACAGTCTCAAGAGGAATAGTCACTAGGAAAAAGTTGGTTAGTTGACTCAATTTTTATGGTAAGCGATGAACAACCATAATCTCTATATTAAATAAGTATTTAGTCAAGTTAAATATTTCTAATGAAAACATAATCTTCAGCATTTCAGTAATATATGTTTACTAATTTACGTTGTTTTTTATTGATACGCATCAAAAATCTAAATTTTTAAAAAATGAAGTCAATATACTTTTCGGTCTCTTAAACATTTGTTGTATTTGTCAGTATTACAATGTGTGATAATTCTTGTTCTTGTATAATCTATGCTACTGAACGTCATGCATACTCCGGTTTATTAATTTGCAGAGTCAAGTTCAAATTTAAGGAGTTTCTCATTGTAACACTGTAGTACAAAATATCCATTATCTTTTCTTAACGATTCACAATGACATTTTAGTGATACGTTATGTACATAAATTCTTCTTAACAAAGTTAATTGTTTATTACTCTTGGTTAGTTCATTATACAATCATTTGAATTATTCATAGTGATATAATTCTTTCTTCTGGTTTGAATAAGCACAAAATTTTCAATCAAAATGTCTTTATGTTGGTAAGCATTAAATGTCGTCTATTAGTTGAAACATATTCTCATATAGACTTGCTGTTTGTACACAATAACGCACAAACACTTATCATGCGATCAAAAGTACACATAAACGGATATTATTAGATTAGGCTAGAATGTGTTCATATTCGTAGATTCCAGTAGATATACAGGTCGATGCCTTGTTTTTTTTCTGATTATTTTCTAAAATTGTAATTTTCAGATAATTTACTTGCAGTAGACTTGAATGAATATGATTATAGATTATTTGATCATTTCATCAATCATTCTCTTCCGTTTTCCCCTTAGTATTGTGAACAATTCACGAATAGTTATGATGAAGTTTCGTTCAATGAACCTGGATGTTATGGTTATGAAGCTTTCCTAATTCTTCTTTTGAACAACATCATCAGAACAAACTTCACGCAGAAATAGAAATGTATTCCTCTCCTATCTTTCTGTCGAAAATTTTGAAACTCTGCTGTTATCATCCATATTCAAAACTATTCACATCTGGAAACTTTCCTTTTTGTTTACTGCACAAATTATTATTATTATTATTATATTTTATTATTAAAACTAACAGTATTACCACTGGCATTCAAATGTAGGAACAAGTTATTTTTCGACATAGTATGCATTTATTCAAATGTTATGAGCATGAGAATTAAATGTGTTTTCTATGGATTGAAGCTAAACATATTTTATAATTGGGATATTTTACTGATTAAGCCACTTTTTTTCCAAAATCGTATTTTGATTTTTTTCTTTAGTTAATATGGTTATAGACAGGCTTACGCCATCTATTCAATTCATTAATTTCTGCATGTTTTGCTTAATTAGGTCCGTAGACAATAATGCTTCGATTACATTACAGATAATAATAATAATAATGATAATAATAATAAATACATAATTTATTTACAGATGGCTCACAAGATAATGTTAGTAGAAAATTGGCTAGAGTAAATTTATGCGTTGGTTGATACTGTAGAAATGATTCAACCGCACTAAAAACTGGTTTGTTTTTTTTTTTGGCATGAAATGTTGCAATTTTTTGAAGTGAATTACTCGATGGAAAGTAGAATGTAAAATGGACAGTTATGGTCCATAAAACGATTTTAAAAATAGTACATTATACTTGTGAAAATAAAGTTAACATTAGATTAGAAATTACTTTTTTTACAGTGTGAATAGATTTAAGATGTTATTTCCTAAAAAAAAAAGCAGAAAATTTGAACAGTCGAATCAATGCCATATTTTTATTGCTTTATATTAATTGTATGTCTCAGGAGATAAGTTCAGCAATCATGAAGGATTAGTTTCCGTTTAATGCTAAACGTATCTTTTTTATAACATGAAATGCTTAAGTTCAGTTTGTTAAAAATACTAATGCTCTAGTGAATCCCATAGTAAACCTTTCGCTGTATAAATTCATAACAACAGTTTGGCTGATTTAACATAGTACACAAATACTTGGAAATGTGAATTTGCTTGTATGACCTGGCTGTGAGATAAATATTTCCTCTGTCGAGTTTACATTTGTTTACAGTATTGAAGAAATTCAATGATTCATCTATTGAAGTCTCTAATTGAATGTTTTGAATTGTTATTACTACTTTGTATGTAGGGTAATACGTTAACAATATCGTTTAAAATCACTTCTTCAGATTGGCACAAATACATTATATCTAATTAACAAAATCTAGTTAAATGTTTCAGATGAATTTTTAAAATGTCATCCCTTTTCTAATTACTGAAGCTGTAAAAATTATTTCCATATCGTTTACGTAAATTACATTTCAGGTGGAATGTCTGTCAATTTTAAAAGGACAGAATAATTAGAAGCATGTACGATTAGAATAATATAGTAAAATCATGGTATGTAAACATGAAATTGTTTGCATATTTTCTGTTGAGTATTGAAATTAAAAATCAAAGCATCATGCTGTTTCTGTCTCCTTATAAAAATCTAAACTATGCATAAGTAACGTATGTGTTATATTGAGTGACATTATATTTCATTTGAATTATTTTGTTGACCTTAATGTGATGTTACAAAATTTGTCTAACCAAACACATTTTCTCTGATTATTCTTCATTAAATTTTATGAAGGATGGGTATTGTATCCATAAACAGTGGTTGAACTCGAAGTGAACTATATTTTTATTAATGATTCCCTTGAATTAAAGTGGGATACCTTTTCAGTTTTTTAAATTATCTCAGCTAGTGTTATTTAGAATATGAGATAAATTTTATGGAAAAAAGCATTTACTGAACGTTGTGTATAAATTCTGGACTTTTTATCGGTCTCTTGAATGAAGAAGTTTGAGAAAGATTAGTTTAGTTTTTTGGTAACAGTCATCAAAGACTGATCACAATTGGAAGAGAGCACTGGATTAATTTCTAAGCACTGTTAACTTGGGACTCTGTCTCATTGTGAGAGCGTTAATAGGCAATAATAAGCAATTCCATTACAGAATGCATATGGTATCCAAAACGCCTTAGCTTCTTACAGTATCCCAGAAGACGTCGATTCTCAACGAGTTCCACCTTTAAATTGTCATCAATATTTCTTCATGAAACAGATGTGCATTAGTCAATCAAAAAGTTCATAGAATTCGTCGAAAATATATTCATGACAGTTTGTTACAGCCTTGTTTCAGTGTGTAATATTTATATAATGATCAGTCAATCCATAATTAAGGTTATATCTTACAATTTTAGTATATTCACTGAAATCAAGAAATTTACAGATTCATCATAAACCATAACTATATTCGCCATATACATTGATGATTGTTATGCAAGTATACAATAATGTATTTACTCTACTTCTCTGCTCAATCATTCATTTCACCTGCTTTTATTATGTATCAGACGAAATACTATTTTATTAGGAAAACTTTAAAATGAAATAGTATCGAGTATATTTTAATTCAGATACATTACAATCTATAATAGGTATCCTCACCAGTGGTAAATCGATTGCGAATACTTTCAAGGTAACGGTTTTCTAGAATGTTATCAAAAATACGCAATGAACAAGGACAATTTAGACAAACAAAATTGAAAATTAAAAGTAATTACTCCAGCTTAGACATTTTGGTAGAATAATGAGATGATGTAGATTTAAAAAATATGATGCATTTTTGCCATCCATTTCAAATAATCTGGTCACATATATATTTGTCAAAGTATTTTATATAAAAATCAATTAAGGTCAACTAAATAAAAGTCTAAATATACACCTAAAGTAACGAAGTCCGTCAATTCTTAGTCCTATTCATATCAAAAATCAAATTCTACTGGTGTACAAGTGTTGACGCTGATGATACTATAGTTTAAATGCCTAAAATACAAACGTTTTAGACTTAAAAGTTTTAAGTGAGATAAATTATTCTGCTTGACCGTCTTAAAGAAACTGAATTAGTATACAATCCGTATGAACATATGATTATCTGTCCAAACGATGGATATGTCAGTGGGTAACTGGTTAAATTATTTAAATTCTACAAATGATGTATGAGATGTCAGCGAAAGATTTATAGTAATTACTATTCCTAAAGTGATATTATGATTAAAATACTAACATTGACATTTGCTGAGTTATACCATTTCAGATTGTCATGAAAGTTAGGGATATTTGGCAAAACAATTGATTTGCCTAATAAACTAACACACTTGACTTATTCATTGAATATTTTTCGTGTCTATTTGTATGTTGTCATTTTTACATGAATAAAATTGACAGTGAAAAGTTCGAGACACAGTAAAGTTGCAGACTTTTTCGATGTGACATTTAAAAAAGAACAATAGAAGCTCATTTTCAATTCAAAATCTATTTAAGAAAAATATCAATGTTATAAACTTTCATTTTCAATCTTTGAATATTTTCGATACCTAATTTTGGTTTGTGTGTAAGAAAGACATATATAGCTGAACGTTCTGATAATTGCTAATGGTATGATGATGTCTGTAGAACTTAAATCATCGCTTATTGTTATATTATTGAAATATAGTGCTGTAAATCAAAATGACAATCCTTCCAGTGATAACAGTAAATATTAGCAGAATGGCCGATAGAACTTTTAAATGGTCCGGTATATCGATGCAAGTTAAAGAGATTCATTTACATTAAGCCACCTCTATAAATTTATTGAAGTAGAACTACTCATCAAGCTAGTTAGAGAAACGATAAAGTCCTTTTAAATTTTTTTCCCAAATTACTAATGTTGAAGTTCTCAACAGTCTTAGCTATTTTAATAGAACTTTATTCCAATATTATCTTTTTTGTGACAGAGTTAACTTTTTAAAAACTTCACCATTCATAATAGCTTGCGTGTATGACTATGAAAACAACACTTTAAACTGTTCATCTTAATGTTTCTTAATCAGTTCAATTTGTTAACTTTATTCAGTTCTTTTGATATTGCATTATCTTAGAAAATCGAAAAGAATAACTGATTGTAGATCGGAATAGCATCCTATAGCTGAATTTTAACTTCAGTAAATTTCTTTATAGAACGGATCACTAGAGTTACATTGTCTATTCTATCATGTTATAGTTAGCGAAATTCAACAATCCAGGTGATCAACTAACAATCCCTTTGAATGTTGACTTGTTAACGTTAGTGACAACTTATCTTCAAATCATATCAAACAGTCACATTTACCGAAAGCAATATATGAAAATGTGATTCTTTAGAGTTAGTTCTTTTCATTCAACTTAACTTGCATCCTCTTTAGTTCTAGGCTTATATTATAGAGAGCAAAAGTATGAAACAAAGTTCAGTTATAAGATATGTCGATACACTTTTGAAAACTAGATAAACTAATTTATTTATTTCAATGAGTATCTATTAGTTAGTTCCATAGTTGTTCTTATGCCGTTCATCAGAACAGATAAAACATTTTGAACGTTTTGATAACCTACTTATATAACTGATAAGTAACATATAGTTTTAAATAAAATAATTAGTTTTTTTCAGATATTTTTAAAATCATGATAAATACTTCCTTCAGGCAAAAATCAACTTGATAATCACGAATTATTACCACTTGTCTTCTACTCTGAAGCCGAAGTTAGTTTAGTAACTGAATCTAGAAATACTGTACCAAGTGTCCTCTTACTGTATTGTACCATTCACTTATGTGATCTAACTGCAGTTGCATGCAAATCTACTTACTCATAAATGCCGACTGAAGCTGCCGAATTCGTATCTCTATTAGCGGACCGATTTGAGCGGTCGAAGTAGCTATGTTAAGGAGAATATATACTGGATAGATTTACCTAGTATCTTTATTCATTGATATTTTAACTACGCTAAGATTTCATTGTCTACAATGAAGTGCATAAACATATTGAATAAAAAACTTGGAAAGCAATGGTCATTGATAGAATAAGACAAAAGTGAAGATTTGGAAGTTACACAGCCAACAAAAGGTATAATTTTTAAGACTTGATTGTCATCGAGCTGTTAATCAAGTTATTTTTGTCACGACAAAATTATGCATTCAGTGATGCTTAGTATTAGAATTTAGTAAATTCTATATACTTTGTTAAGATTTTATCTAATAAACTTCATCTTTCACTTTATTGAAAATCTATGCTAGAATAAAGACCAATATTTAACTCTCACTGTGTAAATTCCACTTAGAAGAATAAGTAATCTAATGATTCGGTCATTTGAAATTAATTGACTAAGCAAAATATGACCTCATCTTTTTTACATCTGAATCAAAGGACGTCATATCTACCTTTCTGCACCTCCGTTTTCATTTTTGATACTGGGATTCTCAAACAGCTAATAAGACTTAAAGTTATTTAAACAGAGTTTGAAGAGTTAAAGCATCCAATGATTATCTTCAAAACTAATTAACTAAGAAGAGTAATCATGTGATTGCTTCATAAATGGACATGTCACAGTGAACAAATAAAGTTATGAGTACTATCAGTAAAATTGCTCATTTACTGTTGAAAGACGACAGTTTGTCACATAATTGATTATTTAACGAAGTAAGTAATATCTGACTAAATATGGAGCGAACAAATTTTATTCAAGTTCAGCTTAAGAGATCTTTGTGAGAAAGTACAGGGAAGTCGAGTAGGGATAGAGACAACTAGCGCAATCGTTTTTCAATTAGATAGCTACTAATATATATAGTCATCTCTAGAATGACCGAATAAAAGCCATGTTTTAAAGATTCCCATTGTGAAAATTAGAACAACACATATAAGCGAACAATATTGTTTTCGATTAGATCGTCATCAGGCTTTACTCTAATATACATGAATATTTATATGAAAATGTTTTCATTGTGATTATCACTCAAATTGCCTTGATTGGTTTAACATTTTCATATAAATATTCATGTATATTAGAGTAAAGCCTGATGACGATCTAATCGAAAACAATATTGTTCGCTTTTATGTGTTGTTCTAAAAGCCATGTTGCATTGTAGATATAGACTAATTTCACCTCTGATAGAAATCATTTTAGTAAAGTGTACTAGAATATGATTGTTCTTTTAATAATTTTGCACCATTTCCACATTGATCAAATATTTAAGGGACTTTCATATGGTCTTACAGATATTTGATTTTTGTCAATTAATCTTCTCTGACAAGCCCTTGCAAAATGTTATACATAGCTATTTTTAAAAGATAATGATTCAACTACCGATAAAGTTGCCTCTCTTAAATGAATATTTAACTCATAATTAGTTATTTTGTCAACTGTATTAAGTATGAATTGAAGAAGTTGATTTAGATAAACATAACACCGGAAAAACTGAAAACATTGATTTTTATATCATAGATTACACACTTCATATTGTTTTTATAAAAATGGTGCGAAACTGGAACCTGAGAAGTGAGTTACATTAAGAGAGCAAGCACTTCAGGTTATTAAGATTATATAACATGTACGTTGCTTGTGTAAACAACTTCACAAAGATAACAAAGTTATGCAGATGTTGACACGCTGATTTCTCACAAAACTACTCCCAATTTTCGACATTATATATGATCAAGTGTGTTTACTTATTAAGACACTCAAGTTAAGAATGGAAAAGCTGTTTTCTGAGAACGAAACTTCAACATAATCATCCACCTAAGCTACAAATTTCCTACACTATCTCAAAATCGTATGAGCGTGTTCTATAATTTTTAATTCTTAATGACTCAGCGACCAATAGCAGTTTGCTATGGAATTTATGAATGTCGATGTCTATGTTTTCCGAAGTCTTGCAAGCGAAAGCTAATAATGTGTACTTTTTCTCTAAACCAGCGCATTGCATTTACACACAAAATGAACCTTGAGTAGGAAAAGAATCATAATTTGAATCCCATTGTTTACAAAGAATTCACCTCCATATATATCCACAAGAAATTATTTCGTTCTTTTTTATTTAATCGAAAATCATGCAAATCAACTAGAAATAAAGTTATGCATACAAAATGTTTGAATAAAAGATTGAATACATCTATGGGTTATTAACTAGAACAAAATTCTGTTTTTGTTTTACATACAAAGACATAAACGAAGAAGATTCAACATATATTTTATTGGACATTGAATGCGTTTTCGTATTCGAACAAATCGAACAGATTGTTCATGTTTTTTTTTATTCCATGATTAAAAAAGCATAAAGTAATCACAAAGAATCCCTAGATCTGTTTGAAATAATTTGATTTTTAAAAAAAAAGAACAAACAAACAAACAAGAATTTCTGTTTTTCAATAAACAATATTGTACATAAAAAAGGGATAATTTCTTTATTCTGTTTGTTTTTCCAAGTAAATAATCCGTTGTCATGTAAATAATCAGGTAAATTTAAAATCCTTTATCTTATGTCATTCTATGTTCAAGATAATTTTATTTTTGTTGTTCTAACAAGATTCATTTATAATTGCAAAGCAAATAAATTTCAGCGGAAAATTTATCCAACATGCTGATCGGTTCATCAACTCTGTACAAGGTGTTCAATGAGAACTTAATCTATTTGCATCACGTGGGTCAATGAACAAAATTTGAATATATTCACTCTTTTTTTTCATTTTATCAAATATGTAATTAATTTAAATCTGTATTTGTATAGGTTATATTGATAGGTTGATTAGTTCTAGAATTATTAGTTACATTTGATAATTGTCCAGATTTGAATTGTGAATCAAAGCAAGTGATGAGCATAATATGAGATTTGCAAGCATCGACGCGTTTACGTAAGATTTCAGTTTCTTTTTCTAATGCCTCAAGAAAACTTGGGTCATCAGGATCCATTTGTTCAGCAACATAAACTGTAAAAAAAAATTTTTCAACGAGTAAAATAAGGTTTGTAAAATAAATGACTTTTGTTCGGAAAAACAAACAAATCAACAATTTGTCTAATTGGGCTACTGAAAGAAAATAGTGTTTATTTTATTTTATTCGTTTAGGAGAAAAAATATTTTAAAAAATGTTAAGTTATAAATATGCTCTCCTCAGATCATCATCATCGATCATTGGTGAATATTAGTTCTTGAATTCTATGTAACTAAATAAGGAAATAGTGACGTTTAGTAGATTTTTATTGAAATTAATATCTTTCCGAGTATAAATCAATCATTTGTCAGATTTATTATGCCAAAGTCGGAAATTAATTTTTCTTTTTCACAAAAAAAGAGTTTAAGTGACTTCTTTATTATGACAGTAAATGTTAAAAAAAAATTTGATAGTCACGTGACAGTTCATCAAACGAAAGATAAATTTCTCATTTGATTATTTTAAATTTTAATTTAGATTATACTAGCAATAAAAAAATTTCAATTTTTGTTCTAGTCGTAATATCGAATAGTTTATGTGAAAAATGTTTTAGCCCGAGACCGAACATCAAATAAATAGGCCATAAATTATAAATCTTTCTAATTCCGCATAATACATCTGGATTAACTAACCCCGTTTGAGCGACAGAGGAAATAAGAAGCCTTACATGGATTAAGTTGGGTGAATTTTTTTTCAGGCGTTCGTTTACTGAGACAGAGATTAAATGAGTAGCGGGAAAAGGAAACGAAGTGGAAAAAAACAGGCTTGTCAGCTTTATTTCATAAAGCATAACTAACTACTTATAACCAGGAAAAATTGTCATAAACATGTTATGAATGGAGTAAGCATCATAACATATAGGCCCTTATATCAAGTCAATAAGTGATAAGGTCAAAATGGGACTTAAGAAGAACTACTTAATTAGTCTGTTCAAAAGCTAGAATACCATACGTATGCGTGATATAGCACTAGAAACTGTAATGACAATCTCTCTCGTATGTTTCTCACCATTTATCCTGTTATTCAACGGAATTTAAGAGAAAGATAATGTAACTTCAATTACTACAATGAACATTTTTTTCAAAACTTTTTTTCTTGTCTTCAGTTTATACACAAAAGAACACATGATTATTCTTCATTAACCTGCTACCAGACATTTCATTCTATTAGGCCCTGGACATTATTAGTTAATTTACTTATAATTACTTTACAATGATGTTTATTACATAAACCTACTAACTTATGAAGCAACACTAGTTAAATAAACTTCTTTGACTCCTTTTATATGAAATACTAGTGAATAATCTGCTGTCATTCGGTCAAACAATAGCAATAAGAAGTCAGTTAGGCTTCTTTAAAATTAATTGCAAAGAATACTTGTAATCTTAAATAAACTGATTTTCATTGTGAAATTTCAACATCTTTTACTCTAAGTCTCACCTCACTGTTACAAACGTAGATGTTTAACACTGACCTATTTGCACTGTGAATAACATCTTATTAGTACTTAGAAGCTGATATTTTGTGCATAATGTTCAAATGAAACGATATAGTTCTAAGAATGCCTTTCTGCACAGATAGATTAATTGAGTAGACTGGTTTTTGCAGATATACACATCTGGACTAACTCGGTCTTAATGCTGACCTATATTTCTAATACAAAAATAGGACAAAAATATTTATTTTTCAAATAACCAGGGTTATGGGAATTGTTGAGTTTCATTGAAATCATGAACCGTTTAATGTTAGACTAGCATTGAAAACCTAGAAGTATTGGATGCTCGTTTCACCCTAGAATGAGAGCCATCATTATTACACATCGATGACCGCATAATCAGAAATCCGACCAATAAATATCAGTCTCGCATGTAAATGTCTAACCTCTTGATCCTTGAGTCAGGATCCAACAATGTTAAAATCTTATTTCGAATAAGATAAATAAAGATTATTGTATTTTGAAAATAATAATATTAGTTTCTTATTTGAAGTAGAACATGTATAACTAGTAGAAAAAAGGTAAGAAGTGAAATGAAGAAAAGTCGAATTTTTCTTTGAACATAACTAATGATCTACTGTAGAGAAAAAAAAGATATTAATTTTAAAATTTTATTGAAAAAATCCAAACATGTGACAAAAGCTGATTGTTCAAATTTTTTGGGTTTTATTCAAGGCAAACAACGAGCATTATATGTTTCAGTAACAATGAATTTGTCTTAAAAAAAAACTAATAAAAATGATTAATATATTATTTGCGGAAATGTAAAAGATATGAGACTGCGTATACGAAACATGAATACTCGGCAACTCTACATTACTGATTATTGAAATAATAATTGATAAAATATATTTATTATTGAGGTAAGGAAACGGTTTGATCTGATTTTATCCGAAAAAATCCAAGTATTTGTACTACAAATTTCGAATAATCTGGTCACACAGAAACTTCTACACTTGTAATCCAATGGATAGAATCTAGGGAGTCAAGATATTTTCCACTTTTTTTCGGCAACATACAAACTGATCGTTCTATAGTTTGGTCGTTTGATACGTCTCAAAGCTGCAACATAATTAGAAGAAACTCTTGAGTAAAACTGAATGAATATGCTTTGCACGTTTGTTTGAAGACCGGAAAACGCTATTTAAAGCATTGGTTTTAGAAATTTATTCACTGAGGTTTAGAAAGTAATGTAATGTAGGTTAATATTAAAACCACATCATCGTTGGTTTATAACTTTTTATCATTTTGAAGGAATTGGAATAGCACTCTTTCGAAACGAAGATTAAAAACAGAGCCACTTTTTCGCGGAAATTTATACCCCCTTATTTATGTAGAAGCGATTAGCTGTAACCTAGAAATGTTTAAGCCATTTTATGTCCAACAGTCAAGAAGCTTTTTTGTATTCTTTCTATAGTGTATGGATTTTTTATCTCCTATATTCATAGTTATCACTTTATGTGTTTACTCGGACATTTATTTACATGACGTCTATACAATGTCACATAAAATGTTTAAGTTATTCAAAGTGTGTAGTGTAAATACATCACATTCTTCAAATCAACTCTATCTTCTCATTGCTTTATTAAAGTTTATAAACTAAAATACTTAGCAATCACTTCCTGGAAAAAAACGAATATATTTATCCATATACAAATAAACAGAATCAATCAATAATGTTGCTTGATACTAACAGTCTGGTAAAATCTTGTTTTATTAAACTTTTGAAAGAATAGAATATTTAAAAATTTCAATACATTTCGATTGAATAGTATAGAAAATATCCTAACGATAAGTTCCACCATCAATGTGACACACTACTGGAAGGTTGTGTTGTTTTAGTCTGGAAATATTCATCGGCACAAAGTCAGGACTACACATCTGAACTAGCAACAATAGATCTTATAACGTTTAGGTCGCTGAATGAAACTCGAATTATTTATCAGGTCGGAAATGAAATAGAAATTTTGCTGATGACAATAGTGAGCTAAACAGGTGAATTATTTATAATAATCTAAGTAGTTTTTAACATTTATTCTTGATGTTGAAGATAACCTTAGCTGATTAATGTTAACAAGAGTAAAATATCATACAGACAGAATCTTTTGGAGATTACATTCAATCATTCAACCTATTTTTTTCAATATGATTTAAACAATCATTGTACACTACATCATCATCATCATCATCTTATGTTGTAGTTTTAATATGAACTTCTTCACTCATCACTTACGATCAAAACTCCATGTAGAAGGATCAATCAGAAGACGATCTTTCGCTGTCATCAATTCCATTTTAAGCATATCTTGTTGTGCCAATAAATCGTATGTTTTTTCATAACGTATTTGACGTTCCATTTCCTGTTAAAAAAAAAAATGAAACAATCAAACAAACAACAACATGAAAAATCAGTAATAATAATAATAAAATAATTTTTTAACATAAAATCGAAGACAACCATCTAAAAATGACTGATTGCAAACGACTACTCTAAGGAAGAGGAAGAATAAACTTGATTTTAATTGATTTTTTTTTCTTTGCATTTTAAATTTAAATTTTAAATAAAATGAAGTATTTTAATGAATAAAAATTTTTGTTTTTTTCATGACACTTCTCAGCCTTCCTCTTCTCTTGTCACCTTCTACTTCTTCTACTTGACTGACTGACTAACTGAAGACTGCCCTTAGCCTACCGCACTCACATACACTGACATACATGCGCGTACACACACGTACACACACATACACACAAGCATATACAACAAACTCCTGGTGATTCTTTACTGTGATAGAGTTTTCTTGTTCGCAACTTTTCAAAACAAAACAAAAAAACACTGTAATCTATTTGATTCACAATAGTAGTAATTGAATGAATGACAACAAAATAAAATAAAATAAAATAAAAACAGTTACAATATTTGACGGTTAAAAAATGTTAAAAAGACGAAATAAAATGTCATAGAATTGATTGAAAAATTTGTTGATCAGTTTGTTTGATTTAGTTTAGCTGTCTGATTGTTTCAGTGACAATTTAATGAAAAAAAAAATACTGAAAGAACTATCAGTACTGCGGAAAAAATTAGCGTGTTGTATGTGTTAAAATGTGTTTGTTTTGTTTGTTTTTTTTTCACTATTCGTGCATTGAATGTGAGCTGTTAAGCTAAAACACCGTTCAAATATTTAATTGAATTGAAATTTGAATAGAACAAGAAACTTTTTCACTGATGCATACAGATGTTTCTTTTTTTTAAAAAAAAGAAAGCAACGAAGATTAATATTATGCCTGTTGATTAGAACTAAGTAAATCAATCAATCAAATCTATGCAAGAATCCCAATGATTGTTGTGATTGTGACGTAGTCAGGTGCACGTTTATATTATTTCTATTGAATGATTTAGCGATGGTTTTCTGTTAGGTTCGATACTATGTATGCTTGAAACTATTATGGGTTTACCTTAGTCGATAAACGCAAATGAGACGATGAACAAGCGTCTAGGTAGGCTACTCTGATTCAACGACTAAGCCAAAGTTTTGATGTAGCGTAGAAAGTATATTCTACAGACACCCATCAAGCACAATACATTCCAGCACACAAATCTCGTTTATTTATACATCGTAGAAACGTCCTTGCGACAGTAACAAAAATAGCACACCAAAATACACAGCAGCCAATCAAAGCCATGGATTTTCCTGGTGGGAAATGTGATCACAAGGTTAACTGATCAGCACATGCTCGGAAATGTGAAATCCAAATTGAGACATTTATCAATCGAGTTCTGGGTATCTAACGTCCTCAACATTTTTATTTACTAATATTTAGAGTCAAGTTTAAAACGATCTATCTGATGATCGCAAGCTGAATTAGAACAATGAATATATAAATGAATAATAATATTGACAAATTAGATCGTCATCAGAATTCATTTTATAATCTACAAGAATATTTGAATGACAAATGAATGAGTGAACATTTTTCTACGTGATTAGGAAAGAATCATATGTATAAACCAAATGTAGCTTTATGCTGGCACATCTAGTCAGTAGTAGTCTCATGGCAGATAAAACCGAAGCAATTTTATTATTGATTTTTTTCTCATTCTATATTTATTGATCACTTTTCGCCACTTATTGCGTAATTTCAATCATGTAATGTTTATTTTATGTTGCACTACTGACTGGGGCTCATTACATCTGTCTTCTTACTTTTTACTTATGGTGTGTGTAGTTATACAATTTGTTACATTGTGATCGTCTACTCTTAAATTATTTTCATACATATTTATATAAAAAATATTCTTGTTTATTCGAATGTAAAAGTGATTGAACTGAAAACAAATATTGTTCGAGTATATGTTGTTCAAATTTTCAAGATGGATAACTAACTTTACTAGCAGTTAAATGTTCAAATCAATAAACGACAACTTTGCTGACATTTTATAATCCTAAGCTTTATTTGACTATACATGAATAATAATTAGCTCATAATGAAGCAAACATATTAAATAGGTCTTAAATTCTGAGAACAAACATATAATTTTAGGTAAACTAATAAGAAATAGTTAAGTCTCTCAGAACTTACATAATCTATTGGAGTGATATATGTGTAAACAATCTGATCACGCTAACGTTTGGAAACATTTTATGTATAAAAAGTAAAGGTCAAACTAGATAAGTATTCTAGGAAGTTAATAAGTGATCAGGCTATTCGAAAATACTGCTCCAACCTATCAATAAGATTCGATCAAAATTTTCTTAATGAATGATTTAGATTTATCCTTGGAATTTTTTATAAACGGGCAAATATTTATTAGATATAAGTTAAATTTGTTAAAACAGAAGTTGGGTATAGGTTTATAAATATAGGTTTATCAATATCAAACTTATAACAACTACGGAGCCTGACTACGAACAAAATTGTATCAATAATTATCTTCTCCTCTGATTTATTCAGAAAAATAAAGCACGTTGATTTCAAGATTTCTTCATGGAACAACTTACAGATGCTGAAACTCTTACAAGAAAGTAACATTACACATCCACTCCAAAGGAACAAACATTCGACACTTAGTGAAGTAAATTCAACTTGTAAACAATCAAGTAGTTTGTTTTAGTTACTCATAAGTAGTATAGAGAGGTAGAGAATATAAAACATATTTATATAGCAAAATAACAGATTAAAAGTAAGTGATAAATGGGTTTCATATATTTTCAACGTGCAAACAACCTTTAGATATTTCATTAAATCATTTATTGCGAAACAAGACGAATTCTTTTATAATCTACAAAGAATGACGTTTAGTGTACAAAATACTAAATCACTAATCGGCACTGTTAAGTAATGTACATTAAAATCATGAATCTTTTTCAGTTTTTAGATTAATTTCAGCGGTGATCGCAAAATTGGCATTTGTAAGAATCCTTGTGTCGCCTAAAAAGCAGCGGCGTGCATGTGCAGCAGGCTTGTTGGTTAATCATGAATATAATATACACTAAAATCATGAATCTTTTTCAGTTTTTGGATTGATTTCTAACAAAACTGAAGTTTCATTTTAAAATTCTTTACTAGTTAGGCAATACAGATCATGTAAGCAAGATTATTTAAAACTGAAAGTAACATAGTAGAATAAATGGGATATTTGTTCTATTATGAAGTCACAGGCTCTTCGACTACATCTTACTGTATTCTGGAAAGTTTCATCTAATAAAAATTTAACTTTCATCGAAGCAATGTAGACTGTAATTTCCATATGAAAATAATTTCATTTTCATATCAAACAGTGACTTTAGCTAAATAATCGGTGAAAACAAAAGCTCATTGGGCAGCGGTTTTATTTTTGTGTGAATATTCAAATTAATACACATAGGAAGTTTTAGTTCTCAGTTGACATAGTCCATCGTAAGTAAATGTCTCATCATCTAAGACAACTTTTTTTCAAAGATCATTTACTCGCTCCACTTCTATTTTTAAAAAATATAGAAATGATAAATGACATTACTTTTAAAGTCAGTTTTCAAACGGCTGACGATTTCAATAAGTATTTAAATTGTAATTACACTTTAAACGTTTTAGGCTTTTTAATTATTTAGAAGTAATTAGCTAGGTCTTTTAATATTGGTAATATTAGAGGGTAACTTTTTTTCGAATAAAATCACTAAGTGAAGGATTTTTTACCACATTGAGTGAAAAATAAACAGCATATTTTTGAAATATATAACTTTTCGGTCAGTCAGAAATAGTAGATTTAACCGACACATATAAGTGAACAATATTATCTTCGATTAGATCGTCATCAGGCTTTATTCCAATATACATGAATATTTATATGAAAATGTTAAAACCAATGAAGACAATTTAGTCAATTATCACAGCGAAATAGATTACGTCACTACACATAATAGACGAAAGTACAAGTTATTAGTACACCTGCCTTGCTATTATCAACTTACACTTTTACGCATTATGTGTAGTGACGTAATCTATTTCGCTGTGATTACTGACTAAATTGTCTTCATTGGTTTTAACATTTTCATATAAATATTCATGTATATTGGAATAAAGCCTGATGACGATCTAATCGAAAATAATATTGTTCACTTAAACGTGTTGGTCACAATGAGAATCCTTAAAATACTAGATTTGTTATTGTTTGAGTTAATCTATTCATGTGATTGATTACTCAACGCCGATCGGATACAATTGGTTAAGCCAAGGCTGAAAAACTCAACATCGTACTGCCTCTTTCATTATTTAAACTTTAAAAAACATGTTCAAGTAAACGTTTAGTAAGTGATTTCATACCATTTTTCTCCCATCAAATAGGTGAAATGTTTTTCTGAGATTCCATTAACGAATCCCAACACTCATAATCTGGTATCCTGTTCAAAATTCAGCCACTTAGCTTGAAGGCATGTTCAAAATATGACTTTCAGATTCTGTTGAATATTGTAGACAGAAAAATGGGACGCAGGCTCTTTCCCATTACGTAGGTTCCACTCTCGAGAAGAAAATTATCTCCCCAAATTGTTTAAATCCGTTGAATTTGTGAATAAAATATTTAGAAATTATTCTTGTCTGAATTTCAAGTAGGTTCGTATCTAATAAGTAATCACAACACTAGATTGTATCACTACAAACACTTAAACTCAATATTATTAGGTAAGTTATTTCAATAGATATGAATATCTCAAGAAACCAAATATAAGTTTTACAACGTACTTTAACTTCGTCTGCATACATCTGAAGGACACACGAAACATTTGAAGAGTTTTCTCGCGCTGAGTTCTTTATATTTGTTGATATTTGAGAGGAAGGATTTTCATCTGGTTTATTAGAAACATATCTTACACTAATTGGACTGCTTGTAGTTTCTTCCGAGGTATCTTCTGAACAAGGAGGAGCTGAACGACTTCGTTGTGAGGTAGAAGATGATGATGAAAGGGCTGAAGTTCAAAGAAATAATAAACAGAAAAATAGTAATAATAGCAAACAAATGATGGATTTTAGGAGTCACTAATATTTTTTGTAGATAATTTTATCGTGTGGTTAGACTAAAAACAAACATAAGTTTATCCTAATGAATGTAAATTGGAAGTAAATGAGCTGTATTAAGAGCATTTTGTACTGAAAGGTGCACTTATTACTTATAAATCTGATAGAGTTCATTATCATATTATACTTTTTAATCAGATTAATGAACGAGTTTATCTAGTGTCCAAAAAGGCTGTACTTTTAGAAACATCATATTGAACGACTTGTTGTAAATAGGGCTATGTTATTCTCCACTGTAGTTACATTCAATAAACAAGATCGTTCCAACTGAGATACCATTCTATTTATAAGACTAAAATCTATTCACACTGAATATTCGGTTAGACTATTATTTGTGGAACACCTCTGAGCTAATACTGAGTGATCTAAACAAATTTCAGCCAATCTGAGAGCAGGTCATCTACTGAACCGAAATATTACAGAAAACTACGATTAAAAATAATGGATACTCATTTTTAACATGGTTTAAAAACTTATGAAGGTTAGGAACAGATTCAGAAACTTATTTATGCAACTTCGCAACAATCAATCACTAAAGCGATGATAAGGTTAGAGAAATTTCTTCAGCCTTGACCAAATAACTTCTATATTGTTAGTGTGCAGGAAAGCAGTGGGATCTAAGAAGTATCTCGTGTAGACCGATATACAGTAGGCACCATAACCTCCAGCATTCGGTGTGTATAGTGATCTGTGGTTAGACATCAACGTTATTGCCTGGTTGTTCCTGACATAATAGAAAAGTCTTTTTTATAATGTCTTGACATATATATTGAAGACCCTTTTATTAGTTTTAAGCAACTGCTATACACCCGGTCTGCTTCTAAATTTCCTTCTCATAATTAGGTTTTCGACAATAATTTCTACTACACATACTAAAAATCTATTCGAGTTCATAATCCTCACGGCACACATACTCATGCTAGTGCATTGAAGAAGCTTCACTGACATCAGAAAAAACAGCAGCTAGAGTAACGGATACTTTTTTGAACTCCATTTACAAGAATCGATTAACTTGTCTCATTATTAATCTAGAATGAGCAAAAAATTTCATAAGTCTTGCTGATTTTTTTTCAACAACGCAAATTACACTGCAATACTACGTCATCTCGATAATATACACTTTGTTTAGCAGTCATTTCAAGTCAATAATCACAACTAGTGATTGTGTTCAAGAATTCAGTTTTATCTTTGAAATCAACAGAATGGTGATCGTACGTAGGTATTTTGGATTCGAATATAAGTCATCACCTTGAAATCTCTTGAGATTAATTGAGAAAGATCAACGTATATCTGTTATATTGTCTAGTATCCCACAGACGTTTTGCGTGTCGTTCGCAAGATTAAATCAAACATTACTTAAAAAGCTGCAAACTTTTAACAATGTCGATAAATAAGTCATTCACGCTCACATCATCATTGGTTATTTGCACTTAAATATTGAAAAGTGTAAACGGATAGAATTACATATATAAATTGGAAATTCAATCCGTCATCCGACCTCAATCATAACTAACTTAGGTCTTCAAAAAATGAAAATTAACAGAAACAAACTGTTTGTTTGTGTGGTATACACCAGTCAAAACACTGAATATTTGATAACTATTCACTTCGATAAATATCTCTTGCTGATCACATCAAAAGAACTAGAACATTTTGTGATTGGAGGAAAGGAAGAAGTGTAAGCTTATTTTATATAACCCAATAGTCATCAACAAACTTGTGTATTATTAAGCGTTGTGTCAAATATATTATTTGATAACATCTGAAACTACTTATCTGGTCAAACTAAAGTGTGTACAGTTACCTCCAAAGCTGAAGTAAATCACTTACGTAAAATCAGTTTAATCACAAATTAACAATCAATAAATATAATAACTAATAGTCTTCAAGATATAGTAATGCAAGTCTGTTCTTAAGAAGTAACCTGCAGTATGGTAGGTCTTTATTAGACAGTTCCCAAATCAACCAAAATATGTTAATAAAGCTAAGATAGAAATGATTTATGGTCACTGAACAAAAGCTGACGATACTTACATTGGGAAGTTACAGTTTTTGATGTTGCACTGGATTTGGAATTTGTTGAATGCTGTTGCGAAGACTGTTTGGATGGTGATGTCAAGTGAACTTGTTGAAAGCCTTGACACGATGATTCCAGGTTATTTACATTCGGATCAATTTTCGAAGTGATTAATGTCTGTACAGTTTGGGAATTGGATTGAATCCTGTGACTACTGCATTGAATAGATCGTTCGTTTAGTTCTTCTTTAGTATAACTATTCATACTGACACTTTGAATTACTTGTTGTGACTCTGTTATTCTTTCATCCAGTGATATATTTGTTTGATTAATCCTATGACACTGGTCACAGTATTCTTGTGTAGAACAATGTTTTTGAGGGATAATTTTATTTTTTTTAACATCTACAATGACAACACCAACACCCCCAGCAGAGCTGCCACTAGTGGAATCAGCGTGCGACGAAGCTTCACTATCACGTACAATACTCTCGTAACCACTACTTGCATGACCGCCTCCTCGACGAGGGCCAGAGCCAGATACGTTGGAAGATGGGATACCGATCGACAACTTGCTCGTTTCAAATGATTCAAGAAGAGCTTTGTCATCAGAACATTGCCTGTTATGTTCGTCTGAATCTTTATTTTCAACTTTTCTGTGCTCACTAGCCGAATTACCACTTTCGGAACTTCTCTTACCATCAGCTGGTTTTCTTGTTTCGTTTGCTACGTCACATTTTCTATTATTATGATAGTCTGGTCGACATGTATGTGAAGACTGAAAACATCGATGACACTTTTGTCCATTTCCTGAATGATGATGATGCTGATGAGTATGGTGATGATGATGATGATTATGTCTTTTACAACGGCATCGCAATGATGTATTCGGTTCTACTTTAGAATTCCAAGCAATATTTTGTTCGGTAAGTAAACTACTACTACATTCACTTCCATGCCCACTACTTGACTGCATTGAAGAAATTTTTGTAGAGGCTATTGGAGTATTAGCTGTAAGTGGAATGGTACTCGCATGTAAATTTGGTGAAAGTGTATTCTTATTTGTATTATGCTGTTTATCTGATTGTATATTTTTAGAATTTGATTTATCCCTACGAATACATCCTATACGTATTTGAAATTCAGATGTATCAATCTGAGAAGAAGAATGTTTATTTTGATTGGAATGATCAGAGTCTTTAATTTGTGGTTTACGACGTAAGTCAGAATTTTTTACAGTTTGATGACTAACATGTTTTGTATCTTGTGCTATTGTGGTTTCAGAATGTTTTGCTTCTTTATCTTTACGCTTTCCAAATAAAGGACTTGTTAAAAAGCTTAATCGTCCTTTAGTTGTCTGAAATTCAAAATAGAATAATTCTTGGTCAGTTTTTCAAATAAATTTTATGAATGATGAAAATAATTAAATGAGCAGTTTACATGGAAAAAGTGTTTCAGGTATTATTATTATTATTATTATTATCATTATTCGTCGAGATGACAACACTATTCGTTGTGAATAGTTTGACATGAAATCAAGCTACCATTTATTCATGAAGTTTTAGAACACTGATTAAGTAATTTGAGCAGATGTTGAAAAATACTGGTAGCTGAAGAAGGAGATTTCGAAAGTTTTTTTCTCTCTGAGCTCGTTGGACTAGCTGCGAATTTTTATTGTCTTTCTAAATAACATCATCAACACAAATTTCAAACAGAAGTCAGTTATGTTAGAATTTCTGTTCAACTAATTAAAAGCTTGTTCTGTTATCCACAATTGAGTAACTGTTATGTTGGGGTTTAATTTAGATTTTCTTCTCACCTGATTTGAGCTTCTTTATTTATTTGTTCATATTCTAACTTTATGATAGGTGTGCATGATTCAGTGCCTAATCTAGTGATGCTTTGAATGATATTGAAATTTTCATAATTAAATCATCCAGCGCAGGGAAAACAATACTGACAAAAGTTTTCGAATGACTTACTTCAAAAGTATGATATGCAGATACATGTGTTGGTTTTTAGTTTGAAGTAATCTTTACACAATAACTTAACAAATAAAATTCGTTGAAGTATCATTTAATAATCAAAGTTGATGAGAATACATGTAAATATTTAAATCAGAGTATATACAACACTAAATTAACCCATTTAAACGTATCGAAGAGAATAATCATACGAACATGGGTACAAAAATAAAGTAATTTCTGAATTGTAGAAGTTATTATTATCAGTATTTTAGGTCATCATAAACTGATGAGTCCCATACCTGGACAGAACGGCCGTCCAGTGCTTTCTGGTTTCTAATGGTGGTCTAACAATGATTGATTGATGATTTCAAATGTGTAAAAAACGCAAACCTCCAAAACTATGCCCGAAAAAAATAAGTGCTTACTTTAGTTCGACTTTCTTTTGGTAACTTCTTACCAGCAGTAGTCTGTAAAATATTTAATTTTGTCCCGACGTTATCATCGTTTTGTGCGTTATCAAGTTTGTGAATTGCACAACTATCTAATAACACATCATTCCTATTGCAAGAATGTTCACTTTCTATTGAAGAGCAAAAACTATGCGATCGTTGACATTTGGAGGATTTTGGTGAAGTACAAACAAGTAAATGTGATTCATTATCTTGATGCAATCTGCTTGACTTTTTCTTTGCTTCAGGTGAAAAGCATGTCTTTCGTAAAGGGGAAGTTTTGACATATGCGTTGGCACATTGTTTAGTTGTCATTGAAGAAAATCCCATAGTTTCTTCATTGGAAGGTCTTGTATTACTACGAAAGTGAGACTTTTTAGAGGATGCCCAAAATCCAGTTGCATGATGTGATAATTTTTCGTTAAATATATCACTGTTATTCTGAGTTTTATTATCACTTGATACTATGTTCTGGATGTCAGTTCCTTGTGGTTCTTTATGTAAATGTGGGTTTGATGATCCATCAGGACGTCTTGAAGAGGGTGTGTCTCTATCACTCCTCCTAAATATGTTAAAATTTTCTTCCTTTCCACAAAGTGGACCAGAAGAAACAGAAACCGGGAGTGGAGTAGTTGTTCTTTCAGAGACAATGACCAAATCCTGTTTGGCGTATTCATCAAAGGAATGAGGAACTTCGGAGTGGCAACCTTCTTGTATTGAGTTAGGCGGTACAGACCTTCCACGGCGTAGGGTACTACGTTTTGTACAATTTGAACTTTGTATTACGGCATTTTCATAGTTACGTACTCTAGACCGTGTCATATGATGAGGGATAAAGTGCCCTTCTCCAGGAAACAATGTTTTGTTTTCAGTATTAGTGTGGCAGTAGCATGTTTGACGGTGAGATACTAAGTCATGTTTCGTGTTTGTACAGATATCATTCGAAAAATCATGGGGTTTATTCATTGCACTGCTTTCACTCGAGTGGTTAAAACCGCTTTCATGTGCGTTACATGTTTCAACAGATACCGACTTAACCCAGGCAGCTATCCTTGCGAAGTTTGAAGATGTTTGAACTGAATTAATAAGAGGTTGCTTTGGCTGGAGCGCAGCATTTCCGAATAATGCATCAGTTAGTGTTTTCGAGGTGGACGTATTCGAGCATAAGTTACCTTCAGGCTTTATGAATTCTCCTTTGCCATGAAATCTACAAAACAAGAGTACGTATGTTAATAATACATGTATTAAATCTGATATCACTTCGAAAGATGGTTGATCGTATCTTGAATGAACAGTGTAAATTTGGGAGAAAAGCAATAAATTTACCATTTTCTGTGATTATTATATAATGCGGGATTTTGTAACTACTTACTTACGTCTGTTACACCCCCGCCCTCCGCCAATCGAGCATAGGCCGCCAACCAGTTTCATGGTTAGCCTTTTTTAGCGAGTAACTTTTCTATGGGATGGGGTCTTTAACCCCATCCCCGAGCCTCCTACGTTATCTGGGCTTGAGACCGCAATAGCCCTAGTGAAGCTACAGATGGAGTTTTAATATAATTAAAATTGACTAAATTATAACTAGAAACTATTTATTTAACACAAACATGATAAGTAGCAATCAAAGCATAGCTAATAAACTGTATGTAGTATCTTGCACTATGACGACGGCGAAATGTATAATACCTTGCATGTAATAACGTGAATAGTTAATGGAGGTTTTAAAAAGCAACTTATAATGATGGTTTATTCTTATCGGAAGGACAGTACATGAAATCATAAGCAACGCTACATACTCACTTTTCTAAGCACGAAATCATGCAAATAGTTCGGATCATTTGTAGCTAGAAGTGAATCAATGAGTAGTAGAATAACACTTGCCTTATTAAATCAATTTACTTTGCTCTCAGTTTGAAAGAAATTAAGGATTTAAAAAAATGATTCAATAATGTTATGTCTTGCTTAGTACTTATATTGATGTATACTTTACTAAAGCTACTTACATGTGATGTCTGATAGCCTGACCCTCATTACCGATCTCTCCAAGTGCCATACTAAGATTTGCATTGATTACAGGGCATAATTCATTTCCATCTGATTTCATTAGTTGAAGTTGATGATGATCGTTTGTCTGAAAATGGAATATGAATATTTTTTAAAATGAAAAATTTTTTCTAATAAACATATATATATGAATCAATACTGAAATGATCTGATTATAATCTAAGTACAACCAGATAGTCTGTCTACATGATGAAATGACTTTAATCAGACAGTTATTGAACATACATTAGCACTGAACAGTTTTCCCGTACTAATATGGGAGTTCTCAAGAGTTATCATCTATAACCTTTAAAGAGTTGGAACGCACGACCTGCAGGCTTAGCAGTAATCCCGTTAACCTTGTAAGTACCATTACCAAAATTCAACTTGATACTTTCAAGTGAATTGAGCATCGGATGGATTTTTATTCAGAAAAATAATATTTGTGTAATTTCTTAATAAATAGAATAAATGAAAAGGATTTTTCTGACATTCGTGAATTTGTACAAGCCACTTCTTTAGAGAATGAATAGATTAATTCAATTGACCTCAGTTTAAATAGTTATTCGCTTCAGAAAAACAACCAAGATTATTACATTTCACGGAGATAAATAAAGGGAACAGAAGTAAATAATTAACATCCAGTGAATATTATTGACAAATTTAATTAAGCGAGACGATTATATGTTCAAGATTAGTCTGCATGAAATAACATAGATTGGTAATGTAGTTTTAAAATACTGTCTTCATACAACAGAAGAACTCTAAACAGTCTTAAAACAACACAAAATTAAAGCATACTACAAAACAATGGTTAAGCCTAGAAATATATGAGAAGAATGAACAAAATTGGACAGAACTGGAAGGGGAAGCCCAGGACAGAGTTGGTTGGAGAAAACTGGTGTGCAGCCTATCCTCCATTGGGGGTAACAGGCGTAAGTAGGTAAGTAAGTAAGTAAGTACAAAACATTGATTTAGTTTATTTTTGAAAAATAAGATCCTCTTTACGTCAATACAAAACTGCGTGCACGAATTGGGGTGAGCCGCCGATTGTGATTCCTTCTATCTAATCACCAGTGGACAGGTGAATATTAGTATAAGAGGTTTCTTGTTTCTGGTTTTGTTAAATATAAACTGATTGAAGGTGAAAATGTGGTACATGAAGTACTAACTAGATAGTCTGCAGAAAAAGAGCTTACAACCATGTCTAAATGTCCTGTATCTGATGGAGCCAAAGACACTTACGCTAGAACAAAACAGTTAAGTTTCTAAAGTTACTTAAGGTTAGTTTGATAATGTAAACTATATCTTAATTAGATAATCTTTGGAAATCTAGTGTGTTAGGAAGATTCAGTTGTTTTTTCTATATATCTGATCAATTTACTCGATCATTTGAATGAATCATCACTGCATATAAATACTACTTCTGTTTCACTGGTGTGCCAAGTAATCAATCAGTGTTAAAGAGAATCTTCTAATAGCATAATTATAAATTTTTCCAATATCTGAGAAAGTCAGGTTTTTATTAATCAAATGAAGTAATCGACTTACATTGGTAAAATCTTCCTGCATAGTAGTATTTATTGTTGGCAATGTACTATGCTTTTGAATCCAATCTTTGACAAATGGTTTCACCTTAGTAATAGATGCATTCAAATCACTATGATTCATAAATGATTTAGTTAGATGATTTTCATTAGATGATTGTTTGACCGAGGTGTTCACATTTATCACTTGATTCAGATTAGGTGTATGTTGTATAGAATCTTTTGGAGCAGGAGTGTTTTGACTAAGATTTACAGTCCATGATTCTAATGATTGTGGTTTCGTATCATTGTCTATTGGTACAACATTTGTTACATTACCTGTTTCGACAGTTAAATTACTTTGATTCATAAGTGAATCAGCCATAACACATGTTGAACACTGACTACTCAATGTTGCATCAGCATGTTGTAATTCTAGAAAGAGAAATGATATATATATATCGGGAAAAATCAGAACAAGTAAAGTGTAAATGATTTCATTATTGATTAATAACCAAAAACCCTACTGCATTTATCCAATCAAGTCTGAACTTGTTATGATGCACAATTATTTTTCGCTATTATTAATAGTATTCTCTCGCTGAATTTATCACTAAAGTTAGACATTAAGCAGATATTCTTTTGATAGCCTAAAGTCAACCAGCGAATTTTCAAAGCATTTGTCGTTAATGATATTATTCAGCTAAGCTACCTACTCCTCACTTTTTATCCACAGTATTTAGTTCACTTAGTTTTATCATGTCAGGAATACTTCCAAAATGATAGTGACAGTTTTGAAAGTATTGCATTATTACTGTCAAGTGATTTAAGTCAGGATATTTTTGAACTGTTTTAGCTTTGTACACTACGAACAAAACCGATACTTAGTAAAGATTTATAGTACTAAAGCAAAATTTACATAATTTGGAAAAAACCCAGTCTGAAGGCTTTTGGCATTTCAACACTGCTCCATTTATTCTGAAGCAAAAGAATCCAGTAACGATTTCGTATTTTTTATAATCCAAAACGTTCTGCACGGCATGTGAAAAACTCTCGATAAATTTTTTCCCTCCATTTTATTTTCACAATATCATTATATACCTACCTGCGTCGAACAGCTACTTGAAAATTGCGATCTAAATAGATATATATGTAAAAATTACTTCATACAATCAAAACTTTATTAAGTGACTGCTTTATCAGTCGTTTTATGAATAAATTACTTATTAGCTTTCTATATCAATCATCGATAAACAAGGAGGGTCTAAATCTGATGTGAAGATACGGATCGACAAGGAAGCAGCAACAGTCCTACAATAGAAGGATATCTGGAAATCACAACAACTCCAAACCAACATCACAGTCAGAATTATCAACATAGCTATCTCTAAAGTTCTCTTGTTTTGAGTCGAACTACTCCAGCCACCATTCAAAACATATATACAGCTGTCTAAACAAGATAATCCTAATCTGCAAACCAGACACAGTCCGCAATAATCTATTGAGACAGCGGACAAACAACCTCTTGTCTGAATAGGAAATTAGGAGACTGTTGAAGGGGAAAGGAAACACATTGCGAAATTGATAAACGGTATCAAAAAGTTATCCACTACTTAAAATCGCCGAGTTCAAACGAAAAGAGTTAGGAGAACAAACACATTGCACTGTGAATTGGAGGCAGATACCAAATGAATGAGTAGTAACCAATGGTAGTAACTGGAAAAGAAAGCTCAGAACAGGGTGAATTAGAGACTGTTGATCTTCTACCTATGTTCCTCGAAGGGTAACATGTTTGAGTAAGCACATGATAATAGTTTATTAGAGAAACGTCATACGATACACTGTGTTTATAGGTTTTGCCTAGTTTAATCAAAATGATCTTCAATAAGACAATTGAAATCAACACCTGATGTGCATTACTCTAGTTTCAGTTTCACTTATGAGGTTACATTTTCTTCCGAGTGACATAAGTTTGTGTAACAATGAGAAGCGGGAATCGGGGAACAACAGTTTTGTTCTTCTAAGCCAACATTCGCTTTGCAAAATTTACAAATCTACATGAAATTGAAAGGAGGCTGATCAAGTTTTCGGTTTTGAATAAAAACTATTCTAAGAACGTGTGAACAATTTTAGCAAAATAATTTTACTCCGAAGAGCGTTATAAAGATTTCTGGATAGTTCTTGGGGATAATTGATAACCTTTGCGATGTTACTGAGAATTAGAGAGCAATGACCAAATGTTAGTGGCCTAGTATAGTAACTTTGAACAGTGAGCATGAAATGCCGCACGACAGACATTCAAAAATCAACTTTGACGTTTAATATTCTTCTTACTTCAGTCTTTTTTATTCGCTTAGTCTAACACATTTTATGCAATAAAAAACCTTCCATGTTAATGCAATAAATCAGCAATTTTCTTCTTATTCATATAATGGAAATCCCAAGAGTTCTTTGTTCAAATTAATCAGTAGTTCAATATCGTAGTGCATTCTGTTGTACAAATACTCAGCAGCCTTGCAGCGATAACAATGTTCAACACAAAAATAATTATATCGGGAGAAAATGGCATGATGGTTTAATAGTAAAATTTACAGGGAATCATAAATGATAGTATTCATTTACCTCCATCGTTCGGGCATTGATCAATCATTCCTTCCATTTGACTTGTTGTGTTAGATTTTGACGTTATATTCGGCCTTTCTAAAGCAATTGGTTTTATGGATACATTCTTTGGAATATTTTGAATTTGTTTATCTTGTTCTGCCTTACCTAATTCATCAGTTTTTTGCTCGAAGGTATCTTTTCCAGGAATCTTTTGATGCATATGTGTACATCTGGCACTAGTTGGATGATGTTCTTCTTGTAATGATATTTGAGATGGACTTATCACTTGTACTGAAGTTTTAGTTTGTTCCTCAACTTGCGTTTCCTGGAAAATTATATGTAGTAGGTAATAAGTTGAGATTTTAGATACACTTTATTGAAAAGTTACATAAAAATATGTACTATGAAAATATTTGCGATTGTAAACTTATTCTGGTCACTTAAGTGGCTAATTTTATAATTCTGTTGTGATAAATATTGTGTCGTTTTATACAACTAAGGATCATGATTGTTTTTCCCTGTAGCCATTTTGTATCGATCGTTAGAATTGAGAAATATTCTGTGACTCTTTATATACTTTATGTATCCTATAATGTATTTCTTTAAAGAAAACAATATGGTTCAAACCATCATCATAAAAGCTGTCTTCCTTATCTTTTTTTGATTGATTGATTGATCCAAAAAAATTAGTTCAATCGTTGATTAGCAAATTAACTTCAAGTAGGTAATCAGATATATAAAACTCACTTTATCAATCATGCTTGGTTTCGGCACTACATTTGTGGTAACCTGAGATGCTTGATGAATAAGGTTAGATGGATGAAAATCTGATTTAGGTCCATCAACCCATTGTTCTTTTTGTGTACTTAAAGTTTCAATTGCATTCTTCACTGCATTACGTGGCCATGCGTAAACATTGGTACGTGGAGTTGATCTTTTACGTTCCTTGGAATGTACTGCATGTGGTGAACAATGATCGCCAGAATTCGCATTACTTCCAGAATGACCTAATGAACCACTTTCAGCACCGGCACTACCACTTCTCATGCCAACAGAAGAACCAACTGGAGACTCATTAAATTGTTGTCCTCCAAATTGTTTCACTTTACTTCCACTGCTTGCCTCCTAAATTAACAATATATTTATCACAAATCTCGTTATATTAATTTAACGTGAATTGTCATGATACAATGTTTTAAAATGTGCTTAATTATTCATAAATAATCTAGTTATTTTACGGTTATGTCAGATAATATAATGAAACTATATTGATAATCCATGTTTTAACTCTATTCTGTTTCAGTGTACTGCAGCTAGGAGAAGAAAAAAACACTTAGACAGGTGAATTAACTGTAGCATGGAAAACGTGGAAAAATGTGTTCTATGTGTAAGAAACCTTCATTCTGCATTGAAACAAATAGTTCGTTCAAATGTTATAATACAATCGTATTTCTTCAAAACACACCCAAGTTCCATAAATGTACTGATATCATTCAATTTTCTACACTGAACATAGATTTTTGTTTTGTTTTAGGCGTGAAAATATTATCATATCACATCTTAGATTAGTAAAGTGATACCGTAATTGATGAATATTATTAAC
>OX103971.1:61350842-61434461 GCA_944470395.2 Schistosoma turkestanicum
AAAAAAAGCTACTGAACATACTATTCCTGTACGCAAGCACTAGTCTCTGCTGTACATAGATTCTTTATTTGCATTCCCTTTGGGCCAACTCTTTCGACTGTATGTAAAGTTTTGAAAGAGGTCTCCGGTGAAGCTGAATTTGATCTTTTGAAGGACTTCTGTAATTCGTTAAAAAACCAGGCAAGGTAATATTCAAAGATGCCCTTCGTAAAAGCTCATTTTGTGCGGCAGATCAACTAGTGAATTAAAGGAAAGCTATCAAGCCAGATTCTTATGGCAATGATCAATGAAAAATTGTTCCTGTGTGAATATATAACTAAGTTTTACGTCATGTCATAATAACTACTGACGAAATATAACATGAACCGATGTTTATAAGCTTGGTAAATACTTTATATAATTTTAAACATCAAAGTTTGGTTAATATCAATAAGTGGTTTAACATCTACAAGTTACACATTCTGTGAGAATCTCTTCAATCTTTCAAAACCAATATTTTGACATAGGAATCAATAAAAGCACTTGGAAATGTCCTAAGATATTTTTTTTTTGAATCATTTTATACAGGAGTCCATTCAATCCATAATTTCACATCACGCATCTTTTTAAACGGGCTAAATTTAAAGTATGAAAAAATCAGATTTTTTTCGCAGCCATCTTGTAACAAAAACATTTAGATCACATTGTCATTGGATTATTGATAAGATTCACTTTCCTTTCAATATCTCTCAGTAAATGTAACTTTTTATGGAAGTCGCCTGCCAAAAAAAGTTTCTTCAAAGCTTATTGAAGATAACTAACACACTCTTTGTTTGTAACTTATTAAACAAAAAAAACTACCATATTTGATTCAATTATGGATGAAGCATTTAACAACTGATAACAAACCACACTTTAGTTCTAGTCATAACTTTTATTCAATGTTTATTATTTGTTTGATTAAAAGAATGTTAACTTTTTTTTAAAAAAAACACTGGTATTCTCAGATTATTATATGAAAAGAAGGTAAGTTATACGGTTGAACAACGTTTATTAAAAATGTTAAGTATTTATCTTTATGGTTATATAAACCTAGAATCAGATGACTATGAAGTGTTGAAAACGTTTATCGTGCTTTGAACACTTGATTAAATCATTCTATAATCATCAATCTAAGTATACAAACACAAAAACGATGTAATATTCTCAGAATTCTATCTTTAAAGACCAGTAAATTTATTGCATATTGTTATTATTATTATTAAAAGACAAGTTCTTTTCTTACTTGACATGAACACACGATGAAGCTGTTTCTAATCTATTTACAAAACATAATTTAAACATTACTAGTGAGAATGAAGTTAGAAGACATCTTGAACAATATCATCCATGTATTAGTGAGAGTTGATTAGAATACTGATCCAGGTAGAACAGAAATGCAGATTATATTTGAAAGCAGATCTGTGTTCAGTATTTCGTTAAATATCACTAACAATTTGGTGTATAAAGTAAGTAAATTAAATCAAACCCTAAAAGTATACTCTCACTGTGAACTCTTCACTCAAACTAATCGAAAGTTAACTTGAGTAAATCAAAAAGTAGAAATAATCACAATATAGACTAAAGTGTTGTGTAATAAATCTAAACAATGATGAGAATGAAATGTTAAGAGGAGTGACAAATATTTGTTATTCAGTTGTATTCATCATTTAATTATGGTATCAGTTAAACAAATCAAGCCCAGATTTCATCAAAACGTTCTTCCGGTAATTCTACTTACAGTTAGCCTCTCAGAATGATTGAACAATTGAAAAACATCAGAAATCAATGCACCGCACAAGTAATAGAATTTCTTGAAATTAATAGCTAACCTGAGGTGAAGAAAAAGCTGTGCTCCATAGTAAATTGCCTCTATATTAGTATGAAGAATATTTTAACAATAGCCTACATCAAATATCCATTGTATTAGTTAGTATCATATCAAAAGTACTATCGATTCACATATCTCATTTCATTTATTCCCATAAGTATAAAAAAAACTATTTGTCGCTCATTGATTATCATATCAATGATGATAGTGTAAAGCTTAATTTACATAATTTAATCACACAAAAAAGCTTATTCTGCACGACCTATTCCAATGTTATCAACTTTTAAAAAAAAATTGATATTATTCTCTAAATATAACTAACGCCTTTAATTGTACAGTAGATTAAATGCTGCTCAATGTGAATTCATCTTCTAGTTTACTATTAAACTGGTAAAGCAAGGGCTGTATTTCTACAGTTGAAAAATATCTGGAACTCAAAACAACTTTCAACCAAAATCAAAATCAGGATTTTCAATACAAATGTCAAGACAGTTCCACTGTATGAAGCGAAAACTTGAAGAACTACGAAAGCCATCATCCAGAAGATACAAGTGTTTATTAACAGCTGTCTATGCAAACTACTTCGTATTCGTTGGCCAGACTCAATCAGCAACAACGAACTGTGGGAGAAAACAAACCAGATTTCAGTGGAGGAGGAAATGAGGAAGAAGCGGTGGAATTGGATAGGACACACACAACGAAAAGCACCTAACTGCGTCACGAGACAAGCCCCCACATGGAACCCTCAAGGCAAAAGGAAAATAGGAAGGCCAAGGTACACATTACGCCGAGAAATAGAGAGAGATATGAGCGGATTGAACAAACATTGGACAGAACTGGAGAAGGAAGCCCAGGACAGAGTTGGCTGTAGGAAATTGGTGGGCGGCCTATGTTTCATTGGGGGTGAAAGGCGTAAGTAAGTAAGTAAGTAAGTAAGTTTACTATTAACCGTTGAATTTGGTTGAAGATAATCAGAGATCTATTTGAATAAGTGAAGTGAATATTGATGCATTCCATGCATAGCACTAGCAGGAATGTTAATTTTGTTAAAATGTTTCTGTTATGCAAAATTTGCATCAACTTGCTAATCTTTTTTTATCTATGGAAAAATTTTTCTTACAGCCTACAAAGTTTATCCTTATTTGAAAGTGTACAATTCATTAAATCAATTGTATTAAATTAACGTAATTTCTTAATAAAAGACTGGCTATCATAATTCTTTGAATTTGAAATCGATGTATGACAGTAAACAACAATTTCTTCAGGAACAACTACGTATTGATGAGATTTACTTCTTGTGATTATAAACCTACTTGACCTCTCTACCAATCAATAGATGAAGTATTGAAACTTCATCAGTTGAGGTGGTTGGGACATGTGTTACGTATGGCTAACCACCGACTGTCTCGACGAGCTATGTTTTGTGTTGTAGGAGTAGGTTGGAAGAAAGTTAGGGGCGGCCAAACCAAAACATGGCACAAATCCATGGAGTCACTGACAAGTGGACTGAGTCATGTTGGTAGATGCAAATTACCTGGTTGGGGTCAGTGAGACGAAAGTCACCGATGGTTAGAGACCTTAAACGACATGGCTCAAAATCGTTTGCGATGGCGCGGGTGCATCCACTGTTTGTGTTCTCTCAAATTCTAACCTTCTGAATTCCTCATAATCTCTATCTTTCTCCTTCTAAATTCATCTCACTGAATCATACTTCTCGAATCATATCTTCACTCCTTACTGCTAATACTTCTATTATTGCTATCACTGTTGGATTTGAACTGACAGTTGCGTCTCTATGCTAATGTGATATGACAACCTGAACTGATGTACTTACGTACAAAGTTTTGCATTGTATTGATCTGATCTCTGTACCATTACATTAACATAAACAACATCATATATCATACGAGAGTAGCATACAAGAATAAATTAAAATAACATGTAAATAATTCGGAATTTCACTTACCACCCGAGCCTATACCGCTTCTTTCAACTCTATACTGATATATATGTAGTGTAAAAAATAGGTGTGAATTTCTTTTCCATATCATTGTTGAACTAGTGGAAGTTGAAGTTGAGCATGACGGAGCAGTTGGAGATTTAACCGGTGAACTGTCAGTTGTTACAGGTTGACAACGAGCAGACAATGCTGAATCCAAATAAAACGCTGCTTTATCTGCTGTGGGTGCTCTAAGTTCACTTTGATTTTCTAGTTGAGTACCTGAAATTGGATCTTCACGAAGATAAATCCCTGGGGCATTTGCTCCAGCTGCATCTGTGGCTTTATTGTATAATTTAAAAAAAAATAGGTAAATTGTGAATACAAATACTCGTATATCAGACAACTTTGGCTCGAATATGCATAATTCTGCAATGAAACTTATTACCTCATATTCCTTAAATACTATTTCGTGGAACTTTCATTCGTTATAAGATATTGAGCTTAAGATTAAAAAACCAAGTGTCATAAAAGTTGACCACTGGTACCAAAAAAATTATAAGAAAAAAAATGAACCTATTCGTAAGATATATCCACGTGTTAACATGAATCAACCATTTAGTGCGTAATCAATAATTTCAGCTATTTCAGTTGAACATCATCATATGAAAATATCATTTAGTGTATTTGTCTATAAGAATTATTGACTGAATTCAGTTTTTTTCTTTTAAAACAAAATTAAATTAATATATGCTTGATCAAATCTATTCTCAACTCATTGATATCATGAAACACAAATGTTAAGAGGTACATGTTTTGTTTTATTTTTGTTTTTCTTTAATGAATTCTAACATAAAATAAATTATTCATTACACGAAATATTCTAATGGAAATTCAAATATTTCACGATATTAATTTATTTAAACATTCAGTGAAAATATTAATTTAAACAAGGTAGAAAAATTTTTCTTCTTTTGAATTAGTTACTTGTCAAGTCTCTTTTACATTGATAGTTATTACAGGTTTTCAAATGAAGCATAAAGTTAACAATAGATAAATTATGATAGATCAATAATATTAAATAATTCATGAAGCATGTGTAAAGTAAATTCGATAATTAGGCAACGAAGATAGATTACGTATGAACGAATTTAAGAAATTGCACAGCGATTTTCAAAAATTCAATGATATAAATGCCTCGTTGTAAATCTAACATTATAGGGCTTACATGATCAATTGAAATGGAAAGTACGTATATATTTATTTTTACATAGCGAAACTAGGTAGTTTAGCGTTATATTCTGAACTTAATAGTGGCTGGTTATAAAATGGTAGGGAGGATCTTGTAGCGTTAAATGTTCTTTCTAGGGTTCCGCTTAGACACACTCGATCACTATTTCACTAAACATAAAAACTTCGGTGGTTTTTTGTTTTAAATTTTGTGACTGATATAAATTTGCTCCAAGAATTTTAAAGAATATTTGTTTTGTTTAGTAAATCATGGATAAATTTTTGTTTTTCAAAATATGTCATGAGAAAGAAAAAAACATTAGCTTTGTGTACGAGAAAATAAATAAAAATATAAATATTTATTAACTCAAACATTATTTTTAATTAGTCATTTGTCATTTCTTTCATAGTTTAATTAATATCACTTAAATAGCATGATTGTAACATCCCTAACCCTCATGTTGTCTAGCATTGGTGAGCAGTTAACTTTTATAACTAACAGCCGGACATGTTTCTATAAATCTGTTAAAACCATTCAATATCTAGTTGGATTATTATTCTTCATTTACGCTGAATGATTAATGAATGTTGATAGTGACAGTACATGAGAGGAAATCGATTTGTGCTTTCATAAAGCCGTTTGTTTGAATTCTAGGATGGTTCGAAATTTTTCTTTCCATCTTTTAACCTAGGCGGAAAAATAAATTGTTTTTCTTCACCTATGCAAATGAAAACGCTAACCAGTTAACATGTTTCCCTTAGATGTTTTAAGGGAAGAACAGATTTTTTGACAGTATTTATTAATTTTGGTCACGAAATCCAACTAATTGAAACACATTTCTGACGCTTACTTTAAATTATTGATTTATTTTGGAAATTTTTCACTACCTAAGCTTATCATGGAAATCCTATTTTTTCCTTTCTTTCACTCATTAACTCACTTACTCACTCAAACACACACGCAATCAAGCGTCCTGAGAAACAAAATCTGCCTGTTTGTACGTGAAATAAAATGGCGTCAATCAAAATTTTGTTTTACCTAACAGGAAATGAAAAACAATCAAAGTCAACAAATATAATTAAATAAAAGGTGAGATTTCTTTTTATCTCTAAACAACATAAATTGTTAGTCGTTGTTTAATCAGAAATCTTGTTCACATAGAAAAGATAGAGTTTTTAATCGCTTCCAAACTTATTATTTGTTAATTTACCATTAGAAACAGAAGCAAGAAGGTCTCTAAGTGCTTCCTCTTTACCATACACTTCAACTGCAGAAATTCGAACAGAAAACCGTGCGCCAGTACGCTCTTTTTGTTCATTGATTAATCGAAATAACCAAGAGATAGCTGAAGGAATAATGCCAAGACCAGACGATTGCTTGTCATCACCAAACATTGAATTAGATTTTACTGTAGAAGTTTGGAAGTTAAAAAAAAGGAAACCAGACAATTGGCGGATAAGATTCAATCAATAAAACAAAATAAATCCGAAAAAAAAATTAATTAACCCAACCTAATTTAAATATTCGTTTATGTAAAACTTTTAGATCGCTTTCTTTCTTATGATAAGTGGTATAGTAAGAAATGCCTTTATTCTATCATTCTGGACAGTTCTAATTGACTATAAGTGGAAAGGAGGGGTTAATGAACAACTTTAATGTAAGGAAAGATTTAAAACAATGAAGAATCGTCAATTTGTGATAAAACTTTATGGAGTGATAATTCTGATTCAAAACAAACCAACTCCTAATCTTTGAACTTTGTCTTTTTCGTCCAGTTCAAGGAATAAATCTACAGCTTGGGGTTAGTTAGTCAGATTGAAGCTATTATCCCAATGTTATTTTATAACTAGCCAGCGCTTTTCAACTGTCTGATAGTTCATTCAAGGTCACCAGTATCCAATAATTTCAACGCTGATATCGCTCCAGAATTCCATCTAGAGGTGGTCAAGATGAAACTGAAATTCAAAGAACACTGGACAACTGGATGAACAGCCTTGCGAAAGAATGACATCAGACATCATTTGGGATACTGACTAGCTTAAAGAATTTCAGACAGTTCTCAGCAATAATCTCCAAATCTTACAAGATCTATTCAAACAGGAAACTACTGTGGAGAACCAATAACAAGCGGTTGAAAGCGAAAAGTATGGGACAACTACATGTTACAACGAAGAAGCTTATTGGAAAATAGTGTAAATCAGCATGGTTAGTCAAGAACAAAGAAGGTAAATCAATCACCTCAGTTCCTAACAGAGGGACATGTGGCCAAACCAAATAAAGTTCTTTTGAACAGACCAGCCCTAATGAACTCACTGGTCATCGAAGCGCTCACTAAATGCCTCCCAATTTATGTTAACCCACAGATAATTGTAGGAATCAGCATAGCTTTCAGTCAAATCAAGAGTTAACCCTAAATGATATTTGAAATCAGTACTTGGTGTGTATTATTCTAGTTACAATATCAGCTAGAAAGTCACATTTTCTTCCGAATGATATAGTTTGATGAAACATTGAGAAGTAGAAATCGCTGAATAGCAGTTTTGTTCTACTCCATCAGTTATTCTGTTTCAGGAATCTACAAATCTACATGGAACTGAAAGGAAGTTGATCAAGTCTTCGACTTTAAATAGAAATTATCCTAGAAAAGTGTCGACAATCTTAATAAAAAAATTTTTTTCTAAGAGATTTGTGGATAGTATTTGTAGCTGATTGGTGTTTGTGGGCTATTTTAGGAATATTGAATAGTGTACACGAATTTCCACCCGAGAGACATTGAAAGATAGTAGTTTAACATATTACTATACTACTTATTTCACCTTATTTTTATTCCTATAGTCTAACCTATTTAATCAAATAAATAAACCTTTCGTGGTTGTCTCCTTCTACCGCTCTAGATAATGAATTCTATGTGCTAGCGTATAAGATAAACTCGTACATACACACACGTATTATATATATCATTAATTCAAGTGGCAATGTAAGTTGCTATTACACAAGTATTTAACTATGAATCTGTACCTCTCAAATAGGTGTAAGGCAATCAAGGGAAGATGATTAATTGTATTTGATCAATGAAGCGTACAGTATTCCATTCTATACAATAGACAAACAAATTTTATTTATTTCCAAGGATTGTAAAAATAAAAAATCTTAAATTCATCCTTCTCATTCTTTTAGACTAGTCACATTGAATCAACCTTGAATGATTATAGTCTACGTGCAATTATTAATTAGATTTTGTTATGATCAGGCGAAAGACAAAAAAAAGCGAAGCCTTTGAATGGTTACAATGAATGCAAACACTAAAATTCAATATGATTTACTCAAAAACCTATAATTATATCACTTGTATAAAGTATCCGAATGAAACAGAGAATAATACATTGATGATAAATTTAGTTAGTTATTTTAGCTAGTGAAATCAGACAGAGAAATAAAGAAAATATGATATTGAACAAATGTCAAAGCCGAATAGATAATCATAAACTGAAAGAGGGAAATTAATCGGCAGTTGGATAAATTGTTCGTAACATTGATTATATAGTTCAATAGTTGGGAATAAGGGTACTTGAAACAGAAATCCATTGATCATTTAAAATAAGTATCGTGATCAAGTTCGTTTGTTTTATTGTAACAATTCAATTATGAATTAATGAAATGAAACAGGGACTTTACCAAATTTTTCAGTAAATCGATATAATGTTATTCATATTTATTCACTGTTTAACAATTTGAAACGATGTATAGTACACATGAAATTGTACATAGCTAAAGAGATTAACATTTACAATCTTATAAAGAGAATTCATTTGAGACTTTCATAACCAATCGGTATCTATTGAAAAATTATTTAAATCATCATTCAGTGTTATCGATTATCGATTTGAACTTAGTTGATTCCACAATCTATAGTGACTTATCTGTATCTCAAGCTCAATTTCAAACTAAGCGAAACCATCTATAAAGACAATGTTTTATGATTCGTCATTAATTCGCCTATATCCGTGATAAAAATAAAATTTTTTTTCTAAAGTTTGCTCTTACTTCAACCATAATAAATTAGGGACACAATTTTTATATAAATTGTAAATATTTACTTCTAATAATTGTTGACTAAACAAGAAATAATCATGATCATATCATTTATATTAACGAAATTTATGTCTATACGATCAACAGTATCGGTTTGGTAATCAATAGGAAATTCACTATACGCATACATACATATATCTTGTTCGATTAGATGAAAAGAATTTGTTTATAATATATATATATATATATATATATATATATATATATATATATATATTGTATATTGCTTTGAAACTATTATTCCAATTACAGTCGTTATAAACAAATAAATCAATGTGAGAATAATAATATTTATTTACTTAGTTCATTTGTTTACAAATAATCTGTATGAGTAATTCGCAAATATCAAAGGGATTGTCTAATATTGTTTGGTTGTACGTAGCAGAAAATCGTATTAAATTACTACAAAGTTATATTTGATTTATTCTGAGTAGAAAAAGAAAAGTGTCCTCCAAGAAAACATAGCTACTTGAACGTTCTATTAAAAGATGAAGTGAAAATCATTTTAAAATATGATACATTATCATAAAATTATCTATGTCCACAACCCTATAATGAAAATTATCATGTGCTTAATACTGACTAGTTTGGTAAGGATATTCTCCGAGTTCTAGCGAGAAATCGTAACCAGTGGGGTTCAGCTGTGTATGGTGTGGGACAGTTATCTACCGAAGACTACAGATCAGCCCAAGCAACACCGTGAACTGATTGAAGTAGAACAATAACATCGATGGATGCTAGTTTAACGGTCCTATGTTCGACTCCTGCATAAGAGGGTCGGGGATGCTTATCAATGATGAGTCCTCTAATTGGAAGAAACGGTCTTAAACGTTTCTGATAGGGCTCTAACGTTGATTGACTCATGATTTTGTTGAAAATTGTTTAAGTTTGAAATACCACATGAATCCCTTGTCTTTCACTGATTGATCGTCTCTTAAGAACCCATGAACATTGAATGATCGCAGTCTTTGTTTGGCTGGACAAATATTTTTAATCTTTTCCTTTTAAAAATGTTAATGATAACAAATGTTTCTATTTTAATATCTCAAACTCATTGATGATTAACGTTTTAACATCCAAATGTTCATACAAACGGTCACCGATCGACACTATAATATGAGTGATTGTTGGACAATCATTTTGCTTTACATTTGTCAACATCTAGAAACTTTCCTTCCTAAGTGAAGTAAAGTTCCATTCATTAGAAACTCAACCACCACTTCATCTGAATAATCTTACTGGTACATCTTTAATTTTCAATGAACTACACGCTAATATTTGTCAATAATTGACTGAACATTGAAACTTGAATATTATGCTTTACAGTTAGCATGCAAAATCGTTCGTGCTCTGCACACTTGGTGTTTTAAGTTTTAACCTATTTTAAACTTATAACTCCTCAAATACTTTATCTATATGTTTAATGTAAATCAATTTTAAGGGAATGACAGTAAATTGTTACTAAAATTATTAGAATTTCATTTATAGTACCCAAAATAAAATTTACGGCAAGGTTTAAAACGCATACATCTAAAATGATTTTCATTGATCATTTTCCGGGGCTATGAATAATTAGCATATTTATCATTTCATCATATTTAAGTTATCACTGTGAAGAAATACTTATTAGCATTATAAGTCAACATTTTTCTGAGAAGCAAAACGTGATGTATACACTAAATGCCGACATTTTAACCGGCTCTCTAAAATTTCCTGTAAAATGTAATAAATAGGTACATTTGAGATGAATAAAAGATATCTTGTACCGACTAGATCTGCCGTATTTCCTTTACAAAACAGTTAAAATATCAATAACAATGATCATTTACACTACTTGTCATTGTCATTTATGCTTGTCAATAAATCAAATTTCATTGGTTATTGGTTAACCAAATTAGATAGAGGCTTGATTAAATAGGAAAACAAAAATGCTAACAATACAGATAGAAATAGACTTTATGAAAGCAGTTGCCTGAAAAGAAATGATTTACATCAATGATACATAAGTCATTGACCATTATGTATAGAGTATACATAAAAGCATGGAAAGAATATAGTTTCTCGTTATCAAGAAGATAATGGTTGTTTACTTCGAAATATATACAATAGATTTATGCAGGTATTACCTAACGTTCAGTAGTTTGTTTTGGAAATTTTTATGTGCAGATAGGCATAATATATCACAATTTAACAAATCACTGAGAGGATGTTCTACAAAAGAAAAGTGTTAATTATCACGAAATCATAGTTATTGAAATGCTTTAGCATGCCACTTTATAAATTTCAGATAATTGCTTTACAGTAGTGTTATGTATTCTATTAAAAAAATGAAACTCTTTACATTTGAAAAGATTTTATCGAGAATAGCTAATAAAAAGAATGAATATGAATTCATTTCGTTCTATAAATTCTTCTCAGTTTTCTGTAACTTAAACTAAACTAACAAAATGTAATTATTGAATGAAAATCTAACTCACTTCTGAGGATAAAAAGAATTTAGTCAAAGGTATTCTCTTTATATCACATCATTAAACGAATATATATATATATATATATATATATCTTATCTTATGTAATAACGCCAGTTTTCGACCTCTGTCAAGAAACATCGCAGATGGTATATGAGCTCATTCAAGTGATGATTTTAAAATGAAATGAAATGCATAGTTTAGATTTATTTTCTAGCTACGTTATTGTTTGGTTCGTCACTAGGTATGCTTGAAACTATTACGGGTTCACCTTAGTCGATAAACGCGAACGAGACAATAAACTAGCGTCCAGGTAGGCTAACCTGATTTGCTGACTAATGAAAAGTCCTGATAAGCGTGGAAAGTATGTTCCAAAAACACTCAGGAAGCACACAAATCTCGTTTATTTATACAGCATAGAAACGTCCTTGGGACAGTCACAAAAATAGCTCAATAGAATACACAGCAGCCAATCACAGCCATGGATTATCCTCGTAGGAAATGAAATCTCAAGGTCAAATGATCATCCCATGCTCGGAAACGTGAAATCCAAATTAAGGCATTTATCAAGCGAGTTCTGAGGATCTAACGTCCCCAACAGTTATATAACTTCACCAAAACTTTTAATCAACAGTAATATCTAGACAATTAGCTCAAGATATCTAAATATTAAGAAGCACTGATTAATAAAAGTCCTTAATATGAACAACGATAAACAACTAAACTCTTACATATGAAATCTGATGTCAATTTTCAACATAGTTATTAAGTTTAGTTATTCTTTTTGAGATTACAAACAGCTGACGAGGATCTATAAGACAATACAAATTCTGATTCAGTCGCTTTTCTGATTTCAACCAAAAAATTTACTTGAATACATAAACTCCTTGTTAGTTTAATTTGATCTAGGTTATACTATGAGACAGATATATCAGTAGTATTATTTAGATGTTTCTTTTTTTAGAAAATATGCTTAAATTTTTAAATCGATTTATATTTAGTTCACAATGACAGAAGCTCTTTTAGTTCGGAATGAGAATATTTCTTCAAACTTTTCCCCTATTTACATACTGATTTTCTAGGCCTTATTCCCAGCCTATTCTTCTCACATTACACTCAAAATGATTTGATGCTTAACAAATTTATCTTTTTTCAGTGTTGATGGCACTTAAGAATTCAAATTTAATGTAATTTTTAAGTTTATCTGTTGAGTGGATATGGTGAATTTTTTTCATACATAACAAATGCAAGTAGAAATTTCACTCACTTGAATCACGTGTACCAAATGATATTAAACAGCCATCTGATCCATTCACAACCGATTGAATTATATCTGTCAAAGCGAATGCACATAATTCTGCCTATTTGTTGAAATGTGAAAAAAGAACAATGTTTCAGAAATTTGAATTCTTGCCACCGCCAAAAAATGAACAAATAAATGATCTGTTGTTTGCAATAATAATAATGATCATTATTATATGCCATTGTGGGATTACAAATAATTTATAAAAGAAAATGTTCAGAACTACATGAAAGGAGTTGTGGGAAAAAAAACTTTTATTTTTTAACTGACAAGGCTACATTGTTTAAGATATTAGGGGATGTAAGAAGGATTTGATTATGACCGTTTCGGGCAACCCTTACCGACGTAGACGGAAATCCATGTGGTAGGGTGAGGTGTGACATTTAGGGAGCTATGCTTTGTGGTGTAGGAGTAGGTTGGACGAGAGCTAGGGGCGGCCAGACCAAAAAATAGAACAAATCCAGAAAGTCACTGACAAGTGGACTGAGTCATGTTGGTAGATGTAGGCTACGTAGTTGGGGTTCCGCGGGAAGATAGTAACCGATGGTTAGAGACCTTGAATGACATGGCTCAAAATCGTTTGCAGTGGGGCAAGTGCATCCACTGTTTGTGAACCCTCAAATTCTAGTCTTCAGAATTCTTGATCATCTCTACCTTTGTCTTCCTAATGTTATCTCACTGAACAATTCTTCTTGAATGGTATCTTCGATCCCTAATTTTATCCATAACTGCTAATACTTCTACTATCTCTACCAATATGGGATTTGAATTGACAATTGAGTCTCTGTGCTAATGTGGTATGGCAACATGAACTTATGTACTCGTGTACGAAGTTCTACGTTGCATCTGACTGAATGACATTGTTTAAGAATGAGATAAATCTATTAGTGCTGTTTTAATAATGACATAAATGCCTCATTGATCATTGTGATGTTAATTTTTGTTCCTTAAAACTCATCATCAAAACGTAACGTTCACCTTTTTCTAATGTTACTTTTTTAACAATATTAATGGAGGAAAATTTGTAAATCGTCAAGATATATTCAACATAAATCCATTGCTTTTAAATCATGAAAAAGTTTATTATGAACATAACACTAATTCACTTATCTAAATGAATTGTTCAATGTAAAAAGAAAGGATATACGCATTTAAAACTGTGAACATTAAGAGAAATATATGTTTAAAACAACTTGAATTTAAAAAAAACAAATTAAGGTATGCAATAACACAATGTATACTCTTGAAAAATAATTAAAATTCAGTCGAATCCATTAACTATTCAACATTTTTACTTTTCTCCAGGATAGAGGATAGTTTTTTTTTAATTAACTGTTTTCTCACAAATGAACAATTTTATAGAATATTGCATTATTTTATATTGCTTCATTCAGTCCATTCTAGTTAAGTAGTGTCGAAATATTCACTCAGTTAATCAAAATATCCCTATTTGAATAACTGTTTAAAAAAGTGGAACATTGAATTTTGTATGCTACCTAAATTTTTTTTTCATGAACGATGAATATTTGCTTAACTTAGATTAAATTATCAGTGAAATGAAACAGCTGCCTGTTGACCGTCAATTTTCAATATTAGTCCAAGTGATATCAGTCCATGATAACTACTACTCATAAATGCAGAAATAAATTTACCATTCTGGTGATATAATGCTAGTATTATTAATTTTAATGTTATAAGGCCGAGTTCGGTTATTTACGCCTTAACATGAAGAGATCAATAATGGAATGTGTTGTGCTCGTCAGCTGATATGCTTGGAAACTATTACGAGTTCACCTTAGTAGAGCGAAGACAAATGATCTAGTAAAATGATAGTCTACTGTAATTCGAACGTCCCAAGGCCTTACTAAGTAGAAGAAGAAGTCTTGATATGGCGTAGAAAGTGTATTCAACAAGCACCCAGAAAATATGAGGTTTACAAGCTCACAAATAGAGTTTATATATATATCATAGATAGCTGCAAAAATAGCGTACTAAAATAATACATTAACCAGTAACAACCAAGGATTTTTTGGGTGGGAAGTGCAATCTCAAGACCAACTGTTCAGCCCATGCGCTAAAACATAACGTCCAAAATTAGGACATTTATCAAGTAAGTTCTGGGGATCTAATGTCCCGAACAGAATGATACGGAAAATAGAGTGCATGAAAGAGGAATGAATAAGGCAATAGTTTGACTATCACAGTCTCTGTCTTATCGATGACATACCTTATGAAACCGAAATATTCGTGAATTAATCATAAATTAGGTGATGATAATGATTTATCCATTTTATCATGTAAAACTTATTCTTCTTACTCCTTTCAAACTTGTCATGAGAATGAACAGCGTAAATCTTAACTGAAAATATTCAGGACTTCATTCTTAAAAGTTCAACAAGACAGTTGGCTTTCTAGGTTTATAAAACAGCAATGGAGTTCATATATCATCCAGTATTACCAACAAATATGCATTTTTCTTGGAAACTAATTATATTTTATGATATTTGGACACACAATCTAATATGTCTATAAATATCAATCTTACCATTGAATCTTCTTCAGTAAAAATTCCATCCATTGCAAATAATTTTGAACCATGTAAATTTGTGCCTTTCGGAGATGTAGTCGATTCGGTTCCAATGATATTTGGATCATTTAAACAAACTTGATTTTTACGCTTTTCTACTGTTAAATATGAAATTTTCGGTTGTGATCCTTTGTCAATCTCATGATCAGATCTTAAGTGTAATATCACTTTGACCTATTGACAACAAAACACAAAAAGTAGATGTTTTTTTTATTAGAAGGAATACTTAATTTTAAAAATTCTTAACAATAATTATTATCTGCAAAGTATTTGTTATATCAGTCTAAAGATGCTTGTAAATTAACAATCAACTTCTATGAACAAATAAATATTTCGTGTATAAGATTGACAGAGTTATTTGATGCATTAGTAAAGAACTACCACAATTACTTCTCAATATTTATACAAGTTCAGTTTATAGAAGCAAAGAGAGATCTTGACGTGAGCGATTTCGAAAAATGTACACAAAATTTTATTATAACAGCTAAAAAATATGATAATGTTGTTAGTGATCATAACAATGTTGACAAAAACAATAATAATAATATTTTTATTATTAATTGAATACTGTATGACAGAAAATAATTAATTATTTGGAAAAAAAATTAATAGTAGGTTGGACATACTACTGAACAAGATTAGTTGTAACAACTATCAGTTAGATACGAAATCCACTAAACTAGAATAATCAAGTTGTTATTGTGATAGCATAGAAGTTGATAGGAAATGTAGACATTGTTTTTAAGTGTCTATGAATCAAATCAATTAGAATTTTATAAACATTTTTATAAAAAACAGTGAATCAGTTGAAATGCTAACACCAGGTTCATAAAAAAATTTCTGCTTCTATAGGGAAATTAGTGTTCAAATAAGGACTATTTGTTTGTTACAGTGTAATCTAAGTGCCTGTCTCGGTTGTACCGGGATCGCCTTGATGAAACCTATCTATGACACATATTTTTTAATGCTCTGTTGTTTCATTTCGTCAATGTTTCTCTCTAGCTTGTTCTGTTCGTCTATTAACTGAATGTGTATAATAATATGGATTATTCATAATTATTCTTCATAGATGTACAAAATTTAATAGTTCTTAGTTGTTTTGGTTCTCTAACCATCGGTGACTTTCGTCTCGCCGATGGTTAGAGACCTTGAATGGCATGGCTCGAAATCGTTTGCAATGGCACAGGTGCATTCATTCATTGTGTCCTCTCAAATTCTAACATTCTGAATTTCTCATCATCTCTATCTTTCTTCTTCCTAAGTTATCTCACTGAATAATACTTCTTGAATCATATATTAGGACCCTAATCTTCTCCATTACTGCTAATACTTCTACTATCTCTACCACTATGGGATTTGAACTGACAAATGCGTCTGTGTGCTGATGCGGTATGGCAACCTGAACTTAATTACTCATGTACGAAGTTCTACGTTGTAGCTGACTGACTGATTGCAAATTTATCTACAATCAAAACCCAGTTTGTATCAATAGATTAATTAAGAGACGATGAGGATTTCAGAATGCTTACGTCCACTGATTTTCTATCCCCCTTTTATTTAAATCCACTCATGAATCGAATGTCAAAGCTACATTAAAAGCTGAAATAACATCTGATCAAACTTTTTATTCAAAATTATGTTCAAACACTTCTTCAGAGTCATTAACACATTTAGGTTTAAAAAATACTTTTAGTTATTTCGATTAACTTATAACAGGAAACATAAGAGGAATTCTATGGAATAGTTCCCACATTCACAACACAAATTGCTAATTCATTCATCCAGAACGTTTGACAATGTCTTGTTGCAATACTTAGTCAGTATACTAGAATCCTATAAAATGTCATATAAATGACTAAACACTATTACAAGGACAATTGATAAACTAATCTATCATCTAAGACTACTGAAGCTTTAAATTAAATAGAATAATTAATCTGTTTTAAGAGACAGAATTAAAAATGAGTGATTGACAAAGAAATAAAATAAAAACTGTTATCCACAATTTTAGGTCAGTTATATTCATATGTACAAATGGAAAATGATTTCGAGAGATTGGTCAGCATAGAGCTCCTTAAAACTAATACATCATAAAAAGTAAGCGTGAAAGTATGTAATTTGGCATGATGTTATTTGATGAATCTTAAATAATTTGCTTCCAACCAAGTGGTTTATTAGACCCTAGACGGAGACTGTTTATAACTGTCATGATATTACTGCAGATGATAGGCTTGAAAGTACAATAATTTTTACGAAGAGATATTAATTTGGCGTTAATGAGATTAATTTTTTTTGAAGTGTTTAAAGACTTGAGATCATTGCAGGCAATCACATTCTCATATAGGCAATTAAACACTTTAGTTAACAAAAAGAGATTTCTGATTTAAATACAGTGTATGGGTAATATACACCATTGTATATCTAACCAGCTGCTACACATAGAATAAAGTAAATGCTTTCAAATACTGATCACCTTGAAATGAGTATTCGTTGTTATATTTCACTCAGTTAAAACCAAATCATGACCTATTTTGGTAATCTGCACACAGGCACCGATGAGTTGGTTTATTTTTAGTTATCAAACAATTCGTTTAAGTAGAACTACTCTGAAAATCAAACAAAATGAAGACTAAAATGCATATCAGAAATATTTCCAGTTTGTCGAATTTACTGTTGTTACATAGAATCCGTCTATGAAAAGTTGTTTACATAGTCAGGAATGAAACTGAGAAAAAAAAATTTAGCTCATTGAAAAATTACTTAATTTTCACCAATTTACCAAGATCAATAGCAACTTTGAGTTTTTTCCCGAAAAAATGTTATCCTCTGGCCACCTATTGCAGTGAATACTACTCTTAGAGTGGCATATAAGTAGTATGCAGTGGGGAGTTATCAACAAGTTGTTATCAGCGAGAAGGTGCTCAGGCTATCAAGATGCATCACGTGATCAAAGTATACTGAGGACCAGAGTAGAAGTGAGAAAAGATAGTCAATATTATCCTAGTATCGCAAATAGATGTTTGAAGATTATGCTTGTAAATAATTGGTATATTCTCCATCTAGTCTTGTACTCCTTGATACGTCTCATTAGGAATTCTGTGATAGTGATAAGCCATCTAATAACTGCCATCGATGAATTCTAGTTATATCATTAAACAAATATATTTTTTATCGTGTATTTTCAGTAACACAGTAGACAATATACCATATTAATTCAATAAATTTTAATGGCTAAACAAATATTCATTGTTAGCCAAAAGAATATGGACTGAATTTACCTATGAGATTAAATGAATATATACGTGTAGATTTGTTATTAGTTTTACGTCATACGTAAAAGTTTTTCATTATCTTCCAATATAATTATAGATCTTTATTTGTTGTATTATTAGTGGATAAGCGTCTAAAAGTTAATTACAATACCATTTTTTTTAAAATAAAAAGAAAACATTAAAAAACAAGAGATTATTTTTAGACCTTCGATGTACTAGACAAAGATTTTGTAAATCATTAGGTTAAGCAATCCTTAATGATACAATCAAGGTCTGTGAGTAGAAACATTAATGAAATAATGGTTTTTTAAGCATGTTAAAATGTATTGATGAAACTTCTTCTTCATTCAGCAACAGATTTTATAAAATGAGCTCTTTCAAACTACTAACAGGAGGATTGCGTGTGACGGTATGAAAAACAGCATAAAATCCTGTTTATCAGTAAAATTTCAATCATTAGTACTGTTTCAATTGAATGTTATAAAGAAATTCCCTACGGTCTAATAGATAAGGCTTCATTTATATTTCTCATATGTAAATTGTAAATACTAAAATGAACATAATAATAACTGAGAAATATGACAAATATTAAATCACTGTCTAATTCAGTTTACAGCACAGATTGAAGTACGGGTAGAGAACAGATTAAATTACAAATTACAATACGTAATGGAGAAATTCATGGATAGATAGATAGATAGATAGATAGATAGATAGATAGATAGATAGATAGATAGATAGATAGATAGATAGATAGATAGATAGATAGATAGATAGATAGATAGATAGATAGATAGATAGATAGATAGATAGATAGATAGATAGATAGATAGATAGATAGATAGATAGATAGATAGATAGATAGATAGATAGATAGATAGATAGATAGATAGATAGATAGATAGATAGATAGATAGATAGATAGATAGATAGATAGATAGATAGATAGATAGATAGATAGATAGATAGATAGATAGATAGATAGATAGATAGATAGATAGATAGATAGATAGATAGATAGATAGATAGATAGATAGCATGTAGTTCAAGGTAAGCAGATTAACGTGATTTGAAGCTTTAGGTGATAAGCATTTCGAGTTGCATAAGTGGATTATTACATGTAATATAGAAAATATATTACCTTCAGTTTACTAATCTTCTTTCATTTCATTGCCAAACTTGTTAGAGGATATGGTTGGACGCGACTATTACATCGTGCAGTTAACATAATTTCACACTAAAATCACGTTACTCACCAATAAAGTACAGTTTATTATCAACTCACTATAAAGAATGCTTATAAAACAATCATTGTTCGCTGTATTCCTGTGAATTGTTTGGCCACAATGAATTTACAGTTTGACTGACCTAGCTAAGGTTTGAATGAGGAGATTTACAATCTGCCAAGCAATGCAATTCTTACTTGTTTTACGTGAAATACGATGATATACCTTTTAGAATAATAGTTTTGCTGATATAAAGTGTATTACGTTAGACACAAATATCTATTAACTAGTAATAAATGTTTTGTTACAAAGTTCACCGTTTGGGATAATTAATTTTTAAGTTGGGACTGAAGTTTTTCTCTAGAAGAACGACAAAAGAGTGGTATTTTAAATTTCACAATTTTGGTGGACAACTCAATTTTAGGCACGCGGTTTTTACATTAAACTAGCCGCATCATATCACTTTGCAAAGGTAAGAGAACTAATATTCTGACAATCATCCCAAGTTGTTTCATAACCCAATTCAGGTTGGGTATCTTTAAGAGTAAAGCGACTACATCCTTGTGAACACTATCCAAATAACAATCTTAAACATTGGTATCTATCATTTCTCATATTATTTTGACTAACTTTATAGTTGAATGAGTTTTTTTTCTTTTCAACAAAATAAAACGTTCTTAATATCTATTCATTTATTCAAATGTTGTTTTCCAAGTGAATTTAAGAAAAGAACACAATTAGATATTTCATGGAAGATCACTTATCAAAATTTAATTAACTAGCATTTAGTTAATGATTCAATTAAGCTTTTTTTTAAAAAAAACTATCATTAATCAGGCTGAAATGCGCATGCGCACAAATGAACGTTTTCTATTTTGAAATGATTTAATTAAATAAATAAATGAAAATTAATTTTGATTCACAACAACTATATCACTTCGGTGGAATAGAAAACAATCGATCGATCAAATCAATAATATAATAATTAGGTTAGTGTGTACATTTTTACTATCAATAATAAAATAAAAAACCAACCTTGAATGATACAACTTGTAAAGTGTTTTTTTTCTAAATGAAAAAAATTCAAATTTTATGTACATAATACTGAATGAATGAATGATAATGATGTGGCATTCACTTACTTTACTAGTTTTATTATTTAATACAGAATTGTTTGTACCATTTCGACCCCATTTCAAAAGTGTTGGAGGCATCGGGGGTGGATGATGATGAACAGCATCGGAAAATCCTGTGATACATTTTGATTGTTGATTGTAACGATGTAAAGTTGTTGTACAATAACCAGATAAATGATTTAGATCAGATAGATCATTGGTTAAAATTTTACGTTTACGTTTTGAATTGTTTGTAATGGCAAGTTTCTGACCAGCTCTGATAAAGAAAAATGAGCGAATAAAAAGAAAATAAATAGATATACTTTGCTCTATGAAAATTTGGGTGTAAAAAGGAAGTTTGATAATCATTTTTCAATGACTAAGAAATACAGTTAAATGGATACATCGTTCGTTAAGATGAGAAAATCTCCACTGAAAAACTAGATCTGAGCTGTTTCAATACTTGTAAATCAAATTCATTCATCCCGCACAAGCTCACACACAAAGCAACATGGATTTCACCTGATCACACTACTCAGAACCAAATCGACCATATCTGTATCAATAAAAAGTTCAGAAGGACCATGGAGGATGTGAAAACCAAGGGAGGAGCTGACATAGCCTCAGATCACCACTTGCTGGTCGTTAAAGTAGAACTGAAACTCAAGAAACACTGGATAACGGGGCAGGCAACATCACAAACGTTTGATAGGCTTTTCTTCAGGATACTGTAAAACTCAACGAATTCAAGATAGCCCTCAGCACTTGGTTCCAGGCTTTAAACGATCTACTCAATGGATAAGAAAAAACCATGGAGAACAATCCGAAAGGGATCAAGGAGGCAATCACTTACACATGTCAGGAGGTTCTGGGTCAAGGAATGGATCTCTTTCGATACTCTTAAAAAAATTGAAGATATGTGGAACAAGAAGGCTGCAATCAACATCAGCTGAACAACGCACAAGCTGAATACACAGAAGCAAACAGGCAAGTGTAGAGGAGCATCAGAACCGACAAACGTAAATATGTGGAAGATCTAGCGATGACAGCGGGAAAGGCTGAAAGAGGAGGAAACTTGAGACGAAGCACCCAAATGCGTCACCAGACAAGCCCTTTCTTGGAACCCTCAAGGTAAAAGGAAAAGAGCAAGGCCATGGATCACATTGCGCCGAGAAATGGAGATAGACATAAGAAGAATGGACAATAATTGGACAGAATTGGAAAGGGAAGCCCAGGACAGAGTATGTTGGAGAATACTGGGCGGCTTCCTATGCTCCATTGAGGGTTACAGGCATAAGTAAGTAAGTTGTCCATTTGCTTTTATCCTTCTTTAAATTTACTATTATCAAAGCCAGAGTTAATTTTGGGTTCAGTAGGTAGCAATTCATCAACTTCAAATGTTTTGTCTATTAGAATTTAAAGGGAATGATGATTGCAACAGTAAATGTACTATTTCTTTTTAACACATTATGTTGGTCATCAACATCAGTAATATCGTGTTTTTTGCACTCTGGCAATAATTCAAAGATCCACGAAGTTACTCCTGTTATTCCTCAAGGGGCATAGATCAAAGAAGATCAAACACCAACGTACTTTGTTCTAAGATTTCTTATCCAGTCGTTACCATTAGTCACCACTCAGTCATTTGATGTCTGCCTCCAATTCATAGAGCCATGTGTTCTTTCTCTTAACTCTTTTCTCTTGACCTTGAAAATCCCAAATAACGCGTTACTTTTTGATTTCTTAGTATGTGTCCTATCCCCCTCCGACGTCCGTTCCTAATTCCCAATTTAGATATGAGCTGGTCAGTCCACTGTCACAATAGAATATTGTGTTTATAGGATACCCAAGGCAGCTAAGACTGATCCAAATTTCATTGAGAAATATCAACAAAAAGATGATTTAAACCATAGTGTCTGAAATTGATCTTTGATTCAATTCATAGGACTTTCTTTTAGAACTCTAGTTCGTATCGACTTTTTAGAAATTTTTCAAATTCTTTATGAAAAAAATTTAGAAACTAATTGCAAAAACAGTTTTTATGAACAAGAAGGAAAACATATGCTCAGTTAGGAATTGTAGAAAAAAAATGAGTTACCAACATTTCAGACAAATATTGATCAATATTTCGGTATGAATAGATTAATGTGAATTATGTTTTGAAATAAATTAACATAATGTATGTTTTTTTCGATGTTAAAATTAAATCCAAAAAACAGGAATTTTTCTTTCTTTCTAATTCTCTATCTCTTTCTCTGGTTGACTGTTAAGTTCACAGTATATTTTATTTACACATCACCAGTGCGCATCCACTACTCCTGAACCTTGCAGCATTCGAACCCATGTCCTTCGGTCTTGCACGAGAATGCATAACCTTTGGACCACTAGGCCGGCATCCAACGGTGTTAATGACTAACTCTGATCAATCTAGGGATTTCGCGCGACCTCATTCATTTTTCTTCGGTTTTTACTGCCTACATCCGGCAGCTTTGAACTCCACTTTTCATGTCCTCTCACTAGAACTCCAAGAATTCCTTGACGAAGCTGGCACATTTTACGATTTTTCAACTAGAATTAATGAGATTAGTGTTTTTACCCATTAAAATCATCAATCAATCACTGAGGAGGATTCGTGGGTGCGCACTGCTGATGAGTTCCATACCAGGACAAAACAGCCCAGGTTTCTAATGGTGATCTAACAATGATAGATTGATGATTTCATAGTGTAAAGACACTAATCTCCACAGCTCTAATTGAAAAATATTTATTTAGTAGTAAATTGTATAGTTGAACAGTTTTGTTAGCGTTAGAGATCATAGTAGTTGTGTGATTATTGAGTATCTAGATAGTAATTGAAGTAACAACTTGACAAACTCATTAGTTCAAAATGTTAGAGAGACCAACTTGCAAGTTATCGGTTTAAGGTACAATTAAGTAGAAGGAATAGAGTCTTAAGGATTCCCATATGATAGCGAAGCAGCCGGTGTGGACTTTCTAGCTATCGATAATTATTTAATTGGAATCAGGTTAAGATTTAAACTGCCCTAAAATAAATAGTATAGTTAAAGAAGAGATTGAATTTTGTCGGACCAGTGATTTTAATACTCAATCAATTGGGGCTAGGGAATGAGTGGTAAAATAACGAAACATTTCATGAATTAATGTTACTTAGTTATCAACTTACTACTTTTAATATGTGAATATTTGGTGGTAACTAATGTTGTTGATTGCATTTATTTAAAACAAATAATGCCTTTTATAAGTTTTGATAGAACAGTGAGATGTAATTGATCTGAAAAATGTGGTGTATTTGTGCTAGATATTTCTAACAATCTGGTCACACATATTCACTTGTCAAGGCATTTTTATCTCAAGATTCATAAAACGTCAATCAAATTAAAGTGATAATTGTAAATGAAGGGGATAGAGAGAACTAACGTCATATAGAAAGAATAATAAAGGGTAGAAAATGTTCGTATAACCGTAGGCTTAAAAATTACCAAGTTAAATCTAAGGTTATAATAACCGTTCCGATACACATAAGAGGGGGTATTTAATTTACGAATAGCCAAGGCTTCTTTAAACCATAGAATTCGTTTTTCAACGTTTTTCTCTCCTTCATTTACAATTATCATCTTATATCTATTTCAACTTTTATTTAATTGACCTTTTATTAATCTTCATATAAAATACCTTGACAGGTGAATATGTGTGATCAGATAGTTAGAAATGTATAACGCCAATACGTAACATTTTTCAGATCAATTACGTTCTTCCCACTGTTCAGTCAAGATTACACTTATGTTAAACTATTTTGCAAAACATCATGTGAGCATAAATCAGTAAAACTTTGTTACAACTGAAATAAACAGTGTGTAATTATTGCTCATTACTAGTCACATTAAAGCGTTTGACTGATGATCTTTATAGATAGTTTGAATATGGAATTATCAAATTTGGAGTAATTCGTCAAACATCATAGTAAACTTTTTTATGATTTCCACATGATTATTGAACATGACGAACTGTGGCAAATACATTCTACACTGTCATAGCTGATTGATTTATTGCATATTATAAAATTACACATTTAGACCGCTATTAGAAACCTGGAAGCACTGGACGACGGTTTCGTCCTTGTATGAGACTCGTCGACAGTGCGCCACCACGACTCCTGTCATCAATTTTCACTGTCGATATACTTTTCTTTAAAATGTTTCGAAATCCATTGAAGATGTGAATACTGGATTTTGTATTATACTCAAAACGATGAACTGATAATGAAGTTTATCCATGTAAATCATATAGAAATTCGACAAAGTGAGAAGCATTAAAAAGAGATAAATAATATTTCTGAAACTGCCATAGTTGAGGAGTGATTAATGACAAACCTAAACGTCCTGAGTAATAATAGAAATGCAAAACTGAAAAGTTGACTGAAAGATATTGATTCGCATTAAACATAACATACACATGTATATTCGGATATCTATCAGAAACATGAAGGGAATGACTTTATTTTATTTTTTTTAGACTCTAGCTGTGAATAGTTAAATATGTACGGAGTTTATTTTCGATCTATCCATCAATCAACCTATCCATATATATGTATATATATATATATGCATGTATTAAAGACACAATTCGCTCATAGCAATGAATTAGATACTCATAAGGCGAGAAAACAGAACTTTGAATATTAACCAGATAATCATTTATTCGTGTGATGAGTTAAAAAAAAATAGAAAAGCTGTTATCTTGAGAAAATGCCATAAACAGAAATGCAAAAAAAACGAATTAAAATTGACATTAATTCACTTTAATTTATCTTTCCAGTAATTTACCAATATCGGTGATAAAAATCCTTCTTCTGTAAAGTAATTAAAGGCAGTCTTCACTTTCAACGACTACTTTAAATGCTCTTCCTCGCAACATTTATCGAGTTCACTGAATTTCAGCTCTGAACCACTATCACTAAAGCGGAAATAGTCACTTAAATGGCACATTTAACCATTGGCTCATTCTTGAGTAATACATCAATTATGTTGTGAAGGAACCTGATCGGATTGTTCAATGATATAACCTTCCATTAGGTAGTTGAAGCAGAAACAATTATATAAATCTATTGGGTTTATCTTTAAAATTTTTTCATACTCTTCATATCTCAATATTTCTTTTAAGATAAAAAAATCGACAAGAGCACCTTTCCTCTCTCTCTCTCTCTCTCTCTCTCTGTTTCTATGTGATAACAAATCTGTGCCTTATAGAAAAAACACATGACTAACAGAACAACATCAAAGTATTGCAGTACAAACGCTTCATCTTTATCACCAACACATGAAAAAATTGAAAACAACTAGTGAACAAATAAGCCATCTACTAGAAGTTTTGTTTGGCTTTGTCAATAAATCAAAGACGGAAAAATAAGAACAATAATTATAAGTGAATTATAGTTGTTTTGAGTCAATTAATTTTTATTTTGGTTTGATAAGTTATTTCCTAACTTGTAACCTAAAGTCATCAAATTTTAGTTTACTATGAATCACTGCAAATCTTTCATTCCTATAACAAATAAGCGTTGACTGATCAACTTAGTAGTAGTAACGTTTCACTCTAGAGGCTAGGTGAAGATGGTTCAAATCTCTGGGGTAGGCAATTTTTTGTTCATGAGTACCAAGTAAGAGAAAACCTAGCTTTATGTCTTCAGACTGACTAGCCCCATTTGTTTGCTAGGTCAGTTAGACTAGTGACAACGCAGCAACACAATTCGATCAACACTAAAGGACTCGAAAAACATGACATTGATTACTACATAAAGTTTGATACATTTAAATACTACAAATTTCAAGTCATAAAATATTTTCAGTTAATCCTTTCGTTGATTAGTGTGATCTGAAATTCATTCAACTGAAATTTCTAAATAAAGACCGTCAATAAATAGCCAGTTCAATCATGTTATTTTGGCAATTCCAGTTGAGTTGTGTCAGCAAAAACAACAACAACAGCAACAACATAAAAAAAAAACATAATTATTTATAAAACTGTTCTATCAGAATTAATTGTCTAGTAGTATTCAAAGTAACAAAGTACAAATTACACAGTGTCTAATTTCCCGCCTTTTTTTTCCTTCTGATATCTCTAAAATTATTCACCATTGATATAATAATTTCACATATGGTCTAATGTGTGTGACTCAGCAATTTTAACAAATCATCACCATCATCAATTTAATAATAATTATTATTTAAAATTTAATATTTTTCAAATTAAACGATAATTAAAGTGTTTAAAAGAAAAAAAGCAAAAAGAAACTGATTTACAACCAGATAATTAAAAAAAATAGTGTTATACATGAAAAAGTAATAATTGTAAAAGCATCATGTAGATAATATTTAAATTACAACATGTGAGTCATTTGAATTTTGATTTTTATTTTAATTTTAAATAAAATATCTATTTTATTTAAAATTATTTGTGTTTATAGTGTAAAATTACAGTGTGATGAAGTAAGAATTTAAGTTTTCCTAAAAATAAAATACTCGATCAAAAAATCATGCATGAATTAGAGTTTATTTTACCGTTATGAATAAATATTTGTGTTATCTGCCAAGTATTTCATCATTAATCTCGTATATCGTTGAAATCATAGATCGATTATTGTTAGACGCGGATGAGAAACCTAGAAGCACTGGACGGCTGTTTCGTTCTGGCATGGGATTCATCAACTGTGTTGATACCCTACTCGCCGGAATCGAACGCAAGACCTTCAGTCTCGCGTACGAACGTTTAACCTCTAGACCACTGAGCCAGCATCCACCGGTGTTAATGTTTCACTTTAATCAATCCAAGGTAGTGAGCAACCTCTAACAATAATCGACTCACAATTCCAGTGAAACTTAACAATCTTCGCGACTCTATAATCAAAAGTCTCAAATAGATTTTATGCTAATCTGTAATACTCAAGCAAATTCATTTGATTAAGTCCCTTAATCAGTAGTGTAATTGTTGATACTCATAATAATCTAGAATCAATAGATCAGTATCTCAGATTATTTTTTACTCTGTTAACAAAGATTCTATAATATCTGTTTAACATCATTGAATGAATGTATCTCCAGGTTTTTACATATCAGTACATAAGATCTTAGCCTTGAAATGAAATCATCTAGTTAGGCATCCAATACCAGATTAGTTACGTTTATTTTTGCCGAACAAAGTTTATTCTAGCAGGTGAATTAAAAGTTTGATACATTTTGCCTAAAATTATTGATAATAATAATAATAATTCCTATGTTATGAATTTGAGAGACATGTACAAGCCTAAAAAATAAATTGTTTTCAATTTGATCTTCATAAGATCTTCCTAAACATAAACATAATATTTGTGTGCATATATAAAATTATTAGACTGATCCAGGTAGTTTATGTAGCAGCGATAACAGTGGAATAGATTACATCAATAAACAAAATAAGTTAAATATACAGACTCATAACATGATGAGTAGGGGGACAGTTTGATCTGGTCTTTATTACATATCAGAAGCTTTAGGGATTTGAGTTAACAATTCAAGAATTAGCCTAAGGAAACGATTTTATTATTATTATTATTATTTTCCATACCTTTTGCTCGTTTTTTTAAATCTTTTTCATATATATTCCCTTTACTGTCTAATTATCTGAACACTTTTGATTACGTTAATTCATAATTTCTATTGAATGATACTTAAGTATCTATCATTGTTGGTCTACTTATTGGTATTGTCACAAGTACAATTTTCATCATATTATCATCTTGTCATTTTTACCTCTTTTTTATTGATGTTATCAGTTCAACTATTATCAGTTACTCAGAATTCTATATACGCATACAAATATTAGTGTATATTGAGGTCTTGTGACAATCAAACGGAAAGCAATATTTTTGTAGCTTAGAAATAACACTAATTGGTTTAAATTATTCGGAAGAGAATTTTGAATTTTATTTAACTAGCAAACACATATCAGCAAGATTTTATCTGGAGACTTGTGTCTATTGCTCTGTGGTGGTGTTTCGTTCTCTGAGCTGGATGTTTCGGTTGTGGAGCTTTCATTGTTCTTCTGAACAACATCATCAGCATAAACTTCAGATCGAAGTGAAGCATTCGAATTTCTCCACGTTTGACCTGTAGCTTGTTCTGCTAACGGCGATCTTGATTGTTTGCTATTGACCTTAAACCTGTCGTTGTTTGAACCTTTGTTTTGATTGTATCCTCCTTTTATCCTGTTTCTTGATCCTATGTCACCTATGATTTTTCTGATTGGTTGCTTTCCATGCAATTCAAACTTGCATCATCTTGGGATCAGTGATTGCCATGATAAATTCACATTACCAATTCTGCAATGCTTCTTCAAGTGAATTATAATCTTGGACATGATTTCAGTTTCCTGCGAATTATTGAAAACTTTTATTTGAAAAAAACAACTCAAGTTCAAGTAATCCCAGTGAAATATGCAGCAATCACATTCATACACACACACACACACACTATGCAGCAATGATGTTCACAACTCAAAAAAGTACATGAATATACAAGCAAGTATTGAGGCTATATAAATGAACAAAGATAATGACAATTCGCCTAACCCTATATAATGACGATAATCAAAACAGAAAAGTCTTGTCGAGTAACTACCTACTACTACTACTACCACTATTACTAGTACTAATTACTTATTAAAATAAATTACAAAAGGCAGATAAACAAAAGTAGAAAAAAAAAGAAAAGAAATAATGCAATAATAATAATAACGATTCATTATCGAAAAATGATTTATATTTTGATTTAAGATAAATAACTATCTAGGGATATTAGTCATTATTCTTCTGATTTTTCTCTCTTCTTCCTCTTAAAAACTATTTACAAAATAACAATAAATGTAAAAAAAGAAGTTGAAATGTAAAGGGAAAGCTGTTCAATAAAAAAAAAGAATTTTAAATAACAATATATATATATATATATATATATATATATATATATATATATATTGGGTATGCTTTGTTGTAACAATTATACGAGTATTCCTGTTCATCAATAATACACACACACACACACACTCGTACAAGAATACACATAAGCACCCGTTGAAATGTATAGAAATAAGACAGAGCGATAGAGGATAATATGAATGAGAGGAATAATTAGTAAACTCTAAAGAAATTGTAGAAATCTATCACATCAAAGTATAGAGGTAAAGAATGCAAATAAATTCCTCAGAAATATCGTTATGTAGGAATGAGGAATTTCATTAAAAAGTTACGAACCGATCAATGGCCATTTTATTCTAATGTGAGACTCCACATTCATGAGACTGCAAGCAGGGATCGAATGGAGGACATTCGTTCTTGAGCACGAACCTTTGATGTTCACACTAATGATTCGAGATCCAATTATTTACAACTCTAATTTTACGATATTACCCAATCATCTCCTGTTGTCCTCATAGATACTTGATACATGATATTTGTCATTAGGGGGGCTGTGGAAATCACTGAAATTCATTAAAATGTCGTGCCGATTAAGTTTAAACAATCTTTGGAGAAAAATCAGAAACACTGATGAAGAGTTCCGCATGAGAACAAAATGGCCAAGTTTTCTATGATTATCTGAATTAAATGGGTTTGTGAATTCAAACCGCGATTCTCTTCTCACAGGATCTTGAGAAGACGGATAATTGTCATTCGTGAGGTCGAATTTGTATGTCATTGACTTCTCTCTTAGTAGGCAAACTACCCTGAAGAAAACATTTACAGTTTATGTCTTGTAACAATACTGTTTTCTTTTCATCTATGTATTCATTAGACAAAAGCTGACGTCTTATTGACTAAGGCCCAGGTCAAAATTGGTTGTAAGCTTTTCCTGAGAATAGCTCAAAAGTCGACAGATCTCAAACCAGTAAAGCTAAATTATTAGCACTTAAAACCAACATACTTTTTGGGGATATACGCAAAAACTCTTAATGAAAGAGTGATGCACCATTCTAGATATCAGATTTAATTATAAGTTCAGTTAAATAAATTCAATGGCACCAGCTAGTCGAATATTGCCTGACTAGAATTTAAACCTCTGATTATATGTGATATCAGTTAAAGCTGTTCTGAACAACTAGTGGGAAACATAAAGGACACAATACTTCAATAGTATCCCAGTTTATAGGTACTATAAAAAACTTGGATAGATAAATGCTAGAATGATTTCTATTTAGTTGATTTGAATAAATGATCGAAGAAAAGCTATGTAGTTAAGCCACCAAAAAATAAACCGGATATCTGATGTGAAAATTGTGGTGAATTATGGTGATTTACGATATGTACAGCTTTCTCACTTATGTCTTTTGTCTGACATTTATTTCCTTAAATTTTAACTCAACTCATGCTATTGAGTTCAATCGAAATTCCCAAATCATTGGATTATCATTTTTGTCTTCAAAATTTCAAAATACGCATTTTGTTAAGTGTTATTCATTGATACGATAGTTAGGGGGATTCAAATGAAGCTTACAAAATCATAACTTAGGCAAGAAGTCGAATCAAAAGTAAAATATTTAAATATCTACGTGACTGAATAACGATAAGGCTTCATCGCAAATGGATTGTTTATTAAAAGCGAAAAAAATTCCCTGGGTAATTGGGTAAGATATAGTGTCAGTATATCTGCAGTGCATGAGTTATTTGTTGTATGAAATCATGATGGTTCATTGTTTAAAAGATTCAAAATAAAAATGGAATGATTTTTATTTAGTCATTCCGTTTGCAATACTTCTCAAATTGCTGGAAATCATTCATAAAAACGTTAACTTATTCAAACTAATTGTCAGTCAGTCAGTCAGTGAAATACAACGTAGAACGTCGTACGTAAATACATCACTTCAGATTGCCATACCACGATATTACAGTCGATTCAAATCACATAGTGGTAGAGATAGTAGAATAATTACTGGTAATGGAGAAGATTAGGATCTGAAGATAATATTCAAGGAGTTTAATTCAGTGATATAAGTTTAGAAAAACAAAGGTAGAGGTGTTGACAAATATCGAAGATTAGGATTTGAGATAACACAGAGTGGATGCACTTGCGCCATTGCAAACGATTTTGAGCCATGTCGTTCAAGGTCTCTAACCATCGGAGACTTTCGTCTAGCGAACCCCAACCAGGTAGCCTACATCTACCAACATGACTCAGTCCACTTGTCAGTGACTTCATGGATTACTGCCATGTTTTGGTTTGACCGCCCCTAACTTCCTTCCAAGTTACTCCTATACCGCGAAACATAGCTCATCGAGGCAGTCGTTGGTTAGGCACACGTAACATATGTCCCAACCACCTCAACTGATGAAGTTTCAATACTTCATCAATTGATCTGGCATCCTTACCTAGTACTAGTTTCCTAATGACAGCATTGCTTACTCGTTTGTCCCACGATATACGAGCAATGCTTCTTAAACATCTAAGACAACTAATTGTAATATTTTTTTTGATCATAAATACTTTTAATTACCTGGTGAAAAATGAAGCTGCAGCGGAAATTTGTGTTACTGATGGTTGTTGATTTAGCGTACTACTTTTATTGGATGAATTTAATTGATGCGTACTTTTATCCTGTTCACAGTTTTGATCTGTACCACTTTCATTGATTTCACTATCCAATCGTTGTTGACGTGTATTAACTATCGATGGATTTGCCTCACCCCTATTATTCGTTGACTGATGTTGATTATGATGATCTTCAGAATGTGATTGCATCTAAATTGGATCAACAGAAAAGCAGAAAAAAAAATAATTATCTTAAGAATAAAGTTTTTTTTTTTGCAGCAGCAGCAGCAGACGACAACTTGAAGATAAATGTCTTTTGTTTTTCTTTGTCATCATTCATCATGATGAATTCAAATGGAAATTTCTTTATCCCTTTTTCCATTCTTCAAATAAATATGCCTAAGTATTGACACATTTATTTTACTACTTAGCTTTGACATATGATTCATCTGAATAAACAACGTTAAAAAATAATTCAAGGGAAAAGAAAATGCTTCCACTATAAACCTAATTCCTCTTCACTATCGTACGTATATTTGAAAAAAAATAATTTTTAGTGAAGTAAATACAATTTCAGGTTCATTAAAATTAGTTCAATTTTTTTCAATTATTTTTATTGAAAGACTTTCTATCCATTTGTCGATTTTTTTTCTTAACTCTGTCATTTTGTGTCCTCTCTCTCTCTCTCTCTCTCTGTAACTTTTACACATTCTACGTCATATCTGTTAAGATTTTTAGGGGAAAAGAAAAAATTTAGAAATACACTAACATTAACAACACACTTTTCACAGTTGAAGATTATTTCTAGTTTTTTTCCTTTTTCTAACTGTAATAAATCATAGTGGTCTCTCAATCACAAATTTTTTTTTTGTTTGTGACCGTTTTATAAAAGACAGAAACCTATTATCTTTTTTCTCTTATCCAGTCAATGAGCAAAAAAAATATCACGTTAAATAAATGAAAAGTAAATTATCATGATAAATCATCTCAATTTCTTGTTTTTTTTTGAATATATATATCTCATTGTAGACTTTAGACTCGGCATTACTACCAACCAATAAGAAGTAATGTAATGATCTTGTTGGACTGTGTTATTTTTAAAGAATGTGAATGGGAATGCTAAATAAGGAGTTTGACATAAGTTCACATTGTTCATCGATCTTTGTTATTCCACAATTCGCCATTCCTTGTTAAAAACTTTAAACTCAGTGGTATATATAGATAGCCTAACTACACGTTAATGAACCTGAGAAGATTAAAAATGCAAACCCAGAAGTTAACTGACACACTGAGGAAACTTTGTATATAAAATCATAGATTTTAAATTTAACTAACTTGATAAAAAGATTGAAAATATGCTTAAATCAGGTATTAAAGAATTAAGCCTTATGTGAAGGTTTATCTATAACAAAAATGCATTTCTTTTTTTATTGAACTACTGGAAAGGATATACCGTTAGTAATGTATTGTACTTTGAAGCATTCTCTCAATTAAACTACTGTAACTTAAATATTATAGTCTGAAATTCATGAAATAAACATCACGACTTTAGTTTTGTGCAGGTACTTTAGTACGTCATGAAATTTTTTACCAATTAACACCAACTAGGTAACTTTTATAAACCCACGATTCAGAGAATAAGTTAATGATAAATAAACTAGTATTAGGGTGTTTATTAATATACCAGTTTTGCTTCCGACCTCTAAGCTGTATACAACTTTGAATTGGCGCTGTGTATATTCTATATCTTTTATTGTCAAGATATCTGAGTCGATAAAATAGCTGTACAAATATAGTCTTCCCTTCTAACTAGAGAGTTTTCGTACTTTTTGTAATTTTAATCCATGTTTCTATCAAAGTTAAATAAATTATTTTTAAAATTTTTAAATTAAATGTAAGACATTAAGCACTGAGTCAGGATCTTATCCAAAGCTGTTGATACAGGCAAGTCAGACTTTCATAATACCTATCTATCCGATAAATATAGGATTCAGTGGCTGAAAATATTCCGAAATAGTACACGTTCAATAATAACTAAACATCTGAGCAGTTTTTTACATGAATAAGTTTCAGTAAACTAAATGAAAACCTGTGTTATTTTGAGACGTAGCCAAAGTTATTGAGACATCATACAGTTGACTTGAGGGCATAATAAAAACACAAAGATAAAACATGACCGTTTTATATATATATATATATATATATATATATATATATATATTTAATAGGAATCAATAGCTAAATGTACTCAATTGCAAATATACAGTGGTTAGTTCTCTTCCATAAGTGTTCGCTTCTAATAAAGTGTATATGAAGCTTCTATTACTTAATTTTAGGTAAACAAATTATCATGTACCGAGGCTTTACTACTCTACATTAACAAAAATAAGCATATCCAATGGTTTCCGTTTAATGGAACCACGATGTCCAGTTGTTTGAGAGGTTATAAATGTTCATTATCGTTACACAATCAAAGGGTTCACCATTTAATTCTACTAACACGTTTTATCCAAAATAGTAAGATCGTTTCTCTGAAATCCAGTAAAAATGAAGTTTTCATAGGATTTATATATATATATATATACATTGTGAAAGATGACGCGCTCTCTGACATGTTTACATTAACAACTCGGTTAGTTAATTATTTCCACTATATGAAGTCATTCAAATATTCCAGTATAAACCAGTGAATAAAAGACTGAAATCTGCATCCTTATTTACTGTTTCTAAAATATAATTCATTGTATTGTCAAAAATAATATTTGATTTTCACTAAAATCTAACACTGATATTCGATTATTCTAATATTCTAATAATTTGTGTTTTAAATCCACTTAAAACTTTAATTAATCTTGGATATGATACCTAAATACGAGGGAAGAATGTAACAATAAACAATGAAATTGTCACTGATGCGATATTCGGTTATGATAGTGTCTAAATATGAAGAGTCCATCTAAGAGGAATTATAAAAATTGAGAACAATAGCAATCAACACAAAATTTTATGAGCCTAAATGTAGCTAAAATAGTGACATGATATTTTCAATGATTTTTTTCTTTCTCACCGTTAAAAATAAGACATAATAATTACTATATATATCCTAATCAAGATATTTATATATCATACTACACAATTATATTTCCATGTAAAATCTCAGATACTAGTAATTCATTAATATCTACCTTTATATAATCATTGTGAGTACTATCAGAAAAATATTCAACCTTATTTGGTCAGTTTATACAAAAAATTCTAGTTACTTATTATCCGAGATCAATTCTGTGTTCATCTTCAATCTTCACTTAGTCATCACAGAATGTCAAGGTATAAGATGTAAATAAACTAAGTTGAACAATTATGAATTACCTGTTTATTTACTGAATACTTTTTCACAAAAAAACAAAAACAAACTAATATACACATACTTGCACAAACGGTACACCATTCATAACAAACATAGCTGATATAATTAATTTTTTTTAAAAAAAATTCAAATTATTGGCATCTACTTAACTTACAAGATAAACAGTATTTTTTTTATTGAAGTGTAAACACTTGTTACTGGTCCACTTATCTTTTGTTTCCTTGATTATCTATTTTTTTTTGCAGTTATTTCATTGATAATAGAACTTCTGTCTTTTTATTTATTCATAATTTTTATTTTCAAAAAAAATAAATTTTGTTTAATTTACTAATAGAATTAAGCTCTTTTTCTTTTTTACATTTTTATATCATTGAATTAGTGAATAAGTAAATAAATAAATAATTTAATGAATAAATAATAATTACATTCAGTAATCAATAGGTGTTCACAGCTTTTATTTAGCTTGGTTTGTTAGTCATTAGTAGAAGTGATAATCAACATTATGATGTTTATTTCTTAAAAACAGAACAAGATCAAATTAATATGCATACAATGCAAGCAGGATACATGTTTCAATGGATAAACCCAGTAAACAATGACTGTCAATTCAATCGGGGAAAAAGGGGACGCGGGATTAAATGTAGACCAAAATTTTATTTGATGATAAACATGATTTTATGAATATTGAGTAGTAGCGAATTTTGTTTTTTCTGACTGCTCTTGCTTGAATTTATTCATCCAGTGATTATGATGTGAAAACATTCAATATCAGTTAGTTTGAATTTTACAAATATTCTTACATATTTTTTTTACAAACAGTACCTTGCAATATGATTTCCTTTTGATTCGATATCAAACGAAAAGATTCATTACCTATGATATAAGTGAATTAACTTTTCCACTTTTTTGAAAAAAGAAAACGGCTATTCAACTAATAACAAGATGTGTAATGACACATATAAAATAGTTGAGATAGTCTTAGGCTCATTCAGAATGAGCATCTTTAGGATTCGAATATTTAGGAAATTTTTACTATGCTTTAAAAGGCATAAACACTGGTGGCAGCTAGATATTAGATAAAAAGAAACAGAAATAATTTTTTCGTCTACTATGTATTTAACATGTTTTAGGATTGAATGTGTTAGATTTTCTCATTCTGTGGCTTAATGTAAATCATGAGAGGGAAATATTTTTCAGAAAACACAAAGATTAAATTGTAGATATCGGTTTTCTTTTTCTATTGAGAAAAAACTGTCAAAATTACGGTCGATATTTTATGTCTGAGATGTCATAAACAAATGAAATTAAACAAATATGACTTGAAATTGAATAAGACAGGTGAGGTTTGTTTTAGTACGCTATATAACTAACTCTCTTTTGTTGTGAGTGAGTGTTAGAATTTAAAAAGTGTCTGTTTGTTTAGTAAATAAAGGCTTTTCTTAAGAAATGAGAGTTTTAATTTAAATAGCTTCTCGATACTTGGTGCGCCGCAACATTTATTCAGCCTAAATCGAAACTTTGATTAATATCAATCTAACTAAACTGTTTAACCAGTTATGAATGCAATATGATCAAGATGTAGGACTGAAATTAAAGTATTATCTGTGTTGTATGTACTTTATGCATGTTGTTTGTTTGTTATAATCAATACTAAGTTAATTTATTCATTTTTTAAAAGAAAAAATTGCTCCTAATTTGAAAAGTGTTTGACTGTAAGCTGAAAATAAATTAAATTGACATTTTTTTTATCTAGCGCTTGAGTGGTTAGTAAATAAAGAGCGAATTTTAAAAATAGCTTTTGTAAATATTAATCATATGCAGGTTTATAAAAATCAAAGATTTAGGACAGATTTAACAAGCTGTTTGCAGTCTTATTATGAACAAATTTCAATGTTAAAAAACGTGTACCTCAAGAACATTGAACATAATTCAGTTGAAAATAGTTCATCTTTTTGATTCCTTGACAGTTACTGCTAAAGATATAAGGAATTTGGGCATATCTAGAATACCGATTTCAATGTTTTTCCAGCGAACATAATTTTTCCTGATTGTCATCCTAATCACTTTCATGTAGTTTAATACTTTTGGTATTCATTTGTATCCACATATCAATTTATGGAGAAAGTGTTTTGTGCGTATGATTATACAGAAATGTTTTGAATAGTTGACTTTATCAGTCATTCATTCATGTAGTCAGTCAGTCAGATGCAACGTAGAACTTTGTACGTAATTACATCAGTTCATGTTGCCATACCACATCAGCACAGAGATGTGATTGTCAATTCAAATCCAATATTGGTAGACGTAGTAAAGGTATTAGCAGTTGTCGGAAAGGTTAGGATTAGAAGATATTACTCAAGAAGTATGGTTCAATGAGATAAGTTTAGAAAGTCAAAACTAGAGGGGTTGAAGAATCCAGAAGATTAGGAATTGAGAGAACACAAATAATAAATGCACAGGCTCCATTGCAAACGGTTTTGAGCCAGGTCACGGACCCGAACCAGGTAGTCGACAACTACCGACATGACTCAGTCCACTTGTCAGTGACTTCATGGATTTCTGCCATGTTTTGGTTTGGCCGCCTGTAACTTTCTTCCAACCCACTCCTACACTACAAAACAAAGCTCGTCGAGGCAGTCAGTGGTTGGGCATACGTAGCACATGTACCAATTACTTCAACTGATGAAGTTTCATTAGTTCATCTATTGATCTGCCATTCTTACTTAGCACCCGCTTCCTAGTAACAGCGTTGTTCACTCGGGTGTCCCAGGATATACGAACAATGCTTCGAAGACACCTATGATCGAAAACCAGTAACCTACGAGTACCTTCTACTCTCATTGGCCATGCTTCACAGCCATAAAGTAAGACGGAGCGAACTGCTGCGCAGTACACTCGTCCTTTAGTCAGCAAACGGATATCTCGCCTACACCATAAGTGACGCAAGTTGAAAAAAGCCAATCGAACCTTCTATATCCGAGTAGAGATTTCGTCAGTCACCAGGCTATCAGCACTGATGAGACTCCGCAGATAAGTGAAGCGGTCTACACCCTCGACTACTTCACTCCCTATTACTAGTTCAGGTGCCGATGCAACCCAATCTTGGGGCAACATTTTTCATTTCGAGGGGGAAAACCGCATCAGTCAGTCATTATGTTTGTTGGACTAATAATGATCATGATTTGCTTTCTCATCAAATACTAGCAATAAGATATATATTATTTAGGAATTAAGAATAAAAAAGTCACACTGCTGTATGTCGCTTTTTGAATAAATCAACTCTGTTGCTCCAACATGACTGTTTAGTTCAATTTTTATTCAAGCAGGATATTTCGTGTTCATTTCAAATCCAATGGATTATATACATCTTATATATTTTTACTCACTCACTCTCTTTCAAATAAATTTTGCTTTTCGATTTTTGAAGTAAAAATTTGACTAAAAATATGACTAAACTATATATGTATCCAACGCTTTTTAATAAGTGTACCATGAATATACTCTAACATGTTTCTATTTGAAATGTATCATTCTTAGTTAACAGTCTATATTGATTCTTACTTTACTTCTGACTATGCATTTTATCATCTGATGTTATAGATTTAATTTTTGAAAGTATCATTTTCTTGGTCATATTTCAAGGTTACCTGAGTATCGAGTAACAGGAAAGGAACTGTTCACCTGTCATTCTTCCCAGTTAACAATTCATCTACTGATCTTTCAATAAAAATTTTAAAATAATCATCGACTTTTTTAAACGTTTCGCTTTAGTTACATAATTTTCAAGAAAATTTTTTTCGTTATTGTATGATGACGAAATTTCCATGAGTTGTAGGAAGTAAAGTAAACAATAGAGGATTTAATGGAAAACTTTTTTCAACGAAATCATTTACTTAAACTGTACATTCGTAAAAATTATTCCTTTAATCCCTAGATTATAAAATAAATTCTTTTGGATATTTAAAATCTCAAACATCTTAATGAGGCAATCTCTCTTATCTTTCGATAGAATGATTTATTTATTAAACAACTATAATTAGGAATGCACAGATTACGTAGAAAGAATATTTTATTCTCTGAATTCCCTTTGTGTTTCTTCAATGACCCAGTGGTTTACTTCATTTAGCTGAAGACTTGAAAGGATACTGTGACAGTAAGGGAACTCAAAGGGGTTTCTTTGTTTTTCTGTGACACTTGCATTAGCAAATGTCAGATTCATTTTTTTTGAAAAGTAAAATATATTTTGAAAAGAAGTCAGATAACAAATGATAACTTTTTTCTCCGTTACCGTTCAATTCAAAATGACCTTCATCCTATCGTGAACTAGATAACACATTTCAAGTAAATATTTATGCTGTTTGATAAAAAAAATAGAATCATTTATTTGCGTGGTGTTCATTGTCTTAAATGATAGCGAAAAAACAGGTCATAGGTTCTTATTTATTTTTTGTTGCTTGACCTTAACGATTATCGTTTTATGTTTGTCTCATTAGAAATAGACTGCGAAATTTTCTATTTTTATAAAATTATTTGCTTGTCCCAACAAAAAAAATTAATAATAAAACATTTTGATAAAAGCTTAATTTTTCACTGTTGGACTATGGGTTAATGCCAATTTAGCGTGTCATAGTCTAGGAGATTTCTCTTAACAGCATACATTTTTAAGTTCAATGTTTTAGATAATGAGGACATTATTTTATGAAGACATTTATTGAATTATAAATGCTAGATATATCTCTAGCTAGACTAGACTTATCCATGTATTTTACTGAAAGAATTGAATCGAACTAGTAACATGAAGTTAATGACTGTTTAGTATTTGTCAGCTTTTGTGAAATTCATTTAAAACAATGATAGGAACTGGATCTTAATCATAATCAAAATTTATTTTCATAATTAATAAGGAATTTCATTCCATTCCTTTGATAAATCTTTCCACAAAAATGACTGAAATTTAGAGTTGAGTGTTAGCGAACTAACGTATTTATCGCCTCACTTTTTATCATTGAATCAACAGAGTCTATAAAACAATATACACAAATCAAAGGTGACTTGAAATCTCTCAATAATCCTAATAAACAAACAGACTTGCACATTTTAGTACTGTTGTTTAATGATAGCCATTGAAATTTACGTTGTCAGTATTTTACAGTAAATAGGATACTTAAAATATTGTCTAAAATTTTTAAAACTCTTTTTCATGGAAATTTCCGGTTACAGTATCGTTACTTGAACGCTAATTCAATGACTATCAGTCATATTATCTCATATTGGACAGTAAAAATTTGTAAGAGTTATCTAACAGTCAATAGTTTGTATTTGTTTTCAGTGAATAATTAACTTGACAGACATTTATTATCTAAAATCAACTCTACATATTATTATTATACACATTGTTATTAGTGATATTACGTCCTGATAAAAGGTGATTACTTACATTGCACCACATGAAATGAGCTTAAATAGAATAAATTAATTTAGTACAGTTGTACGATTAGTAAAAATGGGTCAATTGGTTCCTACAAATCTATAGTTGTTTAAGTTTCAAAGTTCAACATAAATGTGTTGTTGAGAATTTGAAAAACGTTTTGCAAACATTATGATATCTTAGCAGTAACCGAAACTATCAGCTGCTTGGTAAACATTGATATCCAGCTGATATCAATTCATTACATTTTTAAAGTACTAAAAATGTAATGTAAGTCATTAGGTAATACTTATTAACTCAATTATGATAACAGTAACACGACTAAAACAATGAAAATAAAGTTGGCTGAAACTTTAATTTGAAGTCATCAATCTATCATTGTTAGACCACCATTAGAAATCTGGAAGCACTGGACGGCCGTTTCGTCCTTCTCTGGGACTCGTCAACAGTGCGCGTTCACGACTCCTGCTCCTCACAGGATTCGAAGCCAGGACCATCGGTATCGTGCGCGAACGCCTAATCATCGGACCACTGTGCCGGCATCCAACGGTGTTAATGTCTAACTCTGATTGATCCAGGGATTTTACGCGACGTCACCCATTTGTCTTTGGTAGTTACTGCCTACACCCGACATGGTTGAATTTCATTGGTCATCAATCAGTTATTGTTAGACCACCATCAGAAACCTGCAAGCACTGGACGGCCGTTTCATCCTGGTATGGGACTCATCAGCAGTGCGCATCCACGACTCCTGAGCCTCGCAGGATTCGAACTGAAAATACGAAACTTTAATACCAGGTCAAACATTTCTGTGATTGAGAAAATCAACTTTCCATAATCCAGAATTGATTTCTTGTGTTTATTACTCCTTGATATAGCGTTTCAAAATGATATTGCCTATCATTGAATATCATCATAACATTTTCTCGTTTTTAAAAATTCGTCAAACATAACAAAGTAAATGACAAACAACCGAACAAGTTGTCACATATACCTATAAATACGCATAGACCTAAATTAATTCTAGTAGAAATTATTGTTCAACTACTTGTGTAATGATATCTACCAACTGAACGTATACTAATAAACCATGATATTTCGGCTACTAACATTTATCTAAGATATGTCATTGTTTTTGAAAAGTGTGACATTATTTTATGAAAATGAGAAAAAGCCAAAAACAAAAAAAATGTCTTGAAGAGAAAAAAAAATCTTTTTGACATATTTTTTTTTCAACTGAGTTTCAACTTAGAGAAAGCTAAAATATTCCTAGTGAAAGTCATAACACATGGTAAAAATGAAGCAGTGGATTTCTAGTTTACAAGCTTTTCTATAGATTTACGGAGAAAAAAAGTTCATTTTTCTAGTTTATTTTAAATGTACACCCAAGAGCGTTTCTTTACAATACAACGAAAAGACAATAAATATCATTTATATTGAAAATAAGTCAATTGATGATTAGTAATATTTTATTTGTCTTCTATAGAATATTCTTTAAATTTTACAAATTTCATTTTTCATTTTATTCTAGGAAAATATGGTAATTCATGTACAGATGAACATGTGACATAAACTTCGCTTGATACTAATCTAATTGATTTTATTTTTAGAAGCACAATTATCAATTATTAAAATAGCTAAATATAATGAATTCAGTAAATAAATAATTTTTTAAATAAAATTAAATAAAATATTTATAAAATGTTTTAAGTAATTTTTCAAAACATAATTTTCTAATTGATACTAACCTATCAAAAAGTAAACAATCGCTTCGACAGATTCATGGTCTATGTATTAAGATGTTATCAAGCAGCTGCAATAGAAAATCTCAGATAAAGAAATGTAACTAAGCATTATTTAAACATAATAATGTTATACCTTGCTAGCTAGAACGCTTTATGAATAATTATCTGTCGAACAGTTTATAATTAGTTTCGGTTAGATTCAATGATTGACACAGATCTTCTCTAATTTTCGCGTATTTCACTCGACTAGAGTTAAACACTTTACTGTCATTCATTTTATAGACCTTTTGTCAGGGAATCAATTGGAATGAAGGAGGAATTATTAGTCTAGCCTCAGAGCATCTACTATTCACAGTACTAACAAAAGATTTACTTACGAAAAGCCATGGACAGTGTAAAGATTTCTACGACAGAAATGTAACATCAAAAAAGTCCCAACTCTAATTAATTCAGAAATCATGTGCAGTTTAATGACAAACGAATGAAAACACGACCATGGTTATTGATTTCGGTACACTTGGATGATTTAACAATGTGACGTTTACCCCGACTCAAATCATTAACACTAACAGATCAGAACTTCACATTCAACTATTAATCAATAACTGATTAGGATGTGGCATTTTCCACTTATGAGGTCTCAAAACATAATTACAGTTGTTGTGATTACGAAAAAAATAAGCAGTTTGAAGAAAAAATACTTATCATCAAAATTACAAATGAAAAATTTTTGTAAAAATGACTATAATTAAACAAAGTATTTTAAAATTTTTTTTGAATTTCACTCTAAAAAGAACATGAAAGCAGAGTTTAAAAAATGATTTGTCTGATCTTATAAATTTCATCACTGAAATTCATGTTTCCATTAATTTTATTGGTTGTAATATATTGATTCCTGCTTTGAAATATATACGTATAATAAGAATTACATACACCCCTCCAAGAAACTGTTTATAGCTCTATCTTGCTTATTTCCTGTAATGTTGATTCTTTGTATAGGAAAATCGGAGTGAAAGTAATAAACACTCAGATGAATTACTATCTTGAGAATTGTTTTTCCAATGCAAATTTTTATCGTTGAGTACCAATTTTTTTGGTTTGAACACAATTTGTACAACTTTATACAGTCATAAAATAATATTAGTTTGAAATTTTTGGATGTACTTTAAGATGCGTGAAGTTTAAAGTATGGAAAATTTGATGTATTGGCAGTCATGCGGTTGCTATTGTTGGGAATGTTAGATCCCCACAGGTCGCCTGATAAATATCTTTATTTATTTCATGCACAGATCGGTTGACCTTGAGATCACATTTCCCACCAGAAAAATCCTTGGCTGTCATTGGTTACTGTAACATTTTAGTGTGCTATTTTTTGTGACTGTCCCAAGGACGTCTCAATGGAGGATAAATAAACGTAATTTGAGTGCTTGGATTCATTGTGTGCTGGCTGGGTGTTTGTAGAATACAATTTCTACACCCCAAATCAAGACTTCTAGCGGATACCTTTTGGTCAAGAGATCACAGTAGCCTACCTGAACGCCGGTTTATTGTTTGTGCTCGTTATTCGTCTACGGTGAACTCGTAATAGTTTAAGCATACCTAGAGACGAGAGTAACAGCTACCGACTAATTTTTGAAAAAAGATATGATAAGCCATGACTAGTGGAATTTGACTGTGTCAACTATGAAGCATTTATTTACCTATAGCATCAAAAAGCTGCTTCACAACATCTCCAATTGATTGATGTTGAATATGTAAACCATTGGATATCATCTTAGTGGTCAATAGATCAAGGTGATCATCTTGAGGTCGGTTGTGATCATGGGTGTGCGCTACCGTGAAGTCTTATGCTAAAATAAACATCTGTCCATTTCATTCTAACTTTCAGTGTTTGTCAAAGTAAACCAGGTAGTGAATTAAAATAACCAAGAACAACAGTTTCCACCAACACTGTGAATACGTAACACTCTCAAAAACAAATCACAATTTTTTTGCTTAAATCTGTAAAAAGATACCATAATAGCTGCCTCTTAATTCCTACTTAAGATATATACAATAAATAGCCACTCACTTTTAATTATTATTCCAAAAAATGTCAATGTAAACAATACATCAATACTGAGAGACATTTGAATAAGTAGTGTTAATGTAATGTTAATAACAAATGGGAATTTCACTGATACTCTACTAGTAAAAATATTCAAAAGTTCAATAAAATTAATAACAACTCATTTCATCTCATACAGTAACAGAAAAAGGCGTAGTCTGTTAATGGTTTATTGTTCATTGTTTTATTTTATGTCTACTTATTCATTTGAATAGATGGCTCATACATTATGATGTAACTTGAAACATTTCTATGTCCAACGGAAATGTAAGTTATGCTTATTATTCAACAATGTACTGAATGATCAGCATTGTGAAAAAAAAAATACTGGCCCTTAACTTTTACATCTTGTGAAAAAAATTGATTAATTCATTTTGAATTTTGAATTTTGAAATATACCTACCCTAAATAAAGCTACAATGAAGTTTGTAAGTTTAGTAATACTGTTCTATGTTATTTATGAAAATAAAAGTTCATCAAAATATATTCTCATATATAGGTGGCAAATTTTGGTTTATTTTTAGCACATGCAAATGAGAATCTGAAAATATTTGGAGTTGTAAATATATCTGTCTATTGTTATTATTATTATTATTATTATTATTATTATTACTATTATCAGCATCAGGTTGGCATTTATTGTAAATTCAAGTTAACTGAAACACTGGACCATATGTAAAAGAGATTCCCAAACAAGTACAAATTTTGCCTTGAAGTCATGTATGAATCAATCTCAGGTCACCGTTAGAAACTTAGAAGCACTGAATTGCCCTTACATCCTAGTATGGCACTTATCAGCAGCTGGCATCCAGCACTCCTGCTACTCAAAGGATTCAAACACAGGACCTTGCGCTTGAACGTTTAACCTCTGGACCGCTCAACCGGAATCTAACGGTGTTAATGTCTAACTTTGCTCAATCTAAGGATTTTGCTTAATTTCACACATTGTCTTCGGTAGTTACTGCTCATATTCGACAGGGTTGAACCTCATTAGAACTGCGAAACATTCTCACCGTGCTAGTCACTAGTTAGTACATTTTTTCATTTCGGATTAGAGTAATATGCAGACCCTAGTTTTACCTCGGGTGAAGTTGCACATAATCCTTAGATTGATCATAGTTAGACATTAACACCATTAGATTCCGGCTCAGAGGTTCAGAGATTAAACTTTCGTGTACAAGACCAAAGGTCCTGTGTTTGAATCCTGTGAGTAGCAGGAGTCGTGGATGCGCGCTGTTGATGAGTTCCCTACTAAGATGAAAGGTCCATCCAATGCTTCCAGGTTTCTACTGGTGGTCTAACAATAATCCGTTCAGTGATACTCAGTAATCTTCATAACTCTATAATTAAAAATATTAATATTCGGTTTAGTTACTGTATTTGTATGCCTTTAGTGATGTTACGGTAATTACAGTCAATATTATGTCAACCTTCTGGTTAAGCATTAACTTTAAACATCGACATACAGATATTTACACTTAACCTTACATGATACTTTCAGTCTAATCCATAAATTCTAACAATGAAAAAAAACTATTTACTGTCAATGTAAAGAGAATCTATGTTATCAACCAAAAAAAAGCACTCACATTCACATAACCAAAATACATTAGTCAGAAGAAAAAACTCTTGTTTTGTGTTGTGTGTGTGTGAGTGTGTGGTATACGTCATATTGGCTAGTTGACCGTATCAGCTGTTGTGTCATTTTTGCTTTTTACTTCGTTTAACCCTCCTATAGTTTTTGTAGTAGTAGTTGTTGTTGTTGTTACCTCTCAACATTTTCATCTTCTTTTTAATTTTTCTTTCAATGTACAGTTATTTTGCTTAGTTTTTTTTTGTTGCATAGACTGACTCATTTTCTACTGGGTCTCTATTTTTTTTTCTTTATGACAATAAATAAATTAGATCATCTACTTATTTTTTTTTAAATGTATTTTGTTAAAGTGATTATATAAAGTAAGGAGAAAAGAGAATAGTGATGACATAATTGATACAAATGGAAATTTATGTACTACTAGTTAAAAAATGTAAAACTAAATGAGACTGGTACAATACAATACGATGTTATAGTAGTAGTTAAGTTTGTAAGATTGTTAATAGTCTATTGAACATAACATGCATATATCTATGTGTGTGTATAAAGATGACCCTTAACAGCTTTAAATGTGTTTTACATATGTTTATATATATATATATATATATATATATATATATATATATATGTAGAATTGTCTCGTAAAACATTTATGTTTGTTGACAGAAATCAGCAGAGATACTTTTCAACGGTGTATATATTATCTTTAGACAATTTTTCTTTTAGTTAGCAACTAGATAAATATAAAGCTAATGTTTTTCAACAAATAAAAAAAAGATCATCTAGGTAAGAAAGTAAGTATAACTTATATATATTGAACATTTAAACAAAAATAGTAAATTAGGCATAAATGGCCTTTACATTTATGTCATTTACGTGAAATGAACTATTTTCATCAATTGATATCTATGTTTGATAATATATATAATATAGTTAACTATGTCATGTTTTTGTCTGTATTCATTTTTTTCAGTCATAGAAGTTTATCATCTTGCGAAAAAAAAGTTTTGGTAATGCAAAACAATTCAAATTAAACTGAATACATTGTATAATTGAATAATTGAATAAAATAACTAAAAGCTTTTAAGAAAAGAATTATTTCCTGGTTATATATTCTAATCAATTAATGCGTGTTTGTTTTGTTGAAGATAAAACATTTTCTTGACCTGAATAACTTTCAGCTTTCTTTTCTTTTGATTGTAATTAAATTATTTCGATTTTACAAGAAGAAAATTTACAAAGTCTGGATTGTTACCTTTAAAAGTACGGATGATTTGAGACTGTATTCAATATAGTAAATAAAATATATTCTTATTATCCGTAATTAAATCCAACACTCAACAACCAACTATGACGTAGAACTTTGTACGTACGTTCATCAGTTCCAGTCGTCAAACAACATTACCACACAGAGATCGAATTGTCAATTCATATCCCATCATGACAGAGTTAGTAGAGGTTTTAGCAGTAATGAAGAAAAATATATTTCAAAGAGTTTATTCAAGAAGTATAATTTAGTGAATTAAATTTAAAACGAGAAAAGAGTCGTGAGGAATTCAAAAGATTAAAATTCGACATAAACATAGAATAGGGATGCATCTGCATCATTGCAAACGATTTTGAGCCATGTCATTCAAAGTCTCTAACTGTTGGTTATCATTATTTCGCGGACCCCAACTAATTAGTCTACACCTACTATTATGGCTCAGTCAAGTTATCAGTGATTTCATGGATTTGTGCAATGTTTTGATGTGGCCGCCCCCAGTTTTCTTCCAGCCTACTCCTTCACTACAAAACGCTGCACGTCGTAGAAGTCGGTGGTTGCACATAAATGACACATGTCTCAACTTCTCAACTGATGAAGATTCACTACGTCATTAGTTGATCTGCCATCCTTTCCTACTACCCTTTCCTCAATATCAGTATTGCTTACTCGGTATTCCCAATATATTCGAGCAATGCTTCGAAGACACCTATGATCGAGTACTAGTAGCCTACGAATATTCCCGCCATGTTTCATAACCATAAAGTAGGACGGAGCGAACTGTCCTTTTGGTTAGTAGACAGGTATCTCGCCTACGCCATAAGTGACGCAAGATAGCAAAAACCAATCAAGCCTTTTGTATCCGTGCTGAGATTTCGTTAAACACCAAACAATCAGCACTGATGAGACTCACGGTATAAGGGAAGCTCTCGACATGCTCAACTACTTCACTAGTTCACTTGCCGATGCAAGCCATTCCTGAATATATCCCTCATTATAATTGAAAATAACTTTTTAACTTTCAGTACATCTAAAATTTATGTAATCTGTTTTGTAAACTACCCATCCTTTATTTAAATAAGCATAATAATTTAAAATTAATTAGAAAATTTTAATTATAACACGTAGGTAGATTAATTTAGTCATTACTGATTACTAGTATGTATTGCATCTAGTTCGTACAACTCAAATCAAAATTACTATATTCGTAATCATATCAAACTCATTATACATTTGTGTAATTTGTTTTACATATATATTACACTTGCAATTGAGTTGAACTACCTTTAGTTGTTTATTGTAATGTATCATTTGTAGTTTACATTTATACTATTTGAAGATATTACGAGACTTCATTCTAATAATAATCAAGTTAGTGTACTTGTGGTTGATGGATACTGAGTTATTGATTTTCCTGTTATGGCTCAGTGAATCAAACAAAATGACTTTCAAAAACTTGTTTTACCAAACCTATATGATAATTACACAAACGTGAGAAAGCAGATTCTAAGACAACTAAATACATTCATAAACAAACATGATCATATCAAATAAGAGAGAAAGAATTGATATAATAGTTGTACGATAATTAATGTTGGCACCGAAAATTAAAAAACAATTTACATTTTGATTTCTTCCAATATAGATAGATTTACATTGAAATAAATAAGTTTATGTAGTACTTTATTTTACAAACTATTCAATGACTCATTGACTTGTACAATTAAAAATTTGCCTTACAAATATACATTAACATGTATACAGTGTTGAAAAGAGATTTTTTTTTACGGTAATTGCATATATATATTTTAACATATGCATACATTCAAACTAGTTTTCGTGGGATTTTCACTAGCAAATTACTTTTACATTAATGAAAACAGATATTATCGATTGATCAAATCTACGTATCATATGGATAAGAGTTTCATCCATACAATGGATGGAGAGATTTAAGTAAATAATAAGCAATAAGTGGTAGAATGCAACTTAATGCTAAATATTGACTTGAACGAGAGAAAGACTTTACTCCCATATTGGTCATAAACACTTTTATTTTCGTACTATCTATTGATGTTTAAAGTTTTTATAAGTAATTATGAGATAGTCTGATGATGGTATGACTTGATTCAAAATCTTCAACATAGTAAAATCTCTGCGTCCATGTTGCAAGACTATGATACAACCAAAGTGATAAGAACTAGTGAAAAAGCTTCAAAATACAAATGACATATCGTCCTAAAGGCGAAAAAAATCCTTTGCAGGATAAACAGACTTTTTTTAGCCAATTCTTTTAGTACTACTGACTAGTTGATGTGATCTTGTCAAGTCTAATAGTAAGAAGTCTTACGTAGCTTTAGTTTACCATTGAAAGCCATAACATCTATCAAATTGATTAAACAGTCAACTAGCAAAGAGCTAAACCTACATGAGCTATTCTGAAATGCTGATTTCATTTTCTGTAGAATAAAATGATATGTATATTGATTACTTTTAACTTTCAGGTAACTCAAAGTACAAAGTCATTTCATCTTGTCAGCAATTCACATCCAATCGATTTTCTGTTCAATTTTTCATTGTTGTTTTTTCTAATTCGTTTTTCAATTGATATTAAGTAACATTGCCAACTGCCTACTAAATTTTTAATTTCGCCAATGTAAAACTAATAAGACTTAATATGCATTCTAAGCTAAGACTAGATTATCTGATTGATTTTCGTTGAAATCATGAACCGATCACTGTTAGACCACCTTCGAAACACTGGACAGTTGATTCATCCTAGTATGGGACTCGGCAGCAATGCTCATCTGCAACCTTGTATGAAGGAATAGGATCTAGGATGTCCGGCCTCGCAGCTCCCAACTCCCAGCCGTGTTAACGTCTAACTTAAACCAGTCCAGCATATTGCATGATCATCATCCATTGTCTTCTGCGAAGAACTTCTACACATCCGATATGAAGTAATAGATGTGGAATTATTATTTGGCAAACATTTGCAAACAGTCAATAAATAATAGCTGGTTGGCGATGCTACTGAATCTAGAATATTTCAATTCGAAAATATATTTCAACTTTACTGAGGCCTTTCATTAAATTCATGCTTTCTTACCTAATCGATTGACATACTCTACCTAATTAACTACAGATCTCATATAGAATTTTCAAATAACTTCATGAGTTTCATGTTATATAAAATCTATGAAAATAATAAAATGATCAGTCATGTTATCTATCATGTCTCAGTTTAAATTACATTTATCAACTAGAAATTGTCCTGTAATTAATTATTCTTGAATAGAAATCTTAAGAATAAAAGATGAAGGTTGATTGAAATGATAGAAATGTCTACACTGTGCTATATGAGATAATATGAAATAGTTAATAAATAATGTAGAATATCAACTTACTAAAAAAAACGTTACTTAATTCATTTGATTGTCATATGATCTGGTATAGTCTAGACATAAGAATATGCATCTTTTACGTAGTTATTCTAAATTATACATTTAGTAAAATAATGCTTTTTGTATAAAGATTCCACAAATTATGTATGCGATAATTTACTTCTACGTATATACAACATTTTTAAAAAAATCTTTTATAACAATATTTAGAAATGTTTTTATTTATTTTGACCTTTACTTTCATTGAAAGTTAATTTCATTTGAATGGTTTATGGGAGCAATTAAAGATAGAGTACAATCTATTTATATATCTAAGACAAATTTCTTTAGACGTGCTCTAAACTAAAATTGTACAATTCACTAGTATATCACTCATTCAATGGAAAACATCACTTCTTGAAAATATATCACAGATGTTATAGAAAACAAAAGTGTAGTGCAGTAGATTAAGTGGCCAATTCACATAAAGTGGAAGATAAGATTGTTTTTCTCATTTATTTATGTAGCTTGAAAGTAAGCTTAAGTTGATCAATAACAAAGTCAAGCCTGCGACATAAGCAATATGAAATATTCGTAGATCATCTGTTGGACTGGATCAGAAAAGCTTTCAAAGGCTTCCAATAACTCGAAGCACTTTCATCCAGTCACAGCTTGAAAGAATTTTTAGGATATCAGTGCGGTATAAGCTGATTGAATGACGACATAACATCACTTATTGAGGACTGGATGACTTTATCGACTATTTTCACTCCATAGAAAAAACTATGAATACACACAGTTTCTCTGTACATTTCGGACACTTACTAGAGTTAAGATTTCTTCTGTCTCTTCTAGCTTTTGATTTGCTACCCGAAGACAGTTCTATTTGTTCAAATGCTAAAGGCTGAATTGTGTATTGATCGTTCTAGTAGCAGAAATGACACTGATTACAGGGGTCAACGGTTCACAATGTTATTTTCTCTTGAACATGTAGAAACAGTTTGAATCATTCCAAGTGCGTAAACTATAAACTTTAATGCTGCAGCTGAACCTCAATCAGAAGGATCATACTGTTGAACCGGTCAGATCACACGCCTATTCGATCCTTTATTCTATTCATGAATTTTTATTTTGATTGTTTGTCTGTTATCACGTTTGAATCTTGGTTCAAGAAATATGGAAAGTTGTTCATGGTTGACCTAGACAAACTTGATGACGTCGATAAGGTCAGCAAACTTGGCCCTAATGAACATGAAAGCTACAGCGGCATTTTTTTTCAAAGAAACCAAGAGTTCTACTTTTAATGCAAATGTTGATATACTGTCACAAATATTTGGTGAACACTCTTCTATGTTCAATGTCCATTATCAATGTCTGAAGATGACGAAGGTCAATGATGATGACTGTAAGATCCATTTTTGAAGCTTTGTTTGTGAAAATCCCTCCATGTATACACTTGTAATTTGTTCTTATTGATTCCTTCATTTTGTTAATCTGTTCGACTCCATTTGAGATGAAAATATTTGTATTTTATTATAGTTCCTATTTCTTTTGCCTTCACTGAGTTGCTACGTTTCTTTCTGAACTGCAATTATGTTGTTTCAGCTGATACTTAGTCGTGGCGGTAGCCATATTGTCTTGTTCCTGCCTTGATTGTGTTGCTTGGATTGACTGGAATTGTGCATTATGATTGTGAATTGAAGCACTCTTCCAGAATAAGAAACATTCTGTGTTATAAAGCAACCGAATAATATCTTTCGAATGAATCTGATCTACCCAGAAAGGATAGAATAACATTTATTTGTTGCTATTGATTTGATTGATTTAACAATCGTTGGTGCAATAAATGAGTTGTAATATTTGTCTAGGTATTGATGTACATTTATATTTATAATGAATATTCGAACTGTTATTTACCCAAATCACTTGTTTTGCTTTCAGCTGGGCAATAGCGTGTATCTAAACTACCAAGACAGTTATTGCTCAGTCCTAAACCTCAGTTTGGATTTTACAATAACTAAGTTAAGTATGGAGCATTAAAAAATCGTGAATGTGAACGTTTTAAATTATTTCAATCATTTACTTTATCATAAATTACAATTTATCCTTGGAATTTTAATACTTTCTTAAATATCACTCATATATCAGAAAACGTAATATAAACTAGACAAGAACAATATATATAAGAGCAATGTAATTTTTAAAGCGATTACGAAAAATTACAACCGTTAAACCATCATGTCATAAAATTTACATCGACTATTTGTTTCAAATATATTTTCAACCATTGTTTCTCCTAAGGGATTTATATAAAAGTGAAAAGTAGGATTTTTATCGGTTTATATAATTTTTTTAGTAAGACGGTAGTCGATGTATAGCTTTTTTTATGTTTCTTTGTACAGCTAGTAATTATTTTCCTAACACCAGACTGTAAGTGAATTTTCTATTTCTAAGTCTTTTTGTTCAGCGAATATGTATGAAAATAACTTTTCAATGCAATACCAGAATCCAAACTTTATTCACCGAAACATTTCATATTTAACTAGAATTAATATCAATCATCTATTCATTGATAAAGTGGGTCTAAATTAAGTTATTTTCTTAAACCATCTTTTTTTCAAACTACCTTCCACTCTATTAGAGAGATTATTTACTCCGAATAGATAATTAAGTTTAAAATTCAGTGATATTGAAGCTTAAGTACAAAATGGTGAGATTAGACAGAGAAAGTGTCTTAAAATGCTAAATTGTGAAGATCAGATCAGAATATCAGTTAACGGATCGATTAACTTTGGATTTCTTAGTTCAATAAAACTATAAGTAAACAGTAATTCTAAAAATAGTGACTATTCAAATATAGCAGAGAGTTCTAAAATCCTTAAAGCTTTAACTAAATTATAACTTAATCGAAGCAACTAATGATTTATATCCATATAGCCAAAAGTTTTAGACTCAAAGTTTGTATTGGATTATTCAGTTGAATAGGAGTTTCCCTGACGCTTAAGTCTATTCGACTAGGAAATAAAACGAACGAAAGCTATTTGACTAAACATTAAAAACTTTTTCATCATACAGCCTCCTTAACACAATTCCGCATGCGCGTCTATTCAAATGGTTAACTCGATCGAACCATCCAGACTATCGAACAAAACTTAGCTGAAATTACATCTCCGTCGACTTAGAATTAAAGATTCCTTTTACAGAATTTCATAAAAAGAACCATCAGACAATCAAAAAACCTGTTAAAGATGTTGAGAACGGAGGCAAACATCAGTTAGTCATAGAAAATATAGTTTTTACCAAGTTAATATTAGCTAGTGTAGGTAATTTTACAAAATAACCAATTTAAACGACTTGAATCCTTGTTTGACACATACAATTATAATTTCCATCAAGATTACAGGTACGTCTTTGTAACTAATGCTAACCAGCTTGGGTCTCGGATCCAGGATTCCCTGATGACTACTTTTGGCCATCTAACATCTGATAAGTAAAAATTGTTTTGTACGTTTTAGTCTTACTTTTTAAACAAATAATTTCACGAAAGTGTTTCTCACATTTTTATGTTCATATTCGCTTCACTAGTTTCACTCAAAGATCATCAGACTGTTAAATTTATAGTAAAAATAGGACATAATGAAATATTTGTGAGCTGTGTCGATTAAACACCGAAAATGAGTAATATATTGTAGTTAAATTTTGCATAAAAAACAATAATAAATTGTATATTGTATATATTTTAAATGTGACATTTCTAGTGAATCGTTTTGTAGATTACTACTTCCAATGTTCTCATTTTGTTTCATTAACTAAACATTTGACTGACCTTAGGAAAGGTCAGCTCTTAGCGGGATATAAATTCAAAATGTTGAAATACTACACAGATAAAATTTTGTATCTGTCAAAACATATTTTTTTAAAAGAAAATATTATGTTGAAAGCACTGTTGAACATCCAAATCTCTACTAGCTGTGTAGTTATAGTGTTTCCCAAAAATTTACTACTGTTAACAACCATTTCTCGTAAACATTAATGACCCGTCTCACTTCACGGAACATTGTTTAAGCGTAAGCTTCAGTGTTGACTTGATTTGTCAGTTAAAACAGTCATCAAGTAGAATAAAAAGCATAGAACTCAAATTTAGAAAACATTCAATGAATATTTCCAATCTGTTTCAATTACTGAGAGAACGAGTTGGAAAATTGTTTCGAGAACTATCAATTAAATCTACATTAGAATTCTCACGAAATGTCACCGAATGACTTGAAAACTCAATTGTTTTGTTCAGTATGATATTATTAGCCTATGTTACACAATTACTACATGACCACAAAATGACATTTGGAAATACAATGAAAATCTTGGTAGTGATGACGCAATATCTTGTACAGTTAGGTAACTAATCAAAACGAAACATATCATGAAAATATACAGTCAGATGTCCGATCAGATACAGAATATTGATTTGTGGTTGACAAAGTAATATGCCCAGGTTATTACAACTTTAAATTCTGAGTAGATTTTGGAGCCACCGACGAATGGTTAAGTATAAGATGCTATGAAATGTAAAAGCTTATTGAGTACGTATTATATGTTTTATCAATGCAAAAACTTGATTTTTCAAATGACAGTGAAGTTATTGCAAAAATTGCCCCAAATAATTACTAAAAAAGAAACACTTCCATGACCTATATTTACAGTGGTAAAAGAAGAATGTTACAAGTTGGCAACCAAATGATAAAATTCTAAACTTACCAACTGAAGTGGAGAGGTTTTCTCTCTTGATGATTCCCAGAGAATTCGTTTTTGTTTTGCAGCTGATATCAAACCTTTCTCAGCAGCCCACCGAATAGAGCGTGTATAATCAGGGAAAGATAATTGGGGTTTATTTTTGATAGTTTCACAAACAGGATTTAAATGTTGAAGTTCAGTTTTACGATTACCTAGGTGCGTATAAACTAAACTTTCATCTAATTTATTATTTGTATTTATAACACGAATGTAATTTGAATTTGTCGGTAAATCCTTTTGTATTCCAATTTGATGATAAACTCCAGTGTTTGGATGGTTAGAAACTGTAGGATAATATGTATTTTGTAGGATCTGTTGACTTGACGGTGTGAAAGTTAAATTATTCAGCAATGTATGACCTTTTTGAATGTAAGGGTTAACTGGTGTTCTTGTTAATGCAGCTTCTTTAGATAATGCACTCTGATAAAATGGCTCTTGAAATTTATTTACCTCGGTCTTAGAAACTTGTGGATAGTGTACAGTATGAGTTTCAGCTCTGAAATGATCGTTTAATAGTTTAAATCCTAGTGTTTTGTAATTCTGAGGTGAATTTTTCAAAGTTCCTTCAAGTCGAAAAATATGCTGTGTTGAACTCTGTGGTTGTGAATTATCTGGAACAGGTATCTGACATAATTGAGGTGACTGAACACTTTGATCACTTGGCTTCGAAGTTCTGTATTAAAATAAAATGATGAACAACAGATTTATGGTGAAAGCAATCAAAATTCAATATGTTAAATGTTCCAGTTAATATAAAACTTTATGCAATGCTAAGACTTAATCTGATATCGAATAAGTGTAATATCTTTAATCAGTTTCACTTAACTTAGAGGAATACCACCCTAATTATTTCAATGCAGTCTTGTATTCTGACTCACAATCGGCAAATTCTAGTATATAAGCATGCTTGTTTGACAGTTACATTAGTTAAGAGTAACTTTTTCAAAAATTTAACATTTTGTATACAAAAATACCATTTGTTAAAATGCCAAGTTTTCGGTCGCTTAGCTGTTGACACACTAGCTTCTTGTACCATGTTTTATATTTTGATATTAAATATTTGAACAACTTGTTAATTCTAGTCACATAGCTTCATCACATACTTATTTAAAAATTGTCCATGCTTTCAGATGATCTGTTACAAAAGAGGTACAAATTCGTAACTTATACACAGCTGGCAATTCAATTTTCATAAACAATAATTTCATAATATTAAATCCTTCTGATGTTTCCGATCTTCTAAATTTTCTAATTATTCGTTGTCATCACACTTATGTTTTTGATTCACTGTTCACCCTTCTCATACTTGTCAAGTGAATAATTATCCTTGATATAGTTGGTTTCAAATTATTATCTGTCTTCAGTTCTTTCTTTGACACAAGTTACGGTGTAATTGTGATAGAGTTTTTCAGTACACTATTTACTTCGTAAATTAATTATAAATACAACTGTACAACATCAGTAAAATATACCATCGGAACAAAATTTTCTTGGACGAATGGTTGTTGATTCTTCTTCAAAAACAAAGTGTTTAAAAAGGGAGGCTAATTTTCCTAGATAGTACATTTTATTGGAGGTTTATAAACCATGAAAGGTTATCCTAATCTATATTTTATATTGAGAGAATGAAGTCACTTGTCAGAATATTGATAACATAATAAAATAGTCCCTACCTTATAGAACAGATATTAGAATATGATAACTGATGAAGAAAACTGTAGCTTTGAGTAAATGTCTTTGAATAGAATATGTTCTCTGTTCTCTAGATAGTTTTATTGCAAAGCTTTCATTGTTATTTTGGCCAACGTCTTCATTGTCTAATTCATGTACATCCTAATGAAGTAGACATTGAAGATTTCAACCGGAATAACAATGAATTATGACTCTACAGTTTAGAAAGATTATTTTTTTTCAAACAATAAAAGTGCACAGTTCCATGTTACCCCTGCTGGCATCTTAATCTTCATCATCATCAAAAAATATGTAATAAGTGGACTATGCAACTGAAGTATGATTTAAATAAACATATCGATTTAATGATAGTAATTACAAGGTTCGTACACAGTCAGATACCGCTTGTATAAGTACTATCATTAATTAGTTTGATACAGAGATACATATAGAGCTTGTTAAATGAAAATATGCATTTCTATATAATATCTAATTATCTCTTTACAATTGATAAAATTCAGATACATTTAGGCATATCGAAATTATTTTTGGTCTAATTAAAAGGAAAATGCAATCGACTCACGAACAAATTGCAAGTATTTAGAACAGTATAAACATAAAGGGATGCACAAAAAAATCAAAACATAATGTAAGTTGTGAAGTGTACACACACACACGCACACACACAAACACAGAAATACCTAGTATTATCAAACAATTTACCTGGGTATTAGTAACCCACTATTTATATAGTTAAACAGCTGTTTAATCATACTAAATGTTTTGTCTAAAAAGGCTACAAATGAAGACAATAATAAAATGGCTGCGAAACGAAATCAAGTCAATTGACCCAGTATGAGTAGATGATAAACATCCATCTTCTCCCCAGTACACAGTGGATTGATCTTAACTCAACTATTGTGGTAATGTATACAAGCCTTGGTCATACAAAAGTTTAAACCCCTTTGATGCATTCGAAAAAGAGTTTATTCTCACTACAAACCTACCCTGGTAATGTTGTTTTATTATTCAGGGTGGTTGATTTCACATTGTTTTCCCATCTTAATCTGGATGATCTTAACCCTTGTTCCTCCTTACATAATTTGGATAATCTTCGTCTTCTCAAAGCACTTTCTAAATTATTCAAACATATTTTCGGTTTTTAGGCTATGAAAAAATACTTCAAGAACAGTGATTATAACTGGCCAATTAGGACTAATGTGCTTTACCTGAAGTTAGTACAAGCCATTCTATGAAATACATAAGAATGATGATGTAGAAATTTAACAAAATAATGATGAAGAAGCTTAAACAAATTGTACTTAGTTCAATCTGCTTAGCAGATCCAATGATTGGCTTCGATTGTTATCAATAGAATTTGAATTTTTCCTTGAAAAAGTCTTCAACCAGCCAGTTTTCCAAATTTCCGTTAATTTCGTTTTAAACTAAGTAGCCGGATATGCTTTCTTATCACGGTAACCATATTACTAATATTTTAAGTTTTAACATCGAAACAATTCATGCTTGTAAAATGTTCGAAATCGTTTTTATGTTTACTTAAGGAAACATTCATTGATTTCAATCGGTTATGTTTCATCAAGCCATGAAGATTTGTTAGTTAACAAGTAAGAGAGACATCAGTTTATAATAAAAATATCAGCAAGGTGAACAACATATCTCTTTATAAAAAAAAACATCAAAATAAACTGTTTTTAATAAATAAATTATACTCAAGATGCACATATTCTTCACATCTAAAAAGCGTTATATCCCTTTTTTCTTATTTGTTAGATAGATAAACTAAAGGATTGTACAACTAAATTTTATCATGTTAAAATGATGAAAAGATTTCACACACAAGAGAACAAAAATGTTAGGCAGCATCATTCTACTTTTGTTCGCATCATTATTCCCTAATAATCAGATGATTTATGCATAAGAATTCATATTACATAATGTCAAATAATTTTACATTTATTATATAAAAGTGTTAATCGAATGTTAACATTTTCAAAACGACAGTTGACTGTATCCTTTCACTACTGTTTGTAGACAGTAAAACTTCTTCTAATTTAATGGCAGAAGTGAAAGCCAATGTTTTGCAGATGATGTGTTTGTTGAACAGTTTTTTTAGTCAGCCAAATTTAAAAATATGGAAACGATAAGACCTATTACATACTGGGAAGCAGCAAATCAATAGACTCCGATAAACATTCTTTCAGTAATTAGACAGTGATAATCAACTCATTCAAAAGAAAAGTATTAAATTTCAAAGATATATCTACCCAATCTATAATCCAACATTGATTCTGTCAATATAAAATATGTGTTTAGACATTGACCTTAAGAATGAACCAATTTTACTGACATCCTATTAACAGTACAATCAATGTATTATTTACTTATTTAATTTTATCCGGCTTATAAAGCAAATCTAGCTGTTAGATATCATGAATAATGATGAATATTATTCAGTAATTTGCACTCATTCCCATAATTACTTGTATACCTCCGAAACAATTCTTTGGGCGCGAACGCCTAATAATCGGACCACTGGGCCAGGCATCCAACGGTGTTAATGTCTAACTCTGATTTATCTAGGGATATTGCGCGACCTCACCCATTTGTCTTTGGTAGTTACTGCCTACACACAACAGGGTTGAACTCCATTGATCAAGTCTTCTCAACTAGAACTCCGAGAATTTCCTCACGAAGCTAGTCATTAGTGAGCACTGTTACGATATTTTGGAGCAGAGTTTTTGAGGTTTGTGTTTTTACACATTTGAAATCATCAGTCAATCATTGTTAGACCACCATTAGAAACCTGGAAGCACTGGAGAGCCGTTTCGTCCTGGTATGGGACTCATCGGCAGTGCGCATCCACGAATCCTGCACCTCGCAGGATTCGAACCCAGGACCTTCGGTAGTGTGCGCGAACGCCTAACCATCGGACCACTGGGCCGGCATCCAACGGATGTTATTGTCTAACACTGAGTGGTCTACAGATTTTGCACGACCTCACCCAATCATTACATCTCATGCTCAATAGAATAATTCTTGTTTTTATTGGATAATTATTACGTCCAAATAAAGATTCTTGCATAGAAATCCACTTTCAGGTTCGGAATGTGATGAAAGCACTTTCAAAACCATTCATAACAATTCAAGGTACTTGACTGGCACAAGACAAGACTCAAAATAAGTATAAATACTTTATCGTAAAGTTTTCAAATGCATATCTTTCTTATGTGTAAAATGTTATAGTATGATTTGCAAGCACACTGAAAATATTAGGTAATCCGATTACTTCATCCAGTTCACTGTAGTGATAATTACTTTAAAATCAAAATAGAATTATATTTAAGTCTGTTGCTTTATTGTTAAATTGAGATTTTTGTGTAAAAAAATGAATGTCATATTCTAAACACGTTTACAGTGATTTATAAAACATTTATATCTGAAGATGTTCGGAAAAAATTTGAGATATTTGATTTGGTAGTGTATTTCGTTCTTACTGATTATTAAGCATCATTTATTGAAGTTTCTTATGTGACTACTCTGTGTTTGAGTTTAGCTCCATTGGCAACTAGGAATGCCATGTTCAAGTGTCAAAATTTAAAAGCTAAATTTTAAAACCTTTAATTTTCTGTGATTTTTATCCTCTAATTATAAATATACTACTTTTATAATAATCTCGTTTCTTTTTGCAGTAAAACAAAACGAAACAAGCTGAAAGTATCCTAATCAATTAATGAAACGTTACAACTTAATAATTTTACATATGTCTAATTTTATAACGGTACATATTCATACTTACATTAAAAGTGTTTCTTTCTAGACCAGTTAATAATTATATGTCAGAAATCAGAAAACACTTATTCAAATTTTATGCAAAAGTCGAAAACATTGATTATTTCATAGATTCCGAATTTCAACCTAATCTCAACTGGATAGAAAATGTGTCTTAAACCTAAAAATTTATGAACTCTTACATGAGTTTATTGTTTTTAAAGTGCTGTATCACTCCCGTGACAAATTCTTAACAAGTGGTTTATTTGTTTAATTTTAAAAAAGGGGATAGCTAGTAAAAACTGATGTGGAAAATTAATTTTAAAATTTAATACAGAACTGTATTATTGATAAATCCCAAACATGCAATTTTCAGTATTCATAGTAAGATTGCAATCATGCCAATCAGTCTTACTGTTATTATTATTGTTATTATTATTATTATTATTATTATTATTATTATGAAATTATATGTATTTTTACAGCAGACTGGTAGTGTTTAGTCAATCAAGTTAACCACTAGCTATTGTGATTTTCCATAAGAAAGAAAGCACACATATCTATACTGATTCTTAATAGAAAGAAAAATATTTATTTTCTCTTGAAAATATTTTATTTCTTTTTATGTAACTTAACTTACAGTGGGTCCAACGGAAAAGTTACCATTGATGATTGTATTCTGAATTCTTATTTAATCCTTCCTATTAAAATGCTGATAAATGAAAGTATCATACTCTTAGAAAGAAAAAATAGAAGATTATCTTCCGGAACTGAAAATGAAATCTTTGTTTTTCTTTTTTTACATTCTAATATGAAAACAATATTATCTACTTATATGCCATTCAGTTTAATCAATAAAGCTAGGTTGAAACCACCCAGCTTATTCTTATGTATTAGGAACCTGGAGTTCATGTGTACCATTGATTTGTAGTCAGGATTTTGCAGCCTCCCATTGGTGAATCTTTCGTATACATCAATCTGGCCCAAGCACCAGATATTTGCTTTTCGTCCTCTTAATTTCTTAAACAATACCACGTCACGAGAAGGCATTAATTAGGACTTTTATAACAATGGCTACATATGCGTGGTTGTATGAGAACCCTCCACAGTCTAGACCATACCAGGATATTTAGAAGCACATTATAGCAAGTGAAATTCACAAGGAACCTTTATAGCTCTCATAAGCATAACATTTTTGGGAATACAACCACAGCAGTGTAATGAAAACTATAAAAGAAATACTATTTTATTCACTTGAAAGCAATGCAAAATCGTATAAAAATGTACGTTGATCAAAATCGTTATAGTACATCGATACAATAATGTGGTAAACACTAGATAAGGAGTCAAATAATAGTACTATCAATATATTGTATTCAATATATAACATGGCAAATAGCGTACAAAGAAAGGCAATGATGAGAAGTTATTTAGGAAAGAATATTAGAACGCAAGACATAGCATGAATACCTCTAAGCCAAATCTGGGTTACATTTCCCGAAATTTATAAGCAGTGGTCTTAGTTATCCTGTAGACCTCAACCAGTTAGTATGCATCTAAGAATGTGTAGAAACAAGGATGGCTATTTAAGGTATTCATCATGGATAAAACATCAAATTAAACACCCTTTTGATCAATACACATACAAGGAATTCGTCGAGAAAAACAAAGCACACTAAATAAACGTATGCTACACACATAATTTCAAGTATAGCTTTTATCAAGAGACAGCACATACACATCTCATTTGTGTGTTTAGTTTCGAAAATTTTATCAGTTTCTGTTAGTACATTTCTGTAATTTATCTTGAATAAACAGTCAATTATATTTTGCATATAAAAATTTTATTAATGTAAACTAAGTTCGATATTATTGTCTTCAGAACAAAAAGCCAGATGCTGTATGAATCTCTCATTGCATCCTACTTAAATGATGCAAAATCATGTAAACCGTGTATAAATCAGTAAAAATAAAGATTGTTCTTCATAAATCTAATTTTGTTGACATCTGTCATAGTATCATTTTAGTCAAACGTACAATAATTCAATAGATCAAGCATTCGTTGTTTAAACTTGTCGAAAAATAAGTGATTTACAAATGATAAGTAATTCTATTTCACTTAATGACATGATCAACCATAATCTATATGGAATTCAACTGAAAATGTGTGATCCATTGACAAACGGATGATTATTTATTTAACCACAGTTTATTTAAACAACAATACATTCTTATTGGTAATAGCTTTATCTCAACTAGCGAAAACAAGGATTCTATACCGACTGTCCGGCAACAATTGTAGAGTATACAATTTAGATTATCAAAAATTAATTCTAAATTTTAGAAAAAAAATCCCTAGATCAATCAGAGTTAGACATTAACACCGTTGGATGCCGGCCCAGTGGTCCGATGGTAAGGCGTTCGCCTACAATGCCAAAGGTCCCGGGTTCGAATCCTGCGAGGAGAAGGAGTCGTGGATGTGCACTGCTGAGGAGTCCCATACTAGGACGAAACGGCCGTCCAGTGCTTCCAGGTTTCTAATGGTGGTCTAACAATGATGATTGATTAATGATTTCAAATGTGTAAAAAAAATATTATTTGCTCAATCACATGCCTTATTATCTATCATTTTCAATCTGAATGACAATAGTAATAATCAGGTATTTAATTATGAATACGTCATGTAGTAGTATGTCTGAAAAGGAATTAAAATAAAGAAATGTGATCTAATCTATTATTCATGATGCGTATATTACATCAATCACTTGCTGAAATTCCCAAGAGTAAACTGATAATTTTTTCTGAAGATCATCTTTTACTATTCATCATGATGGTATAATAAATAGAGGAAAAACTAATTTCACTTGATTTTAAAACCATGAAACTGATAAGAATTATTTTAAGGTAACAAATTGTGTATTTCGTTTTTCAATTAAACTACATGATGAATTCAAACATTATTTCCCACTGAAGAATTTCACGTTTGACCGATGACATAGACAAACCTGTTGTTCTTATAGACTGGTTACATTATCATGACGTTTGTAGTTAGTTCTCTGCTAGTCTTCCTCTATTTAAACAACTAAACAACTAAAAAAGGGTCAGAAATAACCACTATTCAGTGAGAAATGCTTATTTCTGATTAGTGCATAAAAGTGAAATAGCAGAGATATTGATATCTAACTCTTATGAGTATACGTGGATATAATAGAATAGTGTATTTATTAGTGATAATTCCTTTAAGCTAATAAAAACTGACAATAAGTAGTTAATAAATTTTCCGATGAAAGTGGTACTCGAATACAAAAAAATAATCAGATTGACATACAACTATGCAACAGATTTATTTTGCTTCTCATTTACAAAATCAGAAAATGAAACCCCTTAAAAACCAACCGATTGAGGAATAAGTCCTTTTCAAATTAACTACAATTTGTCATAATACTGTGGAATTTTCATGGTTAATCTCAGTAGAGATTTCGGGTTTTTGACCACTATTAAATGAACAAACGTAAGCCACATTGTCACAGCTTTTCAAAAAATTAATTCCTATTTTCTCTACATCAAGTCGTAGAGACCTCTTGAGTTCACATTATACACTACAAACAAACGTACGAATACCTAACTCCGTACTTCAACGTCACGCGTTCTTTACACTTATTAACATATATAGGAATACACAGAAGTATGTTTCAACTAAAATAAGACTTGAACAGAGTGATATGGCATTTACCCGATCAGATTTCATTTAGCTGTACTAAGAATATTCTTCTTCTTCACATTTTTATGTACTATTTGAAATTTATATCACCGAATTCGTTATTTATTTAATTTGTGAAGTGATTAACACTAAGCTGTAAAGGGTTAGAAATTCAGTGTTCTACTCAAGGGGATATTAAAAAGATAATATTGCTTTTATTACCCTCAATTGATTGTTATCGCTGTAATAAATTTTTCTAAAGAAACTTTAGAATACCATCAGCAACAATGTACTGTGGGAGAGAATAAACCAGATTCCAGTGGAGGAGGAAATCAGGAAGAAGCGGTGGAAGTGGATAGGACATACACTACGAAAGGCACCTAACTGCGTCATAAGACAAGCCCTCACATTGAACCCTCAAGGCAAAAGGAAAAGAGGAAGGCCAAGGAACACATCACTCCGAGAAATAGAGAAAGATATGAGAGGGATGAACAAACATTGGACAGAACTAGAAAAGAAAGCCCATTACAGAGATGGTTGGAGAAGACTGGTGGGCGGCCTATGCTCCAATGGGGGTAACAGGCGTAAGTAAGTAAGTTTCAGCACCACACACAAACAACAGTGCCTACTTGTACATTATTCCCAGCATAAATTCCTATTAAACCGAGATCACAAAGTGCATTTTATTTCAATGTTTAATGGTTGTACAATACTATGAAAAAATCCAACTAACCTGAGTAAATATTCACTTTTGAATTCCTTACAAATAAAATATCATTAATGTATTGTATTGATTGTTCAATGTTTATGCAATTTAAAATCAAATTATATTTCTTCAGTTATTTTTGAATTATATTAAATATTCCTTAACATTCGATGTTTAGTTCAATAATCAATTCATTAAAATGAAACACTTTGAAATAACCGGTAAAAAAAATCGCATAAATCTGTGATCATAAAATTTTATCTATTAATTCCAGTTATATAATATTATTTTTTCTTTCATCAACATTTACAATGTCATCTATAAGTCATTATGTTTCTAGTTCAGTAATTCATAGTTAATTTGAATCCATTTTTTTTCGTTTGCTTTTATCGTTCATTACATGTTCAATGTTGCCATTATTGTTGTTGGCGGTAGTCATCTAGTTTGTGTTGTTCATTTTTATTCTCATGATTGCAATGATAACATTTTAAGATCAAAATCCAATTACAACAAAGATTATGCATAGAGATGGGAGAAGGGGAAAACTAACCGAAAAATACAGACATGCTTTTATTAGTTATTTTAAAGAAAGAAATACTGTTCTTCAGTGTGATTGGTTAATATATATATATATATATATATATATATATCAAACCTACAGGGTTTGATATTCAGAACTCACCAGTTAGTTATAACTGATTGACAGCTATTAGGTCGAACAACATTATAATTTCAACATTTTAAATTTTGACAAGTTCATAAACGACATTGAAATGTATGAACAAATGGCAAAGTTTTAGCAATTTAAACGTTCGTTTTTATTTAAGGTGATTTTATCTTTATTTTTTAACTAATCTTTCAATTTGATAGATATTTGTTAAAGAATGCTTATTTTACTAAAGTCTAGGAGAATTACTGAATCAGTTATGTTTCGAAATACAGTTTTAAGCTATTAAGAAAACATTTCCGAAAATTCACATTAAGAAATTTCATAGACTGTAGTCACTAGTACGCTCAAATCTGCATTTCGTTGAGTGATCAATTTGTGAGTTTACTAAATCAACACATGGGTCAATGCAAGTTGCTATACAATGAGATTCTTTCTGTAATTAGGGGATTGTGGAGAATGTTGAATTTTAGTAAAAGTATGAATTAATCTAATTAAGGCCACCATTGAAAACGTGGAAATACTGGACGGCTAGTCTGTCCTAGTATGGGACTTCTGTTTCATTATCGAACCCAAAACTTTCAGCTTGATATGCGTAGGTCTAATTTCTCTAATAGTGAATTGACATCCGATGGTGTTAGTTTTGCAATTAGAGTTATGGAGATTATTGTTTTTACACATTTGAAATCATCAATCGCATACCAGGACGAAACGTCCGTCCAGTGCTTCCAGGTTTCTAATAGCGGTCTAAAAATGATTGATTGATGATTTCAAATGTGTAAAGACGGTGTTAATGTTTAACTTTGGTCAACACACGGTCCATGCGTATGAAATCATGGTTTATGAATGTTAGTTCTACACTAGTAAGGCACAACTAAAAACCAGCCATATCAGAATAGTGTTCATTAACCTTGTCAACGGTTATGGAATCATGTGCAACCGGTTAGCTAATCTCTTTGCATTTCTCAGTAAAAAAGTGATAAGCTAAACCAATGATACTTGAATAAAATTTTGAATCTGGTAGGTCAAAAGCAGTTTTGTTGACTTTATCGACTACTGATTAGAAACACAGTCATCATTTTTCAATTCAGTTGTTTAATCTAGGTCACATAAACGAAGTTAAGTAAAGGCTGTTATATTTTTACTAGTACTGTAATTTGGACATATGATTGACTACGTACACAAACGTGTAAGTTTGATCAAATGTATCCTAATCGTCGTCTGTTCTCTCACTAGTTGTAAATATAGGCAATCAATTAATTTACTCAAGCATTCATAAAAACATATATTCGAACATACATTGTTCCAGTTTATCCACTCACATTCCGATAAGCCTGCTCACCGAGTATTTGTGAATTTAATGAAATTTTAGTAGTACGTGCTTTCCCAATCCAACTGGTATTTCGGCTTCCAATGTTCTCAAGTGAACTTATAGAGATAGTAGCCAGAGAGTTAATCCGTTAAAAAATGCACAGTTAACGAGTCATCGAATTCCGAAATCAAAAACAGAGGAAGTAAACTGTAGAGCAAAACATATTAGGCAAGATCAGAGATAAAATAACCATTCATTAAGCGAACTTCTCATTGGTATCTCTTTAATGGTTTCATATAAGTTTTCTTTTAAAGTAATAAACGAACACTAATATATAGTACTTTATACCGAACTCCTTTCTTAGCAATTTCAAGGTATCTGATAGTTTGATGTTAGTCGGTGTCTGTCAGCAAGATGAACCTTTAATGTTCATGGAAATGATGCACACCATTTGGTCCGATTCCGCGTTACAACCTCGAATTCTAAACCGTTACCATCATTCGGTTATTTATTCTATGACTGACCTTTTATGTAACTGAAGTATGCACTTGAGAGTCACTTAGAATACTAACCATCATGCAAACTTATCTGACTGGATTTCATTAGTACTAAACTTCCAGACAAACATGACATTAGACACTAGACTATTAGACAATCAGTTTAAAACATTTGTTATGTAAAGTCATTTTTTTTAACATGCACAATCCTTTATCTATTCAGTTATACAACATTAAAACATGATACCCGATCAATGATTCACTTCATAAACAATTCCCAACAAGAAAAAAAAGTAGATTTTATCTTTTGAAATATAATTTCAAATGAGAGGCAAACTTCTCTTGGTTATTGAATGTCTTCCCTATTTCACGTAGCGAAACATTTTAAATGGTGAAATAGTCTTCACTATGCATTTCTTATTAATATTATTACACAGAATAACTAACATTCTGCGAAATTATTGCTTACCCTGTTGTTTCTTCTATCTAATTAAAATAATAATAATTTTTCTTTAAATAAGCATTCAACTTCAGTTCAATAATTTGTATTCAGTAAAAAATAAACAAACAAGTAAACACTTTGTACATACAGTAAATTGTTTGAGTAACACTTCAGTAATTTTATCAAATATTATTCTACCTTCACACACACAAACACACACACGTAAACGCACATGTACACACTTTATCAATTCAATTGTTCCACTGGATTCATACAAATACTTCTCGATGGTATGTATGTATTGTGTTTTTAAAAAGTTTCGATTATATATATATTTATATATATAAACGAAGAAGGGAAAATGGAAAGTGGACTAATCGATTTCATTAAAAAAAATAGTTCCAACGAAATATTCACGACAGAAAGAAAGAAAAATTATAAAATAAAATAAAAAAAGTTTTATTTATTCTGATCGAAATTTTTGCTTTTAGTTAGTTTGTGTGTGTTTGTTGTGTTTGTTGTTGTTGTTGTTTGATTATCTATGTTTTTCATTTGATGATATTTGGTTAAATGACTCATATGTATTTGTTAATGGACAATGGCCTTATATACATATATACTAATAGGTACATAGTGAATTATGGCTATATATACGTTTATATACGCTTGTATATCTCTAAATTGTCAGTAAACATGAGTGTACAGCATTGTAACCATTTTGTCATGTTTAATCATTAGATTGTCTCCATTATTTGGGACTTATAAATAAATATTGACTCCGGTGCTAATGAATTGTTATTTCTTCTTTTATTTTTTCTTTTTGAAAAAAGTTGTTTTATTTTTTTTGTTGTTGGTTTTGTGTTTGGTGTTTTTCTTATTAATTTTTAAAAAAATTAGTTTTATTTTTTTTCCCTGTTACACTAAGGAAGAGTACAACATGAAGACGAAAAGGCCATATTTTAGTGATGAGAAGTTTTCATTTGATGGTCTAATATTGATCGGCTCATGGTTGCAATCAAACTCATTGAATTCCATAATGCTATAACGATATGGTAATTAAGTTAAACAGTAATGAACGGTGAGTTTACTCGAAAACGTTGTTTTTATTAACTTCACATGTGTAAGTTGAATATAAATAGAATTGAATCAAATTCTTCTTGTTCGTGAATACATTTTAGTTCCATTTTTTAGATAAACTAATAACTCATGTTTTTCCATGATTTTTACACTCGTCTCTAGGTATACTTAAACTATTACAAGTTCACCTTAGTCGACTAGCGAAAACAAAACAATGAACCAGCATCCAGGATGGCTACTGTGATCCCTAGACCGAATTATATCAGTAAGAAGTCTTGATATAGTGTAGAAATTGCATTCTACAAACACCCAGCCAGCAAACAATGAATTCAAGCACTCAAATTGCGTTTATTTATACTCTATAGAGACGTCCTTGGGACAGTCACAAAAATAGTACACTAAAATGACACAGTAACCAATCACAGCCGAAGATTTTCCTGTTGGGAAATGTGATCTCAAGGTCAACTGATCGGTCCATGAAATAAATACAAAATAAGGATATTTATCGAGCGAGTTCCGCGGATCTAACATCGCCAACAATAATTATCTCATATAAATTGTTGTACACGAAAATTACAAGTTATTTTGATGATTACATTCATTTAGTATTTTAGAAGTGCTAAAATAATGCATCCAGAGATTTCTAGAATTGTACACAATTTTATCCTCAGCTACAGTACAAGCACTCTATTAAAAAAATGAAGTTGGATATTTTTGATAACAGTATAAATCGATACTCGATTTATGTTTTGTAATCCTATGAATCACTCAGATCTAACAGATTCCTATTATCATGTAGAAACATTCTATGAACACAGTATGTATGCCTAGATATAATGATGTGGGCATAACTTCAATATTGAGTTATGTCATTTCGATGTTTCATGTTGCCTATGCTCACAAAAGTTGAAATTATTAAAACATGTGATCAAAGTTAAAATCCTCATTCTTGTCTTTTTTTTAATGCTTAATAAACATGACGAATTTTTCTATGAAATTAATTGCGTATCATTAGTATTGTTACACTTACGAAAAATTATGTTCATTCTTGATGTGATATCATCATTTATATAAACACTGATTATATGTTAAACATCAATTCTTCCTTATTTTATCATGTCAAGCATAAGACTTTAATAATAATAATAATAAGTGTGACTGAAAGAAATTTTCACTTGTAATGTAACATTTCTTTACAATATTAAAGATTCCTATTGTGAAAATTATAACGACACATTTAAGCGAAAAATATTGTTTTCGATTAGATAGTCATCAGACTTTACTCTAATGTACATGAATATTTATGTGTGAAAATGTTAAATCAATCAAGGCAATTTGAGTCAATAATCACAATAGATAACGTTAATACACATAATAGGCAAAAGTACAAGTTGATAGTAGGGAGATATGTGTACTGATAGTAGTAAGAAAAATAAAATACGATAACAAAAGTTTTATCAATAGTAGGTCAAACGTGGATAAATAAACTTAAAATAATCATTACAAAACATTAAAACCATTATGTAATAAGAAGTATGCACATAATTAGATAGTGAAAATATAAACGGAAAGAGACAGAAAATTACCAACAAATTCTGGATGTGAAAATAATGCTAATAATAACAAAATAAAATTTAGACCAAAGAAGAAAAAAAACAATTTTAAAATCTTAAATCGGCCACGGAAGATATAGGGTTGTCACGAATTTCTTCTGAACACATAAATTGGGGTTGAATATACGAATTCCTATGGCTTCTGCAATGTGTAGGAGACGGGATCGAACTCCGTTAGGAAATGATTGAGGTATACGAAAAGATCTAGAATTATCAACAATATTACTTACTTTCGCCTGTTACCCCAAATCGAGCATAGGCCGCCCACCAGTTTTCGCCAACCAACTCTGTCCTGGGCTTCTTCCTCCAGTTCTGTCCAATGTTTGTTCATTCCTCTCATATCTTTCTCTATTTCACGGCGTAATGTATTCTTTGGCCTTCCTCTTTTCCTTTTGCCTTGAGGGTTCCATATGAGGGCTTGTCTCGTGACGCAGTTAGGTGCTTTTCGTAGAGTGTGTCCTATCCACTTCCACCGCTTCTTCCTGATTTCCTCTTCCACTGGAATCTGACTTGTTCTCTCCCACAGTTCGTTGTTGCTGATGGTGTCTGGCCATCGAATACGAAGTATTTTACGTAGACAGCTGTTAATAAACACTTGTATCCTCTGGATGATGGCTTTGGTAGTTCTCCATGTTTCCGCTCCATACATTAGAACTGTCTTGACATTTGTATTGAAAATCCTTATTTTGGTGTTGATTGATATCTGTTTGGAGTTCCAGATATTTTTCAACTGTAGAAATGCAGCCCTCGCTTTGCCAATCCGCGCCCTCACATCTGCATCCGATCCACCTTGATTGTCGATGATGCTGCCCAGATATGTAAAGGTGTTAATGTCCTCCAAGGCATCTCCATCAAGAGTGATTTGATTGGTGCATGTTGTGTTGCATCGGAGAATTTTGCTTTTTCCTTTATGTATGTTGAGACCTACTGCTGCAGAGGCTGCTGCTACACTGGTCGTCTTCTCTTGCATTTGTTGATGAGTGTGCGATAGAAGAGCCAGATCATCTGCGAAGTCCAGATCGTCCAGCTGCGTCCTAACTGTCCAGTTGATACCGTGCTTCCCTCCAGCTGCTGACGTTTTCATAATCCAGTCGATCACCAGGAGAAAGAGAAAGGGTGAAAGTAAGCAACCTTGCCTGACACCGGACTTTACCTCGAAAGAGTCTATTAGCTGTCCTCTGTGCACGATTTTGCAGTTGAATCCATCATGAGAGTGCCGTAAGATGTTAACTATTTTCTCAGGCACACCATAGTGTCGGAGAAGCCTCCAGTAGGTTGTCCTATCCACACTTTCAAATGCTCTCTCGTAGTCAATGGAGTTGATGTAGAGTGGTGAGTTCCATTCAATTGATTGTTCCACAATGATCCGTAATGTAGCAATTTGGTCAGTACACGATCGATCCTTCCGAAATCCGGCCTGTTGATCTCGAAGTTGGGAGTCTACGAAGTCCTTCATTCTGTTTAACAATACCCTGTTGAAGACTTTTCCTGGTGTTGAAAGAAGAGTGATGCCTCTGTAGTTCTCACACTTGCTGAGGTCGCCTTTCTTTGGTATTTTGATCAGGTATCCTTCCTTCCAGTCTGATGGTACTTGTTCCTCATCCCAAATCTTCTTGAAGAGGATGTGAAATATTTTCGCGGTTGCTTCTACATCTGCTTTCATTGCCTCTGCTGGAATGTTGTCTGGTCCTGCTGCTTTGCCGTTCTTGATTTGTCTGATGGCCATACTGATCTCCTCAATCGTAGGTGCGCCAATATTAATTGGGAGGTCCGTGGATGCTGCTTCGATGTTGGGTGTGTTCAGTGGAGCTGGTCGATTCAATAGTTCCTTAAAGTGCTCTACCCACATCAACAATATGACCACTATCAATTAGGTGTGCTGAGATAGAACTGCGTATTGTTTTTAACTGACTCTTCTTAAACCATGCTGGGAGATGTTCACTCATTCGTTGGTTAAGTTGCCCGGTTGTACGCTCGATATAGCTATCTCCACAGGAGCAGCTGAATTCGTAAATGCACATAGAGGAGGCCAACTCAAGTTGTATGAAATGTTACCTTCATATAAGAGAAAGAAAGTTACAAATTTTAAAACCACCATATTGTCTGTTGTTTTTTTTGTTGAACTTTGCTGAAATGTTAAAATACCTCCCGAGATGTAATCAAAACTAAACTGTTCAATAATGAAGTTCCCAAAACAAAAAAGAATCAACTGTATGATTCCAGTGCTGTGTGTGTGTTACTTCACTGTGCCATGTTTTTATTTATTGAGTAAATTAAAATTAATTTTTTTTGAAAAAAATAATCAATCTCTGTTTTTGCCTATTTTAATTCATGATTTGATCAGCACAAAAAAAACAAATTCATTTATTCCGAACAACTGAATATTTAGCATGTTTTTCTAAAATGTTACTATTAATCTATAAATTTATCTACATAATAATAAATATTATTTATGACTATGATTATTCAGTGGGAGTGGAAGAGGAAGTTGATAGGGATATGTTTTTATTTTTTGAAAAAATAAAATGAGAACATTTCTGACTACATTTTTCTAATTTCACTGATATTATTTCTCTGCGAATATGATGGCAATGATTGGGATAAATCAATATATAAATTATACACGTATATATATATATATATATATATATATATATATATATATATATTTAAATGCATTGAAAGCTTATATATTTCGGTGTTTCCGTTTCATCTGATATATCTACTACGGTTTTTCTGATCAATGTTCATTTAGTTCTGCTAGCAAAAGCATAGTCTTTATGAATGTTTGTCTGAAAAAAGCGTTACATGTTCGGTCGAAAATGAAATTCAAAACATAAAGTTCCGAGATTTTGTTTGATTGAAATTTAAGTGAAATAATATATATATATATTGGCTATCCAGTTGTTATTCACTCTGAATAAATGTACTTGACTAATTATCGAGTAACTATAATCCCATTCAGTGTATTAAAATATACAGTCATGTGTCGTTGTACTTTGTAATCATTTAATGGTACTAGAATAATATTTTATTGGTTAAAATTATTATTAATTTCTAATCAAATCTTGGTATACTACAAATTTAATAGCATACTTCCGTGTCATCTGCAAAAATTAGGACAAAATGATTACTGTAAATATTACTAAATTTTCATTTATCTGTTATGTGATATTAAATTGTTATAATTACAACATTGATATGTAATTGATACTTGTTAGTTTTCTACAGGTCTTTAGCTTACAGCACCTCATGATATAGAACTATTCAAATGTAAATTTATAGCGATAAAATAGGATGATGGTAGTGTCATTGTATCTGAACAAGCAGTTGGCAGATTGATCGATACGAAGGAGATAACCGAAAGATTGTCTGGTGAAAAATATGAGAAGAAACCTATGTTCATACAATCCATGTTTTAACTCCTGAATACCAATAGCTTTGTTAGTATAGATAATACGTACTAACTTAACAGAGAAATACTTCAATGTTCATTTGGTTTTAATATGTTTTGATAGAACGGTGAGAAGACGTAATTGATCTGAAAAATGTGATGTATTTGCGCTATACATTTCGAACAATCTGGTCAAACATATTTACTTGTCAAGGCATTTAATATGAAGATTAATAAAATGTCAATTAAATAAAAGTTGAAATAGACATAAGATGATAATTGTAAATAAATGAGAGAGAAAATTAACGTAATATGAAAAGAATAAGAAAGGGTAGGAAAATTGTCACATTACTCTAGGCTTAAAGATTACCAAGGTAAATTCAAGGTTATGACAAATTTTTTCTGCACACATAAGGTGGGTTTTAATTTTCTAATAGCTAAGGCCTCCAAAAACCTCAAAATTCGTCCTTCAACATTTCTATACAATGTTTTGAAGGCTGTCTTGATGTCAATCTTATGCCCTGTCTCAATTATGTGTTTTGCGATCGATGAACATGGTTTTCTATTTCCAGCGCTAATCGGCTCATCTGACGTTAACTGATTTTGAGATCAATTAAGTTTTCTCACTGTTCTATCAAAATTTATAAAAGGGACTAATTGTTTTAAATTTTATATATGTGACAATTGACTTCATTTAGAAACATCTATGGACTGTAATGTAGTGCTGATACAATGAAATACAAAATTATTTATTCTTAAATAGAAATATTGCGCTTCTGAAAGTAAACACAAATAAAACGATAACAACTTTCATGGTGATTTCAAGTGATTTTTCTGAATACGCAAGAATAATCTGTAATACAGGCTTAAGAAAACGTAAAACAATTTATATTTAATTCTAATCCAAATTATTTATTGATTCATTTTGAAAATTTTTAAATTCCTCATCATATTTGAAACAAATCCAGTGTAAAATGTCAATTGTTGTTTGGTCAACATTGTTCACATTGATAAATTTAACGTTATTTACAAAAGAAATATGATTTTTACGCAATGTCCACAAAAAATCTATTTTATGTTTAGTTTGATGAATGTTCTAATCTCAACTCTGGATCGTAATGATTTTCCATTTGATCGGTACTAAAGCGGAATTGCATTTTTTTTTACTCTAAAGAAATACATAGATCACCTGAGTGAATATAATTCATTTCCAGTTACAGAAATATTAGATCCAATTAATACAAAAGTACAATATTGTTCAGAATGAACAAGCAACAAAATTCTATATCAAATTTCAAATAAACCATATTCTTTTGACAATGATGAAGAAAAAAACATGACCATCCTGGTTAAATAACTTTCAGTACATTTACGCTGTACTTGAACTAATAACATATATGATATTGATTTTTTTAAATGTTTTATTTGTTTCCATTGAAAATTGATGTTAAAAACAAAATTATTTTAAAATCCAGTCAAGTTTATCAGCAATGTTGGAGAATACCTAGCAGTAGAATCTTAAACGCAAGTTTTGCTTGATTTGAAACTGGTTATCTGGACATCCACCTATACCTCAATGTTTGTCTTCGGATCAGAACATTGTTTACATGTACACTCCATAAGTGATTGAACATTTGAAGTCTTTAACATAAATTAATATAAGAGAATTAACATTTCTGAAAATGAAATTTATATCCTCTTTTGTTCGATTAAACCGCGTTTAATATATATCAGCTTATTCGAATAATACGTAGAGAATATTGCAGTAAATTACAATTAGTACAAATAATTTACATTATCACTGAATTGCTTTATAGAAAAAAGAATGAACGTGTGTGTACTGGAAAAAATATTTCCTACCTCTACTATACTTATACTATGTTTATTCGTGTTAATTTTTTTTTTGATTACAGTTTTTTATTTTTTTTATTTTTTTTTTCATTTTCCAGCTACCAACCAATATTCAATAGCTTAGAAAAATTTCGCGGAAAATCAACTCTGTTATTATCTCTATTGCCTTTAGTGATATAATTGAAATAATAATAATATTTTTTTTTTATTTTTCAAAATTTTTCTTTTTAGATCATACGATCACAGTAGAGCGTTTATTTTTTTTTGCTTACAAGTATAAAATTTAATTTTTGCAAAAATTTCTTCATTTCATTTCATTCTTTCGTTTTTTGTTTCAAAATGTCTAGATAGAAAATTTTCACTTAACTTCAAATTTTATCCAATCCATTTTGTTTCTTTGAATACCGGATCTATATTTGCATCGATGTTGGTAATCGCATAGTTTTTTTTTTGTCATATTTTCGAACATGATAGAACTATTTGACATAGGTGAATGATATGTCTAACTGAGTAGTGTTATTCAAATATCGATTATTAATAGTGACGGCTGAACAGTTATGCAATAGATTTCTTACTTTTGTTAGCTCGGACATTTTATTGACCATATGTATATCAGTGTAAAGAATTTCATCAATGCAATAAGTGAGATTTAGTTCTCTTCAAATTTTGCAATCAGATGATATTTTCGGGCAGAGTTTTGGAGGTTTGTGTTTTTACACATTTGAAATCATCAATCAATCATTGTTAGACCACTATTAGAAACCTGGAAGCACTGGACAGCCGTTTCGTCCTGGTATGGAACGAAACAGCAGTGCGCATCCACGACTCATGCACCTCGCAGGATTCAAACCCGGGACCTTCGATATTGTGCGCGAACGCCTAACCATCGGATCACTGGGCCGGAATCCAACGGTTTTAATGTCTAACTCTGACTGGTCTATGGATTATGCGCTACCTCACCCATCAGATGATAAATAGAGTTTGTCAACAGTCCATTTAATATTTAGAGTTTGGATTTGTTGAAGGATAAAACCCTCTAAGCTTTTCAACTACACGCTAAATAAGAAACTCTACTATTGTGAACATTATTTCTCACGAGTATACTAACAACTCAGATTGTTAACAAACTTAATTAACATGTATACATTTTTTACATAATACATATATGGACGATAAAATAATGTAATGTAACCTTTGAATATTTCTTTCAGCAAATGCTTATTAATTTAAGGAATATTATTTATGAGATAGTAATTTCACAAGCGTCTGTAATGATGTAACTATTGTTTTGAGGTTAACATAACAAAGAAAATACGCCAACTGTATTTGTAAATGCAGTGTATTTATAAAGTAACTATATGATACAGTTAAGCCATTTATTCACTGACTTAATATGATTCTGTTAGTTAGCCATGATTTATGGAACGTATCATTCATAATTAATACACAGCTTAACGGAGCACAAATCAAAATGTTACACAGTGTAGTGAATTAAACAAGTGCGTCGTTCAACTTTGAACTTTGCGTCTAAAGGCATTTTGTGCACTCTTCCATAATGTTATACACTTAACATACTTGATTATATATATATATATATATATATATATATATATATATATATATATATATATATATATATATATATATATATATATATATATATATATATAGTAATTTTGTTGATTATACGGCCAGACCAAAAGATGGCAGAAATCCATGAAGTCACTGACAAGTGGACTGAGTCATGTTGGTTGAGGTCCGCGAGACGAAATTCACCAATGGTTAGAGACCTTGAACAACATGGCTCAGAATCGTCTGCAATGGCACAGGTGCATCCACTCTTTGTGTTCTCTCTAATTCTAACCTTCTGAATTCCTCATCACCTCTATTTTTCTCCTTCTAAATTTATCTTACTGCATTATACTTTTCGAATCACTTTTCGCTCCCTAATCTTCTCCATAGATGCGAATAATTCTACTATAGCTATCACTCTTGGATTTGAACTGACCATTGTGTTTCTGTGCTGATGTGGTATGGCAACCTGAACTGATGTACTTATGTACAAAGTTTTGAATATATCTGTCTGTCTGTCTGTTGATTATACATTGTTACTTGGTTATTATTTAGATTTAACAGCGAAAGTGCGTTGACATGCTAAACTTACTAAAGGTACTAGTCGTTAAATCCTAAGTTAAGCACATCACTGGTGTTGCAAGCTTTTCGCCTAACATTCAATGATACTGACCTTGATCCAAATGATATTTTTTTTTAAAAAAATTAAAAAAAAAACTATTTGAAATATTTTTTTTCTCATACATCCATTTATTTTTTGACCAACTGTTCATGATAACATTTCATCTAGTTTTTTTCTTTCATTCTTTAAAAAAATAACTAACTATTAAAGTAAAATATTTCATAAATTTAAACAAACTTTCAATGGAATTATCAGTTTTTGCTTAAATTCACTGATGATCATCTGTCTGAAATGATACGAACTATTCTAATTTACATTTGAAATAAAACTACTATAGGTTAATAAATAGGAAAGAAAACTGTTCCAGTAGACTAATGAATAATATAATATCCTATGGATTTTAGTGTATTCCATGTAATAATACAACAGTTGTTCTTATTTCATTACATATATACATATATAAAGAGAAGATAATAGTTTGGTTTTTATTGATATATTACACACATAAGGCTTAGTCATTGGATGCAATTGTAATAAACATAAATATTGATAGAAGAATTAGTGAATTAGTGGATCAATATTTGCATAGATTAAATACAGTGAACAGTTAGTTTATTCTTTTTTCAAAGAATTTCGCAAAACACATTCAGTTGTATAAAATCCCTGCCAACATTTTCCAAATGGTATTAAAAATGTTAAAATAGTTTATGCTTGTGTATTTTTATTGGCGTCAGACTGTATAATCCTATACATAAGTCACAAGATTAGCTGACTGTTTGTTTTTTATTCTGCTGCTTTCTTTTCGGTTTTGTTGGGCGAAATACCATTTTTTTCTCTGTATGTGAGTGTGTGAGTGTGTGTAGTTTCTCATCTTTTGTAGAAACAAAAAGATCTATACCTAATTTAAAACAGGATCATGTTTATTTACTCGACAAATATTAATGCATCTTTTGGTGCCGGCTCAGTGGTCCGATTGTAAGGCGTTCGCGTACAATACCGAAGGTCCTGGGTTCGAATCCCACGGGGTGCAGGAGTCGTGGATGCGCACTGCTGTTTCGTTCCATACCAGGACGAAACGGCTGTCCAGTGCTTCCAGATTTCTAATGGTGGTCTAACAATGACTGACTGATGATTTCAAAAATGTAGTGCATCATTCACAAGTTAGTTCATCAGTCATCAATGTAAACTATTATGCTGGCAAAAGCTTTGAGGCATTAAATAAAATATATAATCAGTTTTATTCCTGTTTCAGTAAAATTCAAGTTAAGATTTTCAAAGCGATTGAGTTTTTTTTAAGACGTGTACAAATACAATAACTTATAAAAATGGTTTCAGAATAATCCAGTGTTTATATCTCTCGGTACTAGTATACATTGTTATTCATTTGACAGTGAATAATTTAATCTCAGTCATTTTGTGAAACACAAAGTAAAATTTAAAAAACTGAATGTTTAAATGTACCAAATAATAGGTTCTTCACGAAGAAAAAATTATTTCAAACTCATTTTCTACACCTGTGAAGACATGAAGTAGTGAACAACTGTTTCACCCCAATATGATAGAGCTAAACACAAGATAACCATAATCTTGTCAATATATCTCAAGTTCATTACTTCATGCTTTGATTGGGATCAAAATTAAAAGCAATTATCATCCACACTGACATGTAACAGGGTTGAATTCGATTGCTAGAAAAGTGTTCATCGTAAACTTTTGATAGTTTTTTTCTTTTTTGTAAATTAGTGAAAGATGAGGAAAGGACTAGAAAGAGTTTCTGGCATTTATTGATTCTTTAACTGATCACAATTTGTGAGGCAGTCCAAAATTCTCCTTGATAATTCAGTAAACGTGTCAATTGTCAATGATAATCATTTAAATCGTTGCCTACTTTAAAAGTTTTGAGCAAATACAATTACTGGTAAACTTTCAGTGAGAAAAGAGAGATTGTAACTCAAGCATTGCTTTTTACTGAATTGTTATCATAGAAGAAAATAGACCACAGATATCCATTATTTACTCACGAAAATGTATAAGTTGAAATTACTTTACATCTTTGTAAAATCAGGCATTAGTCGTGTACCGCTAACTTTTAAAAAAAAATATTTTATCTTATGTAATTCAATACTACACTCGGGTAAACATACACTAATTCTTTGTGTCCTCTCAAATCCTAATCTTCTGAATTCTTCAACCCCTCTAGTTTTGACTTTCTTAACTTACCTAACTGAATTATACTTCTTGAATAATATCTTCTAATCCTAACCTCTCCAATTACTTCTAATACCTTTACTACGTCTACTACTATTGGATTTGAAATGACAATTGCATTTCTGTGCTGATGTGGTATGGCAACATGAACTGATGTACTTACGTACGAAGTTCTATGTTGCATCTGACTGACTGACTGACTGAAACATACACTAATGAAGTATTCATCATTTGCTTAAATGAAGGGTGAACTATACATCGAATTATACATCAGTATACATGTATCTGTCATTAGCAAATTATGGTTTAAAACCAAAAATAAATTAACCCATCTCCTTGCTTCTCTTAGTATTTTGACACATCATAATAGTGTCTAAACGTTCATAAAAACCACATAGTTGACGCTTATGAACAATTAACCTGTTAGTTAACTGTAAATAATAAATAGTTCGGTTACGTAAGTAATTTCTTTCGTCTTAGTATTCTCTGCAAACACCTACATTGGTTGATGGATTTGACTGTATTACATAGTTGTTTCAAATGAATATACAAAAAATGATAGAAATAAACATTTCTAATTGTTAGTTACTCGTTACGAGCTATGAAGTTGCCAGAGAGGTTGTTTTCAGTAACTCCAGTGGTATTCCATGCCCTCAATAAACATGTAATAAATCTTCTCTAGTTTTCGGTTGATAAAGTAATCATGAGAAAGCTGATTCATGTGTGTTTGTGAACAACATAGTTCTGTTTTCGACAATATCAATTACGCTGACTAAGGTTTATAGTTAGTCAGTCTGCTGCAATCTAGGACTTCGTACGTAAGTACATTAGTTGAAGTTGCCATACCATATTAGCACAGAGATGCAATTGTCAATTCAAATCTCATAGTATGAGAGGTATTAACAGTAATCGAGCAGATTAGGTTTCGAAATTATAATTCTTAAAGTACAATCCAGTGAGGTAAAGTTAAAAAAGAGAAAGAAGTTTGTGAGGAGTTTAGGTTAGAATTTGCTAGAAGACAAATGATGGAAGCATCTGTGCTATTACAAACGATTTTGAGCCATGTCATTCAGCCTCTAACTATCGGTTACTAGTGTCTCGCGGACACCAACCAGGTAGTCTACACCTGCTAACGTGGCTCAGTCAAGTTGTCAGTGACTTCATGCAATTGTGCCATATTTTCATTTGCCTGCCTCCTTAGCTTTATTCCAGCCTTCTCCAATATCAGAAAACATCACCCTTCGAGGCAGTAGTGGTTAGGTACACTTAACACTTGTCCTAAACAACTCGACTGATGTAGATTTACTACTTCATCAGCTGATCCGTGCTCCTTATCTAATAACCCTTTCTTAACATCAGCATCCATGTTACCAATATATTCGAGCAATGCTTAGAAGACACCTATAATCGAATGCTAATATTTTATGAATATCCTCTATTCTTGGTGGCAGTGTGTTCTGCACTCAGAGAGTAGGATGGAGCGAATTGATGCGCAGTAAACTCGTCTTTTGGTTGCTAGACGAATAGCCCGCCTACGCCAAAAGTGACTCAGGTTGTCGAAGGCAAGTCAAGACTTCTGTTTCCGTGTTGGGATTTTGTCAGACACCAAGTCATAAGCATTGTTGAGACTCAAGATAAGTGAAGCGGTTAACACACTCAACTACTACAGCTGTCAATGAAAGCCAATTCTGAAGTAGGGAGAATCGCATACCGATCATGATTGTATTTTTCTTCAAGGTGGTAAGAGGACTCCACATTTTGTCAGAATTTTCACCAAACAGAACCGTGTCATCGACATGCTTTAATTCAACAAGCGATTTTCCTCCTATATGGTCAAATCCTGAGAAGTCAGAGGATGAACGTATCGTCTCTGAAAGCATAACAATGACAAAGTTAAATAAGAATGGAAAAAGTGGACAACTCTGACGGACATCACCCGAGTTAATTAATTCCGATAACATTTCGCCATAAGCTCTAACTTAACAGCGAGTGTTTGAGTATAGAGTCTGTATAAAGCTTATGAACTTCTTTGGTGCTTCTTTCAATGAAAGACAGTGTTGTAGAACCTCACGAATGCCGCCTTCAAGTCATGGAATGCAACTATCGTCGGATGACAAAATATGTGTTTATATTCTAGGACCTGACAAAGTGTGAATATCTGGTCTAT
>OX103971.1:61434955-61511079 GCA_944470395.2 Schistosoma turkestanicum
TGGTTAACCCAAATAATGTTGTGAATTCTTCCAAACTACTTTTTCAATTTTAGTAGTTTCATTTATCATCCTAATTTAGTCTCGAAATTCTGTGAAATACATAGAAAAAAAAACCGAAAACCAAGCGTATCGATGTTTGTCAAATATAATACTATACAAAACCTCATAAAATTCACTGATGTATAACATTTAAATGACATACGTTTGAGCTTACTGTGTCACGATTATGGTGATCTCATGATTAAATGCAAATGAAAAAAACTCACTGAAGCATTGAAACATGAATTTTTATTTTCATATAAAACTATAAAACTCATTTCATTGATATAATAATAATTAGTTTTCTATTTATATTTAAGTTTATTGAATAATTTATAAAGAAATAATAATATTTATCTCAATTATTTTATGTATATAATTTAAATCTGATCATTAAAATACATCTATTTCTCTGATAATGTTCAAATAACATTCTCATTTATTTCAGTAGTTTTCTATTTTAGGTGAATTACAAGTTACCTTTTCAACTATCGATAAATTATTGACTAGATTTCTATCTTGTGCGTATATTTCGAATAACATAGACAATCATCATCTTGAGATGTTGGAGAAAACTTGTAGCTCAGGTGGATGATTGTGGTGGTGTTTCGTTCTCTGAGCTGGTTGTTTTGGTTGTGGAGCTTTCGTTGTTCTTCTGAACAACATCATCAGCACAAACTTCAGATAGAAGTGAAGTATTCGAATTTCTCCACGTTTGACCTGTAGCTTGTTCTGCTAACCTCAGTCTTGATTGGTTGTTGTTGACCTTAAACCTGTCGTTGTTTGCGCATTTGTTTTGATTGTATCCCCTTTCTGAACTGTTTCTTGATCCTATGTCACCTATGATTTTTCTGATTGGTTGATAAATTGGGCCAAAGCTCCACAACCAAAACAACTAGCTCAGAGAACGAAACACCACCACAACAAACATCATCAAACTTCATTTTAATCGCGGATAAAATGGTATGCAATAATTTTCTATATATTCAGTACAAAGTCGGCGTTCGGTATCTATGTCTCTCTCTTTCTAAAATTATGTAACATTAATTTTTTGTTTTATAGGAGAAAAAATAACAATGTATAATAATAATATGGGTGGTCTATTTTTTTAATGTCACATGTTTTTTGTTCAAGTCTACTTTAAAGGAGAGCTATATAGACGTAGATTATTATTTTCAGTTAATTCCTTTGAGGTTTTACAGTTACATATTAACATTAACATTTGTAAAATCGGCCAGGTTTTAGGAACAATACAGCATGTAAACGTTATAGCCTGTGAATTTTTGCGATTATTTGTAATATAAGTCAATTTTAAAAGCTTTGTTAACATATAACAGAAATGATTTATACAGTTTTGTAAAAATATAGTACTTTCATTTTCATATATATAGATTTCTCTATCTATCTGAACTTCATTCTTCCAAAAGATATAGATAAGGAAATTACTACTTAATTGAATGATACCAAGCACATATTACTGCACTTTATAATAAACCAGATAGAAAAATTTCTTTGATATTAACAACACATAGGAAGATTAGATGTGATCAGGAAAAAAAATACTAAGTTTCTAACTATACATGCTTCATGTGTTTCATGAATTCTTACATCTAAGTCGATATTTTTCATTTTAAAATTGTGAAGTTTAATGAGAAGGAAGGAAGGAAGGGAACTTGGAAAAAGTCAGTTATATACAGAAAGGTCATTCTTATAATTTTGTTGAAGATCAGAGCTTATGAAAGCAAAAGACGAGGAGACAATTGCTTGTGGCACACCGGCTTCAGTTAGTAAAAGAGTGGAACGATTCCAACTACACACAGTACAATTTGCTTTCCCAGAGAAGTAAAAACACAGATAGCTTGTTAATTAACACTGTCTCAGTCCTAAGACAACTTGATGTTAATGGTTTCAACATAGATACCAAGGTAGAATTATCAAGCATAATTTTCAGTCTTTTTTCATATTAAACAATATTTCGTGATGTATTTCTTGGGAATCTATGACTAAAATATATTGGATTATTACACACCTAACATGAAAATAAAACTAAAAGGAATTTGAAACATGATATCAGACACTTGATGCATAGTAGACTCATTTACATTTTGCACACTGACCCGCGTGAAGTAACTAATTTGTTTTTTACCTATATGTTCTATAAATAATTTTCCATATTTTTGAGGATTTTTTGAAAGATATGAGTTTCTGGTGAGATAATAAATTTAGAAATCGAATTTCTTGAAGCTGTTCCCTTTGTGCAACTTCTTGTTTGAATTATGAATTTTTTTAGTTTTTCGTAAGCAAGTATGGAAAATCTTCCAAATAAGCATCAAAACGACCTTAACGCTAACAGGAAGTGGCATTCATTGTTTCTTTTAAAAGACTTCATAAATTCTGTTCAAATCTTGTTATTTTCTTACGAATAAAAAGCCTTCAACAGCAGGTCACATTACATCTTTGTTTTGTTTCTTCGCAAAATTTCTTTTTTAAATTATATTTTGACTTCAAACAGTGAAGAAAGCTTACCTTAACTAATTTGGTTGCTTGAATCATACTACTTGTTATAATATAGTAGCATAATCTCAATATATAAATTGAAATGTTAACGAAAAAAAAAATATTGGAAAAAAAACTCGAGTGAAATTTAAACTTACGCGAGCAGATAACTCAGTTTTCATGACAGTAGAAAAAAGATTATTCAGTTCATCATGCGAAAACTCTGAGGTACGATTACTAATAATTCATAAAATTTTCATTTACTTTAAAAACAAATAATGACAAACACTTTATTTAAAAAAATTTGTTAACTTACCTTATCCAATCTAATTTAGCGTTATCTACTCTGGAAGATTGACAGTATACATTTTCATCAGGTAATCTGGTCATTCGATCAGCATTTGATCTCATTAAGGTTGGTGATACTCTAGTTAATTTTCCTGTTGTAACGGATAAAACACTTCTTCTCACATAACTAAGTGCATCAATTTTTAATTGAATAAATTGTGTCGCACATGAAGCACATCGATCATCAGCAACTTTAACAAGTGGATAGTCTGGTAGTTTTAAACTTTCAAGAATTTGTGCTGTTATGGCTGGTGAAAGAGGAGTCTAATTGATAAAAATAAATAAGAAATATATTTGTTAAGATTTACTAATTTAACAGTACGATAATTATATATTTAAATTTATTGAATAACTATTTATTGTAAAATACTAATCCATTTGAAATCAATAAAGTAACTATTTATGAGTGTTGAATATTGTTGGGGATGTTAGATCCCCACAACTCACTTGATAAATATCTTAATTTCGGATTTATTTCATGGACCGATCAGTTGACCTTGAGATAGCATTTCCCACCAGGAAAAACCTTCGCTGTGATTGGTCGATGTATCATTTCAGTGTGCTATTTTTGTGACTGTCCCAAGGACGTCTCTATAGAGTATAAATAAACGCATTTTGAGTGCTTGAATTCATTGTTTGCTGGATGAGTGTTTGTAGAATACAATTTCTACGCTATATTAAGACTTCTCGCTGATACAATTTTGGTAAAGGAATTATAGTAGCCTACCTGGACGCTGGTTCATTATTTTGTTCTCGTTATTCGACTAAGGTGAACTCATAATAGTTTAAGTATACCTAGAGACGAGCGTAACAAATATTCATAAGAAAAAACAAACTCAAATTATTTACTGATACAAACAGTGTGTTGAACAGGTTTACTTTACCACTCTGTGAGCGCTAATCAAAATTAATTTTGTTCACATTTATTTAAAGGAAAAAAATAATGAATTATGTTGTTCTTTGGGATGACACCATTTGTTATTGGAAGTTTGAAGTCTTCCTGGTACTGTACTGCTAAAAATGCGCATATATATCTTATAAACAAAACTTGATTAAAAACGAAAAAAATACAAAATGCAAGAACTCAATACAAAAAATTCTAGGCTGTGGTTGAGCTGACTCCTTTATTTGTGAACGTTCGAGTATGCAAGGAATTAAATCTTCCCTTCCACTTCCTTATATCATACTTAGGTGAACTACGTTTGTGCGACGGCGGTGATAAGAAGCCGAATACGGTTTTGCAGATGAATTTATTTCACGCAATCGTTCGAACAGACAGACTTGTGAATATAAGGTGTGAAAGCAAAGAAAAGCAAGCTAGCCAACTCCATGAAATGAAGCAGTGACTAAGCGTTTATAATCCGACAGAATAATCTAGACACATAATAAGCGGAGTAAGCGATGCCTACACATACTCTAATAGAAGCAACCAAGATATAGGCGAATAGTGGACCAAGTCAAAAGGCGAGTGAATATTAGCTCGGATAGAATGGATTAGTTAATTTGTCCGAAGGTTTGTCAAAAGTCACATGGGCTCGACATAAAAGTACACGTACTTCAAGCTATAAAAATGTTTATACCATAGTTAGTGTCAAAATATTATACATATATATCTACTAGTAAGAAGTCATACTAGTCAAAATTCATGACACGACAATTATGGGTGGTTGATAGACAGAACTAAAAAATAAATAAAATATAAGGAGTGTTGAATAATCGTTGCACTTCATAATTGTTGTGATACATATATCATCGCATAAGAAAACTTTGAGCTTACACGTTCTTTTTCATCAAACATCACTCAGAGTAAATTACACATTGTTTCAACAGCATAAATGCAAAAATAATAATGATGAGTCAATGGGGCGTACATGCATTCATCTTACATTAAAAACACTTTAAGTATAAATAAAAAAACACTCCTATTTGATAACATAAATCTCATTGTTTCATTTAAAATAATTCTGAATTCACAATAAATAAAAAAATAGTCTGCTTCATATTTATTATAAGTAAGCATTCTATAATATCTCATTGCCTTTGAAATGACACATTCATTGTGTAAGGAGGTTACTTGAAGAGAAAATTTCCCTAAATGGAATATTCATAAACATTAGTTAGTTGGTTGATGAGGTCTTCCTTTGGGAAATATTGACATCATTGTTTACAGAAATGAATCATGTTTACAGAAATGAATCATGATAATAATAATAATATTATTATTAGTATATGAATTATTACACCCAGTCTCAAATAAAAAAACAATTTCACAAAATGTAATTATTACGTTTCAATATTTAAGTAATGACATTTTGCTTGTCATGCAATTATTTTGGAAAAAAGTACTCTATAGAAATTTTTTTAATGAACGGTTGAATGTAAGGAATTTCAATAGGCCATTCATTGCCTCAAATCTAAACAGAATATTAAATTTAATTATGTTTTCTTTAAATGGTGTATATATTTAAATATCATTGCCTCAAATCTAAACAGAATATTAAATTTAATTGAATAACATAAATTCATTTATTTCGCGGATTCACCTCAGTTGCTTACAAACAGCCTAAAATCAGAGTAGTAATCAGTAAAATGAGGAAAACTGTACATACTTGAGATTAGAATGATCAAGAATATACTTAGTTAAAATGTGAAGATAGCCTGACATGAAGAGATCATAATTCTTTCGTATTATGTACACTTGTTTCATTTGAATGATGAATACCATAATTTTAGATGGAAAACACTTGAGGGGAATCCATGAAACAAAGGACTTCATGTTATTCTACTACGATATTATCGTAAAATAACTTTAAAAAAATCTCAACATAGATTAAATCACAATGTAAAGTTTAGAATGAAAATATGCTTACTAGAATATCATATCCACAAACTGTCAATCATATCACGGAATAAACATAATTTTAAGGTGGCATTTTAACTTTAATAATTTCGAGAATTATTGAATTTTTCTGAATAAAATTTTATCATAAGTTGAATAACATAAAACTGAAAATCAAACATCCGTTTATGAATAGAGAATGAGATCATTTATGTTAGGCATTTTATTTAATTCAGCCTAAAAGAACAACTATTCACAAACGATCTAGAAAATCTAAATGCGAATAGAATCTGATGTGAAACGGAACATCGAAATACTGGTACATGTACCTCTTTGATAATACCTGATCACTATGAGGTAACACAAAAGAGAGATAAGACAGTAGGAAAATTGATATTACGATTAACACAGACAAATAAAAATGGGATGACTCTGTGCATACTGTAACAAAAACACGATGCTGGAACATCAAAAGTTGGACAAACTGAAAGTGATATCAACTAGTCAGATAACATCGAAGTACATTGACGAAATATGAATTACGTAAAGGTTAGTAATCGTCAACCAATCATTGTTAGACAACCATTAGAAACCTGGAAGCACTGGACGGTCGTCTCATCCTGGTATGTGACACATCAGCAGTGCGCATCCACGAATCCTGCTACTCGCTGGATTCGAACTCGGGACCTTCAGTATTGTGCGCGAACGCCTAACCACTGGACCACTGGGCCGGCATGCAACGGTGTTAGTGTCTAACTCTGATTGATCTAGGGATTTTGCGCGACCTCACCTATTTGTCTTTGGTAGTTACTGTCTACACCTGACAGGGTTGAACCCCACTGGTCGCGACGTCTTCTCACTAGAACTCCGAGAAGTTCCTCACGAAACTAGTCACTAGTGAGCAGATTTTACGAAAATTTTCAATTAGATTTATAGAGATTAGTGTTTTTACACATTTTAAATCATTGTTAGACCATCATGATTGATTGATGTTTTCAAATGTATCAAAACACTGATCTCTATAACTCTAAAAGAAAATACAAAAAGGTTATCGAACTCATCCTTCAATGGAAGAAACTATTATTTATTAACAAAACTTAAAAATCAACAACAGTCTTCTTCCAAATTTTATAACTAAATATTCTATCAGATTTTATAATTTTTAGCGCTTACACAAAGTTATTTACCCATAAACATCAAGGTATTAATTAGGCATTGATCTACTCCCTGCAAGCATAGTAAGAAAGATGTTAATTAATAAATGACATTGTATATTACGTGATTTTAGTTATTTTAGTAAATTAAAACTTATCCTTCTGAAAGTCTAGAGTTTCGCACGCTATTAAGACGGAAGTACACATGAGAGATTTGATTATTGTGTAATTATTTTAATTTAGTTAATTAGAATCTAAATATTTTAGTATCGTTTATGTAAACTGTTAGGGATGTTAGATCCCCAGATCTCGGTTGATAAATACCTTATTTTGGATTACGGGGTTGTGAAGATTGTTAAGTTACACATTTTTGAAACCATGAATCGATCAATGTTAGACCACCATTAGAAACCTGGAAGTACCGGACGGCCGTTTCATCCTGATATTGGACTCCTCAGCAGTGCGCATCCACGACTCCTGCACCCCACAGGATTCGAACCCAGGACCTTCGGTATTGTAGGCGAACGCCTAACCATCGGACCACTGGGCCGGTATCTAATGGTGTTAATGTCTAACTTGATCAATTCAAATTTGCCAGCATTGGCTGATCAGCTGACCTTGAGATTTCATTCCCCACAATCCTCGGCTGTGATTGGCTACTGTGTATTTTAGTGTGCTATTTTTGTGACTGTCCCAAGGGCGTTTCTGTGATGTAAAAATAAACGAGATTTGTGTGCTTGATTGTATTGTACTTGCTGGGTGGTTGCAGAACTTACTTTCTAAGCTTATCAAGACTTCTGTTTTGCCGTTTTGGGATCAAGGTAGCCTACCTGGACGCTGGCTCATTGTGTCGTTCGCGTTTATCGACTAAGGTGAACCCGTAATAGCTTCAAGCCTACCTAGTGTCAAACCTAACATAAACATACACTCATTTGTTTGTATGTATAAATATTTGTTAATCTAATGTATGAAAACTGAGAACAAGGACCGAATATTAGCTCTTAAATCCATCTATAGAATAAATTTAGCTCTATAAAATCGATTTCATGTAGCAATTTATTTCTAGGGAAATCACTTCTATCTTATGATGGAACTAAGCTTAATACAAGTAAATAGAACTGCTGAATTGTCAAAATTCTTATATCTGCTCTTAATCAATATTATACTCTAAGATGCATAAAAAATGTCTTTAATTATTAGTTATTTACACCTTAGAAATCATGAATCGATCAAATTTAGACTACCATTTGAAATCTGGAAGCACTGGACGACCGTTTCGTCATGGTATGGGACTCATCTTCACAACCCCGTAATGCGATTACATGTGCTCACTACGGAATAGCTCCGTGAGTAATCTTCTCCGAGTTCTAGTGGGAAGTTGTGGTCAGTGAAGTTCAACCTGTTTGGGTGTAGACAGTAAATACCGAAGACAGTGTATGAGGTTGCACAATTCCGTGGATTGATCGAAGTTAGATATTAACACTGTTAGGTACTGGCTTAGTGGTTCAGAAGTTGGGCGTTCGCACACGAGACGAAAGTCCTGGGTTTGAGTCGTGCAGGAGTAGTGAAGGCTCACTGGTTGATGAGTACCATACCAGGACGAAACGGTCGTCCAGTACTTCCAGGTTTCTAATGGTGGTCTAACATTGATCGATTTATGCTTTCAAAGATGTGACTTAACAATCTTCACAACCCCGGAGTGCAATAAGTTATTTAGTAAATGATATAGTCTTATTGATTTGACCGTAGAAAACGATTATTTAACAGTCAGTCACCACTGCACAATTATTCCCAAACTACCAGTTAATATATAGACTTATACAACTATCTCATAATAGTTGAAAAATTTTATTATTGTGACGAAATTATTCATTTTCATATTGTACGTCATATCATCATCATCATCATCAAATAGTTATGAGAATATTTACAAACCTAAAAATAAACAGCCAACAGACCCACACATAATATTCAATTAGTATAAAATATTTCATGCATAATTCTATGCTGAACATTTTCCGTTATACATCAAAATGAACTTCACATCTGTTAACAAAGAAGCATAGTAGATACAGGTGTCTTCGATAGTTATTCGCTTTGATTAATTTTTCTGTTTAAACTTTACGTTGCACATGTTTTTTTTTATTTTATTTTGTATATTGAAATCGAGAATAAAACTAGAATAGAAAAGACAAACATATTCAAAATGTTATGAATAGCAATCAATGTATGACTAGCGAAAACACGTAATACATTCTGTGAAAATCAATATTCCATTCAATAGAAATCATGTGTAATAAATTTATGCTGTTGAATGTTGAATAATGAATCATCATCATCATCCTCATCATCATTCTTAATGACTAAATGGAAAAGAAATTTTCTTTTTTCCTAAAAAAGAAAAGAACAAATTACTTTCATCAAATGTTGACGGCAATTGGCGGACATGTGTTTTTAATTGTTGTTATCTGGTGTGTGTGTATTTGTGTATAATGAACATCAAAGATCACATACATGATTTACAGGTTTTTGTTATAAGTTGGACAGGAATTTGTGAAGTGTATGTAACAACGGATAGTCTTAGGTAAATCATCATCACAAAAGAGATGAATTCTTAAGCTAAACAAACATCATTCAACAAGATGACATAACTATACTGTAATCGCTGTAAGACCACAATGTTCAAGATTGGTTTCATAAATTCTATCATATTTTTGCTACATATCAGTGAAATATAATGAGTTAATCTGTATAGATTTGAATTGAACTCAACATTGAACTTGAAAAAAAAAAACGACATGACCTTCGGACCGCAAATATTAACTAATCCATATGTAACGGAGTCGAAATCGCCATGTATGATGTTGCTAACCCATTCTGTTTTCTTTCTATTTCAGGGCGATCAAATATAAACGCTTTGGAAGCTGAAAATAAGCCCTGAGTGCTCTGAACTTACAGGATGACTCATAAGAATTTGGTACACTAGCCACCCTTTTCTGTACAAACCCCCGCGTGTTTTAATTTTCAAATAAAAGAGTGCCGTGGAAACCACTTCGTGTTCTCTCGTGGTGTGAGGTGTTAAACAAACCTTGTGTGTTGTGATTTTAGATCCTATCCGCCCTTCAGCGACTGCTGGTTACAGGTGTAACACATATTAAAACTTACAAACCGCTACAAATAAAGCTTTAATGTTGTGGTACACAAATGTGATCTGTGGAATAGATGAAGTTTAAAATGATAACTAATAGTCATTGATAAGAGGTCTTTAAGAGTATCGTTGGTTTGTTGAAATTTATTTAAAAAAATCGATAAGTTTTAACAATGAAAGTGAAATTCGAAGAAGTATAAGATAAAAATTAAACCAATGGGCAATATCATTTTATTTAGATTACCGTAATGTAAATAAGATTTAAAACATTTATATTTATTGTCATTTTCTAAGGCTGATACTTTTTATTGCGAGATTGTTTCTACAATGTATTCAAATATTGCCAATAATAATAAATCAACTTGACAGTTTAGGGTAAAAGGTACATTCCATACATAAATTGGGTCTCAGTTAATACTTGATAGAGTTCCACATACTTTAACTGGTATCTTTCCAAAAACAATTGTATATCTACTAAGCAATTAAATCATTCTTTATAGGTCGCTGTTACACCTGCACGTAAACACGTCATTTCGATTACGAGTTTACCTAGTCGGAAAACGAGAGCGAGGGTCAAAGATCCGGTGACACGAAATGCTACTCAAATCCGATTCTCCCAACCCCCATATTGAGTAAAAAATAAGAAGACTTGATATGAAGTAGAACCTGTATTCTACAAGCATCCAGAAAGTACGAGGTCCGAATCCAGAAGAGAATCAGGATCCCGGACTAGGGATCCGGGACCGAGCCTTGGTCCTGGTCATAAAACGTTACAGATAATGCGTATTTATACATTTTGGTCGAATAGGAAACAGCATCGAAGTCTGTAACATTGGCAGTTAAGACGCCCAATGAGAAGTAACATTTGAAGTGACATCGATAGTCAGGTAAACCAATGAGAAACAACATTCGAACACGTGACATTAATATCAAGGACGACCATAAAATTGACCAGTAGGAATTAACCAGTACGAATTGACCGATAATTCTCTTAGGATATTGGATGAATATCGTAACAGTCGCCTCATATTTAATGAGTAGAAACTTGGTGCAATATGAACTCACTTTCATACTTGGAATTTCGATGACTTGAAATATTCAGTACATTACTTCGTCTATACTACTAGTGGAACTCATTGATTTTCATATTCCTTTTTAGAAAAAAATGTAAATTCAACCGTATATTAAGCATTTCAAACATAATAGTAAATAAAAAAATACAAACGGCCTAATTAATTAACTAAGTATTCATACAAATTTATATAACTCATTAGTACTTACTTTCATTAAGATTACTGAATAATATGGTGAACCAGGTATAATTAAATCATATGCTTGTCGTATTAATTCTCTTAAACACATTAAACATGTATTACATCGAGTAATTAACATTGGCATAGAATCAATTGAACCAGCATGTAGTATTGACTGTTGTAACACAGACATTGTAGTATTTTTACAAGTATTCATTCTGTTAGCCAATGAATTATGTTGATCAAATGTATTCAAATTCATATTATGCATAGTCTGATTTCGATGTTGTGAAATTTTCTGTTCATAATATCCAATGTTTGTTTGTAATCCATTTAGATCAATTGTTTGGTGATGTTGATTGATGTAATTCATTTATTTCTGGTTTGTTTTTGTTTTTTTAAATTTAATGAATTGCAGACATTTTTTTATTCCATATTTTATTAGCATAAAGTTTGATATTAAACCATCTAAAGTGATAGAAAAAACACAGTTATTACTAAATAACTAGCTATTGCAGTCTGTATTTTACTTTACAATCAATTATATGATTTTTGTATAGTTCATTTTTATAAAGTTTACTTGATTATTCATTATCGATTTTTTATTTTTCATATCATATTTGGTATATTTAAAACCTACATAACTCCACTCATTCGAAATCATCAACCAATCATTGTTAGACCACTAATAGAAACCTGGAAGCACTGGACGGCCGTTTCGTCTTGGTATGGGACTCATTAGCATTCAGCATCCACGAATCCTGCACCCCGTAGGATTCGAACCCAGGACGTTCGGTATTGTGCTCAAACGCCTAACTTTTGGACCACTGAGCCGGCATCCAGCGGTGTTAATTGGTAACTCTGATTGATCTAGGGATTTTGCGCGACCTCACCCATTTGTCTCTGGTAGTTACTCCCTACATACGACAGGGTTTTACAATGATTGATTAATGATTTCAAATGTGTAGAAACACTAATCTCCATAGCTCTAATCGAAAACTACATAACTCCGATGGAAATGACTAAAACCATTAGCGCTCATTAGAATGAATCAAACTTTTGTGTTCAGAAATAATTCATCCAGTCTGTAACTTGATTATCAATATTAGTCAACACTAAACAGCATTGTAAATGACCTATCATAATTCAATTTATTCTTAATGCCCAACTGTATATTTAATTCTTTTATGTTAAATACATATTGCTAATATTTGTTTTGATTATAACTTTGTTAAGAGTACTATTCACAATTCATGTATATGAATTATCAGACAATTCAGTAATTAGTTTGACAAACAGTTCACATTCAATATTTATAATTACTCCATTCATTCTTTCCTTTTAATTACTTTATCGATTAATTGTCAATATGCTTACAAATATTACTTGATTAGTATTCGTTACAATAATAATTATGAATCATACCTATTAATGCGTAGTTATTATCAAAATCCAATTCAAGAGCAAATGTTTCTCTGCCTCATTTAATATTTTCAATATATGACTCAACATGAACTATGATCACAAATATTATATGCCAAATTAATACTTTCAAATTAAAGTTTATTTAATTGATATTTTACTAAACAACTGCAAGAAATTTATTGTTTTTGTAATAAAATCGAAGACTATGCACTTATCTCGTTCAAAATTATCAACTATGAAATTGGAAAAAATGTAAAAGACATTAGATTTTGCCGATTAACTGTTTGTGGCATCATTAATAATCCATTTATTAAACAGTCTAACAAACATTATACTTTTGATTGTAGGATTATGTAGACCATTGCTTTGAAACCGTGAATAGATCAGCTTTAGACAAACGCCGTCTCAGTGGTCTAGAGGTTAAGCATCTGCGCTCCAGACCGAAGGTCTTGGTTCCGATCTTGGCTAGTAGCAGTCACGGATGCGCAATGCTGATGAGTCCCATACTGGGACGAAACACGGTTTTTAATGCTGGTTCAATATTGATCAATTCATGATTTCAAAGAAATATCATACTTTATAAGATATTTCAATATCTATATTGAAGAATATTTTAAACTTTACTCAGTTACAGGATCAAAAGCTTTAATCAGCAGTAGAACAGCTAAACTGAGAAAGCAATAATATAATTAACAAATTAACCGCTCACTGAATAAACATGACTCATTAAAGTTATTATTCGGTTCTATCTTAAATTAACCTTAAATGTTAATATACTTGAGCAAAATAAGTGATTTTGGAATATACCACTTAATGCAACCTGTCACATACTAAGAACCAAATATCAAAAAAGAAAGTAGTATTAAACAGTTTTCTTGCGAATCATTCCCTTAAAATCCCAATGCTTCGTTAAATTAAATATATCACCTATTAGTTAAGTGTATATAAATCAAAACTATATGATCAGCAAACTAATTTAAGGGTTAAGTCCATGAAATAAAAACGAGTCTCCCAGTTAACATTGTAAAATCAAGATACGAAATCAATTTGACACATAAAAAATGAATAATATACTACAGCTAAACAATTAATCATACCGATGAATGTTTGAAAATAAAACCACAGACATACCGATTGGTCCTTTCTATTTTTGGCCTCAAAATTGCTTTATCATATAAAATAGTAACTGAATAATTGCTCACAAAAAATATATCAGTGACAACTTGGTGGAATAAAGTTTAGGAGCTAGTATGAATGTATGAAGCATCTGGTTTCCATTCCTGATATGTTCCTGTATACACTCTTTAGAAGAGTTGTATACAAGAACAGGATAGCTACTCATTGCTTCATGGTATTCGGTTATTGGTTAACTAAAGTTAGTTTCTAATCAAAGATAAAATACTTAGCAATCTACCTTAATTTACTTTACCAGGAATGCTCCCAACATAGTTTACAAATCAACCTCTGTTATTTTAAATTGTTTTATTATAGGTTCATGCACCTTACAAAGTATTCATAAATATAACATGAACATAAACTTATTAGATAAGTTTATCACTTCATTGAACATCTAGCATTATATCTCTCACACAAATAGTGACATTTTATACCAGCCTGTCCATAAGTGTATTGTTATTATTTATACATTTGATGTTTTGGCAAAAATTACATCACGTCAATCATTTTCTGTATATTTTATCTGCCATTTTTTTCTTTTTACTAAAAATTTTATTGATCATGAATGACTCATATATTAATAGAAAAAAAAATTAAATTTATTTATGAACCTTTACAGACGAATAGTTAAAATGAAAGTGTTCTACTCCCTGATTGGTCAAATGAAGGTTATTAATAATTCGAAGAAAACAAATAAAATGAATCAGTGTATGCGATATCAGAGTATTAGGCACAGAAGAAAGTATCATAAAATCTAGAGAAAATCTAGGTTATCTCTTACTATGGCCAAATTAATTTTAAAGGTTAAACTCTATGTAATTAATTAGGGTGTGATTCGGCAAAAAAAACAACCAAGGTAGTTTATTGTCATCTACTTTAGCAAGTGGTTACTTCAAAGAAAAAAATAAATTGAAATTAAGTTAATTTTTTAAATTTTTTTTTCAATAAGTTTAGTCCTTCAGTCATTAACGAGTAGCATATAGAGAATAACATAGCCACTACAACCCAATCTAGTATTTTAAGGGAAAAAAATATTATATGGTTGTATTCATTTGAAAAAAAATTGTATTTTTTGATGCCTTCTACGATATTTTGTTACGGTAAAACAAAGTGTTTGTCAGCTGAATTAAAAAAAAGAGAATATAAATTAGTCATTTCGATAAAAATGAGATAACAATTCAACAGGTGTTGTAAGTAGTTGCGAATTGTTATGATACTATATGAATATAGTTTTCAATGATAATAATTTCCTATGAATGATTCCTTTGATCGGAATGTTGTATTATCTTTTTATGTAACGTTTAGAATATTAAATAACAGTTAACGATAATGTATGTTAAGTAAGTAATAGTAAAGCAAAACGGACATTTTACAATTAGGTGAATATTCTAAAAACATATATATATATATATATATATATATATATATATATATATATATATATATATATGAATACTTACGATAACATATTTTTATTTGTTTTAGTGAAATAGAATTTGAACACCATTTTCAAATTTCAGTACACGTTATCGCTTTAAGAAGGAGAAAAAAGTAGATTTCTTAATAACAACAAATAACATTTTCTGTGATAATAATAATAATAATGGTAATAGTCTAGAAAGATAATCACTTATAATGTCTAATGAAAAAATAGTCTCGTTTGTTCAGGTTCGTTCTCAAAACCGAAAGTCCTTGGTTCGATTCCCACGGGCAGGGATCGAGTGAGAGCACCGTTGCTGAGGACGAGACGGCAGTCCATTGCTTCCAGGTTTCAAATGGTGATCTAACAATGATCGATTGATAATTTAGAAGAAACTCAACACACACTCACACTCACTATAATGAATGTCTCATTTTTAGCTAAGAGATTTCAGTTTTTAATTTTTCAAAACTTATTAACATTTGTTTAGTTTAACTGGATTGATCATAAATAATAGTTTCTTTACTAAAGTACTAATATCTTCTGAAGAACTTGTAAGTCATGCAAGAATACAAAATCCGGTCACTTTTATTCACTCAATTAAACATACAATCACTAGGATCGAGCTTTTATGTGCATTTATTTACGATTCTCATTCAATGTCTCGACTGATAAATTTAACAAGATGAATAGTAGAAATGACAATAGATAATCTATGTATACTAAATTGTCTGAAGATTAAAATTTGTAATATTGTATTGTATTCAGTCTCAGTCATTTGATAGTAAAATCTTCTGAGACATAAACACACATCAGACTAGGATCTTGATACGGAAGAAGGCGTAGTTGTACAAAAGAATATAAAGATGTTTAATTTTCTCTCAGATTTCAAATCACTGAAATGAGTTGAGGATTAAAACTAACTTGAAAATTGTGCTATACACATAGAGCAAGTTAGATGTAAATACCTTACAAACAATAAAAACTAAATCTTGAAAATACGACTGATGATACTGAAAGCAGTCAACAGTAAAGTGATATGCTTGAAACTTTTATGAGTTCATCTTATTCGGTAAACGAGAGGGAAGACAAATGATCCAGTAACATGATAGGCTATTCTAATCCAATTGTCTCGAGCCTAGCTAACTAAAGCAAGAAGTCTTGATAAGGTATAGGAAGTGTATTCTAGAAGCAATCAGAAAATCTGAGGTTGAGAAGCGCACAAATCCAGCTGATTTACACATGATAGAAACGACCTTGGGAGGGTCACAAAAATAACGTACTAAAATAATACATCAACCAATGACAGTCAAGAATTTCGCGAGTGAGAAATGTAAGCTGAAGGTCAACTAACAGACTTATGTGTGGAAACATAAAAATTCCAAAATTAAGACCTTATTCAAGTGAATTCTACGGATCTAATGTCCTCAAACACAAAGATAATAACAATATCAATAAGAACTACAATGGACAATGATTATTTATTCCGTATTTCTATTGTGTTCATTGCTCGACTTATAAACTGACACTATGTAGTGACTATGAACAATAAAATTTCTAAAAAAAAATGCAATACACTGTTGTTTATCCATTAAAAGCGGCATCAAATTATGATTACTTTATAGACCAAAAGAATATGCATTTCGATTAAAAATGGAACTTTACCGAAACATTACCTAACAGAAATCAATCAATTACTTAATTCTATTTTCCTTTTCGTGTATAAAGATACAGAAAACATGTATTGTCTGTTGAAAAAGAATTTTTTTTTTGAAAATGTTAAGCAACAAATTATGCTTGTGCACTGTTTGTTTCGTCTGTTACTGTAAAACTTTTGATTTGTGCTTTTTTTATTTTTATTATTAAACTAAAATTAAATGTAGACTATGTAGAATGTATTAGACTGGCATATGTCTGATTTGTCTGATATAAATTAAATAATCATTAAAAGAAAAAAAGAATTAAAAAAAGTTAATCTTATTCTTTATAAAGTTAATGCATTCATTCTATATGATTGTATTTTTCTATGACATTTGCAATGAAATTGTTTGGGGATATTCAAATACTTTTTCTAATCAAGGTTTATTAATATAATATGACTGACTGTAAAACAATGTAATTCAGCAACAAAATACATAACAGCGTACTTCACTTTGAAAAAATATCTTATTCAAGAGAGTTGATATGAATATATTATTAATAAAACTGAAATATTTTCGGGCAGAGTTTTGCAGGTTTGCGTTTTTACACATTTGAAATAATCAATCAATCATTGTTAGAGCACCATTAGAAACCTGGAAGCACTGGATGGCTGTTTCGTCCTGGTATGGGACTCATCGGCAGTGCGCACCCACGACTCCTGCACCTCACATGATTCGAACCTGGGACCTTTGGTATTGTGCGCGAACTGGTAACCATCGGACCACTGGGTCGGCATCCAACGGTCCGTTTATTTATTGGCTACATATAGTCATGACAACCAAATAAAAAGCCTAGTGACTACTTTCTCCATGAAAATAATCCCAGCTATTCCTAAATAATCAAATATAACAAAATTGCATAATACTGTCACAGCTTTCTAGCACATGAAATCAATGATTTAGTAAACTATAAATCAAAATGTTTTAAACATCTTTTTACTATTTGTATGCATGAGAATAAATCAACAATCCGATTAACTATTCTAGTTTATGATCAAAAAAAGGCGAACAGATTAAACATTTAGAAGGTTTTTAAAAGACTTGAACAGAGAAGTGATTCACTTTTTTGTTTTAATGAAAGATTCAGTTCATACTCAAAGTTAACCTAATGACTAAACGTTATCAAAGCTTATCTAACCTAGTTTATTTCATGACTTGGGTAATGTTGAGTTCAAAACACTTATTATTTTATTAAAAGGTTTTGTTGATAAACAAGAATAAAGACACTGATGGACAGAAAATGATATTATTTAACAATGGATTTAGAGCTGATATGTTGAGAATCAAGAGCTAAAAAACACATGGGATATTAGCAATGAAATTTTGTTAGACATGAGAAACAGATTAGAATTATGAAATCGTGGAAATCGATAGTTCAGGATTAATTATTTTTGTGCTGTTGAGTTCTTTGTGCATTAGGCATTAAATACCGGTTCAACACATTACATCAAACAGTAATTTACTGCGTGAACACAATTTTCCAATATCGCAAGATTTGAATTCTGAAACTGTCGATATACAATCAAATAAGTGTGTTGTATTGTTGTTGCGAATTCCTAAACCGAATAAAGCATAACTTCACAAGCTGTTTATTTATCAATAAAAAAAAGGGATTTTTAATTACACATGTAATAAAACGGTAAATCCACTATGGATAAACAAGGAATATGATTCTTTTTCTTAAATCTTTATTAGATTCTAAAGTTCTTTCATTTTTACTTTACCCCCATACAGTTTAGTCAGACAACAAACATCGAATCAGTCTTCTACCTAATTAATCAGACTGGTAATTATTCGTTAAAAGCTTACAGACTTACAGTCTTCCAAAGACCTGATGAAATGATATTTGTAATTAGAGTAAGAGATGTAGCTACATTCATTCATATCATTTTGTATACTATCTAGTCATAAATGAGATATTTCACTTGTTATTAAGTTTTTACTCCTTTTATTTCATGTTACGTATATTTAGTCTGATTCTTTAACCTCATAATTTCAAGCGACGTATAAGCTAATTCAAGTTAATATACCATATATCTGTCATTTGAATGACAAAAGTGGTCAAATGCCGTAATTTTAAAAGATATTATAGTGTGTACTAATATGTTGAGCCTACATGGCTAGTTTCAGTCTTTGAACAAATTAATTCAGTCATTCTTCTCCAGTTTAATCACACGTCTTTTGACCTTGTCAATTATTCACGTACAACCTTGGTTGCTTTTACTTGAGAGAGTGTTTGCATACTTACTTCGCTCATTACATATCGAGCTTATTTTTGTCTGACTGTAAATATTCAGTCATGCCTCATCTCATTGAGTTGGCACAATGGCCTTCTCTACTTCACTGAGCTTTGCTTTGCTGATACGTTTTGTATTCTCAAGTCTGGCTGTATAAACAACTGCATGAAATAAACCCATCCATTCCTATGACCACCATCACACAGAAAGGGTTCGCCTAAGAATAACATAAGGAGAATAGATGAAAGATTTGTTTCATAACATATTCAATCGTTCGTTCGAAGTGCACTCAGATCTAGGGCCACTAAAATATATTCGTCTAAACCTTTGTGATGGAGTTTCGTTCTCTGAAATGTATGTTTTGGTTGTAGAGCTTTCATTGTTTTTCTGAACAACATCATCAGCACAAACTGTAAATAGAAGTGAAGTATTTGAATTTCTCTACGTTTGACTTGTTGATCTCAAAGCTAACGTTGTCTTCTTTAAAACTTTACTGTTTCCTTAGATGAGTAAGTTCGGAATTATAATTGTTGAATGTAATGAGAATTTTTTATGAAAAACTATTTTCTTCACTGTCCACTAAGATTATTTAAAACATAACTTTACTCTCAATCTTCACTAATCTAGTTTATCATTATGTTCAAACAGTAACAACAATATTGATTTCAACGATAAAAGCAAATTACTGTTTCATCAGAGCTTAACAAAAACTTGTTGATTTTTTCATCACGCCAAATATACAAACTTTGCAATTACAGTAGTTCAATTAGGATTACTCTTAACTAGAGATAAGAGAATCTTTGACGACATTTTCTAAATAAATCATTGGGACAATTGTACGAAAACTAATATAATATAGAAACATGCCTTTTACTTCATAGATGTCATGATGATTTTGTTTAGGGAGAAACATTTAAATCTTCATTAATAAATCATTTAATTCAGAGAACACAAGACATGGAAAGCTGTAAACTAATCTGTTTATTTGTTTGATGATGATGATGAGGAGGAGGAGGATGAAATATGTATTAGGATATGATCTAATTAGTTGCAAACAATGCTTTTAAGAAGTGTTTGTGAAAAAATAAGATTAATTAGCTTTGTGAAATTAACTATTACAAACAAATAGTCATTGTAATGCACATTGTTCTATTTATTAACCTAAACAGAACAGAAACAGTAATTAAAACAGAAAATTATGTAATTATTCTATTTCTCTGGTGTTTATAAACTTTTGACAATCTACAGTGATTCGAAATTAACATCGCACATTACATTTAACATAGTTAGAGAAGTCAATATGTATGTCATAATTTAGGAGAAGTGATCTAAATCAATAATATGGACATCGACCTAATCAAATTATTACTATGTACAAAATAAGATTTTATAACATCTTAAATAAGCAGCAAACGATTTTTTATGATAAAAAAGGTGATTGGTTTCATAATTGAACATAGATTAACCCTAATTCAAATGAGTGTCAGTTTAGATCAACTATTTCGAAGTAATAATCAATAAAGTTTGAAATTAATGAGAAAATTGTTTAATGTAGTTTCATATTATTTACCAGTCAAAAACTAACATGTTTCGTTCATAGTTAATGTATACTGATACGAAATAAAATTTAGCATTATGCTTTCCTGGAAAATATCTTCATTTCACTTCACTACTTTGAACGACTCAATCTCCTTTTCCATAAGTTTTCACTAATTTATACGTTGAATTTAGTTCAGTGATGTTTCAAAGTAAAAAAGACTATGAAAATCATTAAAGAGATTTCTAGTTATTCTTATATGAAAACCGATGGTTGTGTTGGGGACGTTAGATCCCTAGAACTCTCTTGATAAAAGCCTTATTTTGGATTTCATGTTTGCGAGCATGGGATGGTCAGTTGACATTGAAATTTCATTTGCCACCTAGAAAATCCTTGACTGTGATTGGCTGCTGTGTATTCTTAGTGTGCTATTTTTGAGACTGTCCCAAGGACTTTTCTATAATGTGTAAATAACCGAGATTTGTGTGCTTGATTGCATTGTGCTGGCTCGGTGTTTGTAGAATGCACTTTCTACGCTATACCAAGACTTCTATTAGCCGTTTCGGATAAAGGTAGCCTACTGGACTCTGGTTCATTGTCTTGTTCGCGTTTGTCGACTAAGGTGAACCCGTAATAGTTTCAAGCATACCTAATGACGAATCTAACAGATTATTACATTGGTACCTTAGTTTTTTGAATGTTACACAATAAAAGCGTAAAAACTATTGAAGTTAATAATCTATTTCGACTAAATGTATTTTGTAGCTAAAACGAAAATAACTATATCCGCACACATATATATGTATTGTTCTTGCTATTTTGAAAGTGAATCTCAATCAATTTATTGAATAGTTATGTTAAAACCGAACAATCATAGTTTTCAATTTATAAGTGGAATATTCCACTGAAATCCTTACCATTTTGTTTTGACAGAATTGATTATTACCTCAAGCCTTTCCAGTAGTGAGTATTTGATATTATTAGACTAATCGGTATATCGGAAAAAGATAGATATATAAAAATATATACTTTTCTTTTAGATATTATATGCTTTTTTCTTTTAAGCCTACTGCGCATATAGTTTTTTGTTTTATCGGACAATTTAGGCGACTCTATTGAATAGGATGTCTGATTGACTAACAAACATATAAATATCAGACAGAGGAATGAGTTGCGTCATTTAAGGTTGCACGTTATAAGCCGTAAAAGAAAAATAAAAGTCAATTTTCTGTTGCCTTCTTTAGTGTCAAGAAATTAAAAATGTAAAGAACGCTGTTTAAATAAATTATAACAAGGAATATTTAAACTATATAAATAACAGAAAAAGAAAAAAAAGTAAGTTATCAACTACTAAATACCATTTAAATAATCATTACAAAATTATGTTATTACTATGAATGAACCATGTCGATGTTTCACCTGACTAATAAACATGCATCTTTAATCGATATCTTTCTTCTTCTAGCCGCATGTAACAAATGATTAAGGCTGAAAAATCAAATTTCACGTCAAGGAACAATTATTTTAGAAAATATATAATTTATATTAGATGAGAGAACCAAGACATACTCTCAAATAAAGGTGATTTTGAAGTTCTCTGAGGTATTTCATAAGGTCAAATGGTTGTTACCAAAGTGTGCACATATAGTTCGACTGCTCTTACACATATATATGATATGTGATGAAATAAGTTTGAAAATAAAATTTTCAAAATATTATTCAACAGAAGCTTGCTTATTTCAATGAATTGGTTATTCAATGAAAAATGAATTGTGCATCTTTTCATGAAAAAAGAGCAAAACTTATGAAACAAATTGAAATATTTGCTAGAATAATAACTAAACAGTTTATCTGTTCACATTAACATACCATATAAATTTTATTTAAAGCTTCAAGTTATTTAATTTAAAGCCTAGACTATCATTATTTACAATAATAGTCTGAATGTGTTGTAATTTATAACGGCAATTAATCAAAAATTGTACATTGAATTCAACAATTTATTATATCCTATTGATCATTGTACATTGAATAGAAGATCGCATTGACTTATTATTGCTAGTCAATTTACTTTGTAGTAAATGTAACTAATCTAACACAAAAGGGATTGTAAGCACTGATTTAACAGAAACATATGTTAACTAAATCATTTCCAATAGAAGTTAGTTAATTGTGCTTGCCTTTTTTTTTTACGATTTCAACCGAGAAAATTACAAGTAACTTTTATGATTTTTTTTTTGAAAATTTTTAAACTGTAAATCAGACCATTAACGGAACATTTACATCTATATATATATATATATATATATATATATATATATATATATATATATATATACCCATATGATAAATGAATCATCCGTCATGTGCATCTAGTCTAAACATCTTGTAAAATAATTTATAATATTTTATCCATGAAGGTATTTAATTTCAATTAAAAAATAAATAAATTCGATCTGAAGAACATTACATATATATATATATATATATATATATATATATATATATATATATATGTATCCAGATGTGTTGTTACAACTTGATTTTTATGCTTTTGATGAGGTTTATTAAAATTTGGCTGTCAGTATATACATGGATTTTTGTTCTCTGTATCTGTAGTTTCATTGAATAGTTTGATTTTTTTTATGAATATCAGTTCATGTTAAGTAATATTATAATAAAGATCATATCAGTGATATACATGAACATGATATTTACTATTACAGTTTATTACACACAAAAAATCGAGGTGGAGGATGAGTAAGTATCAATTTACACACCTAATAATTACACATAAAGCAGTGTAATATATGTAAAGTGATTGCATGCAAACGATCATTGTTCAAATATTATTTTGAAGCTTGAAAATAATAATATATAGTCAATAATTTGATGAACTGTTTTTGACTTAATACTAGTTTTAATTATTTTCACACTGTACTCATATAAATGTACTTCTTTCAAACAAAATCTATTTAATGTAAGGTTTAATTGAATATCAGTTGACTTTTACAATAGCTACTTATTGAATATTGACTCTTTACAACCATATTTGTCATGAGATATTAAATCGTTTTGTGTTCTGTCAAATCCTCATCTTCTGGATTCGTCAACACTTCTACGTTTGTCATTCTAAACTTATCTCATTGAATTATACTTCTTGAATAATATCTTCAAATCCTAATCTTCTCCATTACCAGTATTACTTCTACTATCTCTACTACTATGAGATCTGAACTGACAATTGAGTCTCTGTGCTAATATGGTATGGCAACATGAATTGATGTACTTACATACGAAGTTCTACGTTTCAACTGACTGACTAAGAAAAGTAATAGTGACAATATTCATTAAAAGTAAAGAAAAACATTCTAAGACGCAATAGATTGTTCAAGCAAAGTTATGAGAAAAAAGAGTGTAGCGAAAACAAAACTACTGCTTTTTACAATTGTCAACCTTGTATTATGTCTAACTAATGAAAATCATGGAGTAATAAACAGAGGTCTATTTTTGGTTTACGACTTCTAAATGGTGTACATTTATAACATCATAGGCGGTCAAATTCAGGTGTTTGAAGCTCTTCGATCACCAGTCAGTGTCACTCGTGCTATTTGTGTCCAAAATCAGAACTTAAGACACAAACAGTTATGTTGTTGGTGGGATACTGTGAATTTCATCATTTGTTAAACAAAACATTGATATATATTAGACTGTCATGACAGTTAAAATCTTGTTATATAAACTCAATAAACTTCTAACCTTCTTTAGACAAGACAGTTGGGTCTTATCGATTTATTACTTCAAGCGAAATAACTAAACTAATCCCACTAAATCAAAAAGTATGTAAGCATCACATATGATGGAAACTATGATCTCTCACCATGATAACTTTAAATCCTGTGACTACTTCGTCCAACAGAGTAATTATATAAACGGCTGAACACAAAAAAACTGATAATTTCACATTGTTATATTAAACTCTCTTACTGTTGTTAATCAATAAATATTTCACCTAAAAGTATGATTTAATTAATTATTCACTAAAATATAACACAATGACTTCTTTATTTAATAATTTATCAATAATCTAAAAGAGATAAATTTCAATGAATTGTGCATTGACTTAATCACTTTTTAGTTTTATATCATTCAATAATATTAGCTCGATAGTAATTAAAAATGGCAGACCAGTCAGTTAGTTAGTTATTTCGTTGCAGTAAATATCTGTTTAGAATTGTGATTTAAAGAAAAATGGGCATATTGTTAACTTTAAATGAATGTAAAAATAAAATCAAGAAAGTAAGAAAGCATAAGTTATCTGTGAGTGTATATATATGTATGTATATGTATACGTAAGAACGCGGATATGCATTGTCACTTTATAAATGTTTCAGTCTTCATTTTAGTACATCATTTTATGAATATTTTGTATAGCTTGGTAATATTAATCATTATAACATTGTATTAACAGATTATTTTGTTAACTGATTATCACTTATTACCATATTACAGGTGGATGAAATTATTCACTTTCATTGAGCTCACAAAATCCTTAATATTCCAAAAATGTTTTCTCTTATTGTCGCCGGCGATGGAACCTTTCAGGATGTTAAATTTACTGGATTTACCTTGCTGTTTGAACTCTCCCAGTTTCCTCCTACCAATTTTAAACTATTAGTCCACAAGACCAAATGGAAATAACATTTTTGGAAAGGTAGAACGAGTAAGTTTTTATTTTATTAATGATTTGTAACTATTATCATCTGAGATATCAGTTACCATAAACATGTATTTCGAACAGGGACATACTTACGCTAGTTACCCCTAATGGAGCATAGGCTATTATTTATTTATTTCCATGTCTGCCTCCGATTATCGGTTTCGTGTGATCTTTGATCTTTCTCTTCTCATTTGACTTTGAAGATTCCAGGTTAGGGCTTGTCTTGTAGCGGAGTTGGGGGATTTCCGTAATATGTGTCATATCCACATTCAGCGATTTTTTCTAACACCTTTTTTCAGCTGGGATTTAGTTTGTTCTCTGACAAAGTAAAATGTTTTTTTAATAGTGAAGCTGGGTACTATTTTCAGAGCGATATTTGTAAGTTCCAGATTTCTAGTGCAGGAATACATTTTTCTATCTATTATAGATAAATTGTTAACTACATCTTGGTTTGCAGTAGTTTGTAGCTAATAATTGTTCTCGGTGTTAGTGCTATTTTTTTCCTGATTAAGATGTGACTTGGTATCGGCAAACGGAACGATATAATAAGACAGCTGAACAATTCTTTTTGACCTAATTCAGCTAACTAGAGCAGGAAGTCAGAAGTCAGTAGGAAGATTTTATGATCCACTAGCACTGATGAGAAATCGGATTTACCAGTATTCAACTCAAAAGTAATTTATACAGTACAAAATGCATCCCTGAAAGAGTTACAAAATAGCACACTAAGAGGAAAATTACAGATGGGGTTTAAGGTCCTTCCTAGACGAAAACACGAACTAAAGATTATAAGGAGCACTTTTAACGCGAACATAAGAAATTCAAATTCTGAAAAATAAATTGCAAAATTTAAGAGGTTCCCCAAGTAATTTCTAGGGATCTATCAACCCAAGGACTTAGTCATCTACAAGCGAGATACATAATAATAATTTAGTGGCTAAAGGTAGTCAACAAGAAATCCTGGATATAGGTTATGTTCTATTTATCATTCATCATCAAGATGTACTTGTAATCTGAAAGAAACTCTTAGTCTCTGTAGTACTCGAAATATTGTTTTACAACTTTTTTAATTTCTGAAACATTACCATCAAACTATTTTGATCATGACTGACCTCTCCGCCAGTTGGAATGAGATATTTACAGATGACTGGTCATACATTTCTCTAAATTAAATCAGAAAAATATATTATATCATGTTATCTGATGTATTTAAAAAACCAGCACTGTGTTTTTTGTAATCGTACAAATTTTTTCCCACGTTCATATTCACGATTTCCTTTCCATTTCTGCATAAACAAGTTATGATGTATGAACTCGGTGAATTTTTATCACAATTACTAATTGGTCTTAGCAAGTTCTCTTAATTGTCATACACTTAAATACAGTGGTATGTATTTATTTGGTTATTAGTAATTTACTTATGATGTTTGCAATTTGACAGGGATAACGAAACTAGATGAATTCACTGATATTTTTATTCAATATTCAATTTTTTATCTACTAATCAACGATGTTAACGATTCAAAATTTTAAAATTATCCATAGTTAAATGCTTAAAAATAGACATGAATTAATTAATACGTTAACCAGCTGTTGAAGTGCAGTTAGGTTTATTTGATTTCAAATCACAATTACATCGTAACGGGATAAAATTTTGCACATGTTAAATCGGTTAGTTATTTGAATGCTTACACTAGAAAGGAAAAAATATTTTTAATGTCTAGATTTAAAATGGTTTGTTTATTTCTAAAATAAATGAATATGGCGATATGTTTCAATGTACTAAATACTACGTGAACTCTAGGCTCTGGTGAACAGTATGTATGTTATTCAATTGTAAACATTTCAAGTAATGAGAATTTTTTGGCTTTTTTTACTTCATTGTTTAATAGTTTTGGTTATTTTTGAATTTCAATATGTTTTTTACAATTTTCTTTACTAACTACTTAGTGAAATTGACTAGAATAATAAGATAGTGTGTAACAGTTAATTTTTCTAAAGGTAATCTCATTATTTTGAAACATTTCTATGACTCTGTGATTTTTCTACAGTAGTCTAGTGATTAACTTATCCTCATAAGCTAGTATTTATTAATCAGTAGATCGCTTCAAAAATATTTGAATTTATTTCCACAAAACAAGATATTCAGTTCATCGAAACGTCAGTACCGGGATATTTATTTACAGAACTTTACTAGTTATTATCAACGATTGTAAGCGCTATACTATATTTAATTAATGTAAATTTTCCGCGTATTTCCAGACATCCAATTATCTTGCAACTTTTTCACCAACTTGAGATATCAGTATTCAAAATGGCATGAGCACAACGTTCCAAAAAAAATGACAAACTCATTAACTCTTGGTGTATTTTAGTAGAATGTGTTCATTCTACGGCACCATTTTCCTAAAACGCCTCTTTACTGCTATAAAATTATGTCTTAATGGTCAAATATTATGGAAAAATACAGGAAAAGTAAATTATATTTTAGAAATAAACCGATGATTACCAGTTTTTAATTCATTCTTCAACTTGTACTGTACAATAAACACTTGGTAAGTTATGTAGATTAGGATGAATCTTTATGTTAATTCGGCTGGCCGACTAATTAGATCTTGTGTAGTTTCGAACGATTGACTTTTATGAAAGTTATTCCCGTAATTATGAAATTTTCCGTCTAAAATATTCTAATATTTAAATACTGTAGTGATTAGAGTACTTTCTTTTAAAGACAAATGTAATTTTCATGTCTGATATATATGTGCGTTTATAGTCATAAAAACTAATAGAACATTAAAAATTATATGTTATTTTCACAACATAACACTTTACAGAAGATGTGTCAAACTAAGTAAAAGAATATAAAAAGTACAAGTAGAGAAGTACAAAATTTTGTACAACACATAAATAATGATAGATTGGGTTTGTTTTTTTGCAAATTTCAATAAAATACTAGGTTTACAAGTTCTAAACTGTTCATTAGACAAATTTTCATGAAAAAGTAATGGACGCAATTTACATGCAGTTGAAATTATTTCTTATAAAGAAATTATTTTGCACAAATCTGTAAACCCGTTTTGTTAGGCAATCGGCGTTGTTATTCTCTCTCATTTTATTATTGTAAAATTATTTTGCACATCTAATAAAATTCATATGAAATTGAAATTATAATTTTAATTATTACATTTATTAGATGGGATAAGAAATGCAACGTTAAATCCACATAATTACCTTTCAAAAGCAAAATAACTAGATTGTTGTCTGCTATGCTTATACAATACATGTAAACAGTGATAAATCTTATTTTCGAGAATTTCAACAATGATCATTCAAGTAATCAGTAAGTTATGCTGACTATTGTAGTTCAAATAATCAGTATTACACTGAATGAGCGAATATACTAACACGAAATTAAACATCTTATCTTATGCATTGATACAATCAATTTGTATTTTTTTAAGTATATTCAGTAAAAATTAAACTTCGCTCAAACTGTATACCCTATTATCTCATTTTCTGTCCAAATACCTAAACGGACCTACTTATTTACGCCTGTTACCCCCAGTAGAACATAGGCCTCACACCAGTTTTCTCCAACCAACGCTGTCCTGGACATCCCTCTCCAGTTCTGTCCAATTTTTGTTCATTCTTCTCATATCTTTCTCTATTTCTCGGCGTAATGTATTCTTTGGCCTTCCTCTCTTCCTTTTGCCTTGAGGCTTCCAAGTGAGGGCTTGTCTCGTGACGCAGTTGGGTTCTTTTTGTAGTGTGTGTTCTATCCACTTCCAATGCTTCTTCCTGATTTCCTCCTCCACTGGAATCTGGTTTGTTCTCTCCCACAGTACGTTGTTGCTGATGGTGTCTGGCCAACGAATACGAAGTATTTTGCGTAGACAACTGTTCATAAACACTTGTATCTTCTGGATGATGCCTTTCGTAGTTCTCCATGTTTCCGCTCCATACAGTAGAACTGTCTTGACATTTGTATTGAAAATCCTGATTTTGGTTTTGGTTGAAAGTTGTTTGGAGTTCCAGATATTTTTCAACTGTAGAAATGGAGCCCTTGCTTTTCCAATATATACCTAAACTACTATAAAATAAATTGATTCATAAGCTCGATCTCTGCCTGAGTCGAATGTAAATATCAATACAGTCATTCAAACTAAGGTGATTGCAATCTATGTACACAGACATAATAAATGCGTCAAGATGCAGACTGAATTGTATGAAGTTACAATTATTAATTTAATTAGCCAAATTGTGATTCTGTAAGGTCATAAATTTATTGATTTATAAACCATTCTTGACTGAAATTTTCAAATATACGATTGAGATATTCGATAAAAATAATAATATTTCTTGTAAAAGCCAAATGAAATTTAAATTCATTGAATATTTATCAATTTCAAACAAAATTCCATCATAAAGGGTTAATGTTATATCTGTTTAACTTATTCATAGTTTGAACATTTTATTAGAGTGTATTGAAACAACCTTCTGTAAATAAATACAGAGTGGCCAATTGAATGCGTTACATTTCATTTCAGTTAGGTATTTTCTGTTATTTTTCTTGTTGACTTTGAATTATGTTTTCGATACAGTTTAAAATTTGTCTTCGGTAGTTACTTTATCTGTGTTACCTGATAGACTAGAATTTTGCTTTTAACACTATTTAAAAACTATTGCTAAAAAGGAATAAATAGAAAATGGGACTGATATGTTATGCCGATTGTCCTTAGTTGAAATATAATGTTTAAAATCATCAATCAATCACAGTTAAACCACCATTAGAAACCTGGAAGTACTGGACAGACGTTTCGTCCTGGTATGGGACTCATCAGCAGTGCGCATCCGCGACTCCTGCACCTCGCAGGATTCGAATCCGGGACCTTCGGTATTGTGCGCGAACGCCTAAACATCGGACCGCTGGTGCAGGAGTCACGGATGCGCACTGCTGATGAGTCCCATACCAGGACGAATCGGCCATCCAGTGCTTCCAGGTTTCTAATGGTGGTCTGACAATGATTGATTGATTGATGGTTTCAAATGTGTAAAAACACAAACCTCCAAAACTCTTCCTGGAAATATAATATATTTCCGGCTGAAAATATTGAATAAATTTTCTGCCTGGATTGTTGCTTTTTTTAATTAATACTATGAAGTAAACGTTCTGAGGTTTGTGTCACATAGATCATCGACTCAACTACAAGATTATCTATGTATGTATTGCATTATCTGGACTAGTTTATTAAAGTCTAAAACTATACTGTATACTGTAAAAACGTTTCAACTTTTAAAAAATTACAAACCGAACGTGAGTATCATCTGATGAATTAGACCGTGTGAAAAGTAATTCAAAATTCAATTCAATTAATATTTTAAAAAATAATCTAATTCATCCTCATAATTTTGTTGTGACTAATTTTCTCACTTTTATTATGAATTTTTTCTGACCATTTTCGCTATTCAAGATAATAACCAAAATTACTAATTCCCAAAAAATTTTGAATGTAGAGCCAAAAAACAGAGTTGGTAAATAGTTTTCATTGAAATTATCTTCATTTAAAAAAGCTTACTTAAAATAGGAACGCATTCAGTTAAACAGCAAAGTATGTGAAGATGAATTTGTAAAGTATTATGAAGAAATAATCTACTTTTTTATCTTTACATACAATATACAACAAGGTAAAATCCTAAATGTCAAAACACTTATCAGAAGTCTCTTTTGATTGTAAATAACTGTAATAATACACTTAACAACGAAAATCATGAACTTTTTCCCATTTTTTTCTTGTTAGGAACGTCAGATCCCCAGAATTCACTTGGAAAAGGTCTCAATTTTAGGATTTTATTCTGAAATTTTGAATTTCTATATTTTCGCGACAGAGATGCTGAGATGATGACCTTTAGTTTACATTTTCCACTCGGAACAACCTTGACTGTCATTGGTTCATGGATTATTTTAGTATGCTATTTTGTGGCTCTCAACAAGGGCGTTTCTATCATTTTATAAATAAGCTTGATTTGTGTGCTTAGACACCTCATATTTTCTGATTGCTTGTAGAATATATTCTCTCCGCCTTATCAAGACTACTTGATCTGGTTATAACGGCCTGGGACAAACGGATCAGAATAGCCTATCGTGTCAATGTATCGTTGATCTTCGTTCCGTTTACCGAGTAAGCTGAACTCGTAATAGTTTCAAGCATATCATTTTTATTTTTATTTTTGGTCAAAAAGTGAACAATAATTAGGTCTTAATTTCAGAACTAGTTAAATGAGATATTAATAGATGAAATTCTATTATGGTTTTATTTGAAACAAGTTGATTTTTCAACTAAATTTGAATTGAACATGAACTCTGTGATTTCTGTTATAACTCGAAGTGAATGAACATATTACAAGTGCATTTCGTTTACTTTCGACTATTTAGTCAAATGAATTATAAATTACTTTTTTAAATAAGCTGAACAAGTGAACAAAATAAGCCATTAATGCCTCATGTAACTATCAATTATTGAATAAATAAAAAAAAGTCGAATGTAAAGCAATCTCAGAAGACGTCTATAATTACAATAGAATCGATATTCTACTTAAATGCTATATTCTAAATCCTAACAACAGAATAAACTTAGTTTTACTGAATATATTAGATGTGCAAAAAGCATTAAAAAACTGTATTCAGGCTCCAATAATTTTAATTCATAGATTAGAATTTCGTATTTGCGCTGTTCTCAAGAAAATTAATTTTTTCAACAGTTAAAAACATTCCTTGATTAGTTTTATAGTGTAGTTTATTAAGTGAACATTTTTATTATTTAGATGAGATTTTTTAAAAAAATAAGAAACACAGCATTTCTTCGTGGAGAAGGTAAAGCTGTTTAAATCTACTGATGTCGTATCTATGAGAATGTAAAACATTGTTGGATAAAGTTTATTCATTGCCCAATCTTTAATCAATAGAATAACAAATTATTACAAAAAAATGTATATGATTGAATTTCAGATTCAGTAATGATTCCTTAAAAAATGTGTTTCAAACGATTTTTTTTCATTATTAGAATATTCTTGAGGAAAGTTACTGAGTTAAGTTTACACATTAAAATGTGGTTGGGATTCATAAATTTCCTTAGGTTAGCATTTTTTGTCAATCTTGAGTAAATTTGAAAATCGTTCATAAATTAGTCGAAAACCAATCAAAGATGAAATCATAATTCTCCAAAGTGACAAAAGTGATACTTATTGAAAATCGTCAATATGTAGCTTAGAACTGTGTTGCTTCATTCTAAACTTTATTTTATAACACATAAGTAATATCCAAAGATAAAACACAAATTTTTCACTTTATTAATGGTTTAAGTTTAAACTGTAACTTTGAAATTGACGTGTGCCAAGTATCGAGTTACAAGGAAAGATTCAGCGATTCAGCACTGATGAAAATTACAGTTGTATAAAGTTGAATACTACACTTAATTCAAAACAGAAGAAAAAAAATGTTATGAATTTTTTGTAAAAAACCTTTAATACTCATTATTACATGGCATAAATATATGTATTTTTAAGTGATATTTTTATCTGAGACGCATGTGACTTGTTCAGAACACATACATAGGTCAAATACGTAGTATGTTTAGCATGTTTTCAACAATTGACCTGAAATACATTTGATTGGTTTTTTCTACTGAAGTTATAAAAATTAGTGTCAGTTTATTAAATAATTACTGATTAAATATAAACATTTTGATTCAATACATCATTGAATTCAAATCTTCATTTATTGGTAGGATTATGTTTCTAATTTAAACTGCGAAATAATTTTCATAAAGTCTAACCCTATTCAGAAGCATAGTTTCATTTCCAAACGTCCGATGTTCAGGCGTTCGCGCACAATATCGAAGGTCCTGGGTTCAAATGCTGCGAGGTGCAGGAGTCGTGGATGCGCACTGCTGATAAGTCCCATACCAGGACGAAACGTCTGTCCAGTGTTTCCAGGTTTCTAACGGTGGTCTAACAATGATTGATTGATGATTTCAAATGTGTAAAAACACAAACCTCCAAAACTCTGCCCGAAAATATCGTTCATTAAGTGTTGTACACTAGTTGGTTTTAATTTAGCGACTATATAATAGTAACAATAATTCTATGATGAATTCGATATTAATTTCAATCTAGAAACGTATTGCCAATAATTTAATCATCTTGTAATCTTGTCGTATTAATAATTATTGGTAAGTAATGATTGTTTGAATCATTGATCGTGTATTTGATTTTTCCCCATTCCTTTATTGTTTCTATTCTTCTTCTGTTTTACTGTTACTGTTTATTGCTTTCCTTTATATATATATATATATATATATATATATATATATATATACGCCAACAAACTACTATGAATCCAAAACAAAGGAAGTTTAACTGAATACACACTGAACCAAATGATTGTCATACAACGTATTAACGATGTGATTCGATTTTTTAATCTTAATTTGCACACATTTTGTCAATCATCATCATCAGAACATAGTTCCGAAAATGTCAGATTTTAGTGCAATGATAAAATATTTGTTTATCAATAATCAAAAACAATTGATGAGGAAAAATACTAATTTGTTTGTTTGAGTGATACCAATAATAATTACTAATATTTATAAAGTGACATGATTTTTACAAATGAATCATTATTTTGTTGAAAAAATGACAGATCAAAGGATCATACAAATAGGGAACTCTTTAACTACATTTACAAGAATTGACTTAGAATGCGAGAATAAAGGAATACAAATGTATTGTTCTGTTTTCGATTCTCCAGAACTACAGTTGTGTGCTCAAATTTATAATCAAAAGGAATAAATGAGAACTAGAAAAACTTCTATATTTCAGCCTGATAACAAAATAAGTTCACTTTCAATTGTAAATGGTACACACTTACATCAGATTGCAGATCAATTAAGTTAGTAGAATTAAAGATCTAGACATTCAGTTGTGGAAAAATCATTAATTAAATAGACTTTTCGATCACACATTATGTAATGAATGGAATTATGTGAACTAGGAAGGAGATTGTTAAAATAGTCTCTCTCTATCAGCGCACAACTAAATATGATTTGTTTACATTCCTATTTTACTATATTTAACCTATTTAAATAATCCTTGACAGTAATTAATTCCTGAAAATAATTAGTAGTTGTTCTTCTCAAGTAACTTTACCACTCTTCATAGATCGAAGGAACTGATCCTAGTCAAGCGAGTTTCCTAAATATTTAGTCACTTTGCCTTCTTTAAATTCGATCTCTGGAAATATAAATTATTTCGTCTAGATTAATATTACCTTCTTCAAAGCCTTTGTATGATTTAATTAGAATAATCCCTTTATTTATGTTACAAAGAATCTTAGTAGCTTATTTCGTTTAAATTCGTCGGAACTATGTTTGTATACTAACAAACTTGTAGTTATCCTATTAGGTCATGAATATTTTCATACTTTTACTCCAAAGGATTTCTCAGCTTACTTCACCTGATTTGTGTAGTTCTTGTCATATTCGACAAAATATTACTTTCAATTTAAGTGAGGAACTGGAACGTTTATTAAACCTCCGTTTAGTAATCGCATGATCAGTCGTCTCATGTAGTGCAAAAGGCTATCAGTACTCACATAAATTGATTCAAGTGACAGAGTATGGCGTTTTACTCATGAGACTTACATATTCTAAAGGCATAAAAGTTAGAAAAATCTATTTTTAGAGATTTCTCTATGGTCGTTTTGTCTGTTGTGCAAATCCTCAACTAGATGAACTTACACAGTTTCAGCGACCGAACATTATGGAATTACTTATTTGATATGTTTCTAGCACTTGAACACGACTACTGTATTTGTTTACTTAATTGATAGTGGTATCATCACACAGAACAACCATCAGGTACCTTATAAAAAACTAGTCGATAAATATGACAGAAAGTAGTTTTAAGTTAAAAAAAAAAGAGAGTTTAGAATGAATGTTTTGTGCTAATATATAAATGTTCCAATGTCTATAATTAGAACAGGGATAATGAGCGAATACATAGATAGATAACTTGAAGGTCAAAATATTCAAGTCAGTACCCCGGTTCAAGTGTTAAAGCTTTCCCATATTCACAGACTTCAAGTATTTATTTGTAAGTTTTAACATGCCAATACTCAAAACTTTTCTTTATTGCAATATACTCTGTTAATTTGATAAAAAACAAATCTTTTTACTGCATCCCGTTCAAATCAAATTGAAACATTTAAAAACGTTAAATCACATAAATTTAAACAGAATTCTGTGATTCAATGTTAAATTCAAAATTCCTAAATTTTTCCTTGTACTCAGGGTGTATTGTAAAACACCATGTTAAAAAAAACCTGAAAATAATATTTTCTTTTAAACTTTACATTTTCAAAAGTATGCACAAATAAATGAATAAAATAATAAACTTCTTTTGGATTAAACAGTATATTGATTGATTATACTAAATAATTGACTACTAAATAATAAAAAGTAATTATTTTATTTAAATTAAATCGTCAATTAAAAATAGACTATAAAACTTACGTCTAATAATAATTTTTTGAAAATTTTATATTGAACTGAATTTTATTTCCTATCCAAATTATACACTAGTTATACTCCATTAATTGCAAAAATAATAAAATTTCCGACTTGTATTATTTAAGATAATTTTAACATATTCTTCCTTAAGAGAAAAAAAAGTTATTTATGAATAAATTTTAATATAACTGAACTTTCCAGGCATAGATTTATTTTAATTGGTTAAAATATATTATATTAGTTTGGTGAAATATGATTGGTTAGATTATTTCATTTGAAAACTAGACTAGGATCCAAGTAATTATCCAAACTAATAAAAATCCTAGAAAATGAACAGTAAGTCAACGAAAAAATAAAACTTGGATTAGTTGATTACTCATTAAATTACAACAGACAATAAATAGAAGTCCAGTGAGGCAGTGCTTCGTAATGATTCTTTATGAGGTAGAATTAGAACAAACAGTGTATATTCCAAGTAACTTAAAAATTCAAGAGTTATATACTCAGTCAGATCCATATATAGACTATATATATCAAAATGTTGTTGACAGTTCGAGATGTAAAACTCACTGGATGACCAAAACATAGTTTCTAAGTGATTCAGAATATATGTTCGGTTTATGCAGTTGGACAGCTTTTGCATTTCTTATTCAATAATCCATAATCTTTTGCATTAACTTCAGGTTTGCTAAGAGTCAACGATTACATGGGAAACAGAAAATAGATCTTTATTCATTACATCATACATTGTGACCGTTAAAAATGTAACTCAACATGTTAATAAAAAGTTTACCGGAAAAAATGGTTTCATTTTAAGATATTTTTGATAAAATTTACTTTAAAATAGTATAGTTCACGAACAGTGACCATTAAGAAGTTTTTTTAACAACATTAAAGCTTAATACATAGGGATTTGAGAGGATTGCTAGATTTTCTAGCTCACAAAATAAACTGACTCATGAACCACTGAATTCAAGAACATTCGTTTATCGTTTGAACGACCAAAATGAGATGTGAGGAACTTAGGTTCGAGCACACGTCGGATTGCTGGAAAACGTTTCTACGAAGTTCTATCCTGCGATGAAAAATCTACCCAGCGCTTTCTTATCTTTAGCCATTACCTAAACGACATCATTATTTTGTTAAGCTCGTCTCTAGGAATGCTTAAACTATTACGGGTTCACCTTAGTCGAATAACGAGAACAATACAATGAACCAGCGTCCAGATAGGCTACTGTGATCTGATTGTCACAATCGTACCAGCAATAAGTCTTGATATAGTGTAGAAATTGTATTCTACAAACACCCACACAGCACAATATGAATCCAAGCACTCGAATTGCGTTTATTTATACTCTATAGAGACGTCCTTGGGAGAGACACAAAAATAGCGTACTAAGAGAATGCGTCAACCAATCACAGCCAAGAGTTCCCCTGGTGGGAAATGTGATCTCAAGGTCAGCTGAACAGTCCAAGTGAATTCTGCGGATCTAACATCCTCAAACAATTTCATAACGTATTATATAACTCCTTACAAGGGTGATAATGAGAATGATATGCATTAACGAGATTCCTATTACGTACTCGGATAAACTACGCACTTATAACAAATTATTTGAAACCTCTTACTCTTTGTAAGTTAATGAAGTACAATATTTTAAATCTGTATAAAATATGTTACTTAGTAAAATTAAAAGGAATCTGATTGTTTTTTTGGAATAACTAAAACAAAATGATCTATGATTTGTACATCACAACTGAAAGTAGACTTATTGAGAAAATGTCAATATCTCTCTATCTAAAATGACTCGTATTTCTGAAATGTGATTTAAATTACTTTTTTTGCGATTTTGTTATTATTATTAGTTTAAATAACATAATATATATGTAGACTATTTAATAAATAAAAAACTGGATAGTTAAATTTTTAACATATTTATTATAATATAAAATCGACTGTTGCATTAAAAAATATCTATAGCTCCGGTGAAGTTTCATTCTCTGAGGAAAATGATGTTTTTTATGGAACAACATAATCAGCACAAACTTGAGATGGAAGTGAACTACTCGACTTTCGCTGCATAGGACTTGTAGTTTGTCCTGTTGACCTTTATTTTTCATTGACTGTCATTGACCTTTAACCTGCAATTGTAATTTCGATCGATTCATTAGATACTAATTGTTCAAGGTCCTAAGCTCAAAAAAATTCAGTTTTATTCGTATTTCCTCTAACCAGTGTTTCAACATTTCTCCAGTAGCCGAAATTGTCCACACGCATTGATAATGGTGACCATGTGTCATGGCGTTTGACTGCTAATTGATGTTTATATAGGTGAAGCTGAAGGGGACGTCCACTTTGTCCAACGTAGTGTTTATCGCAATTAAATCAGTTGATAATCGTTCTTCTTTCTTTTTTCATTCTATCCTTCAGCTTGTATAGGATTGGTAGGTAGGATAATGTGACGTTAATGAAACGATGTATAATCCAAGTTTATGCTGGATATTAGAATACATTTCCCATTAGTTTACTTTTTGGCTGCGAATAAATTCTGAATTTTCACTGTTCTCTTGAAGTGCTTTTTGATAAGATGAATTATGAGTTGAAAAGGGCTAAATAATTTACTTTCAAATAGGTTATTTCTAAAATAAGAAATGATGCTTATCTTCCGAAATCCTTGATCAATTCAGAAGTATTTTCCCCCGAAAATTAGAAGCCAGTTGTTCCAACTTTTGTATGATTAATCGAAAAATGGATTAAAACCTGTACAAATAGAAGTCATAATGAAAAAAACTTTTTTGGAATACTAACGTATCACTTGACGACGAGCCAAATACTTCAGTTCTGCCCAAATAAAAAAAAGTTGTTTAATCCTCTCCCTTCAGTACTTGTCTTCACAGTCAACTATTTAACATTATACGTTAAGTACAGATTATGATATTTGAGTTAAGGTATGTCTTTACCAAGCCACTCAAGGTTTTTTCTTCAACATTAACAATAGGAACAATTTCTTATTGTACTTAAATAGTTCAATGGACAAGATGGGTTGTCATCATTGACCATTAACGATTAGTTTTCATTCACTGTCAAATTGTTCACTCACAATTCACATACCAAGAATGAGAATATTTCACTTACAGAAATTAACTTCCGTAAAAATAAATGTGAAAAATCGTTTTTTCTTTTTTTTATGCTACAAATTTAATTTACTTTATTTCTCTCATTAATTTTTTTTTTGAAAAATCAAGAAACAAAAAATGCATTATTCATTTCATTTTTTTCATTTTCCTAAATCTCTCGAGATGTTTCAAAAATAAAACTTTAAACATTAATTTTTTTTCTATTGAAACGAAACAGTGAAACAATGGCAGAATGTATGAATTGTTCCGACGCATAAATTTCAAATTTATTTATGCTAAAAAAACTTAATTCAAATTTAAGCTGAAAGAAGAATAATAAATCACATTTCGGTGTTTTTTTTTAATTTAATTAGTTAAAAACTAATATTTTAAAGTTCATTGAATTGTGTTTTTTGTGAATCAACTTTAATCAATGTTTGTATATATTCAATTAGGCAATAAAAGTATAATTGTGATTACTTTTTAAAGATATATACATATACAGGTAGATAGGGAAGGTAGGCAGTTAAGTATAACAGTGTTACATTTTAACAAGATTAATATTTTAGACTATCAGTAAAATTACACACTTTGTGTTGACACTAGTGAAAATTCATTAATTTACTTACTACAAGTGATATTTTTTTCTCTGATTTATTGAACATTGATTAAAGGTCATTCTGTTGTGTTCAATGGTTCCAATAGGATTTAATTTATATAAAAGTAATCAGTTAATTAATGTTAAAATTCAAATTGAATTAGTGAATTAGAAAAAAAAGAAGCAATTGTTAAAATTAAATTATCACACAAAATCCTTCATGAGATACAGTGAGTAGAAAGGTATTTACTATTAATTTGAATTAACATTTTTTAAAAAGTATCATTTCATCAATCTGAAACTCTTTTTCTGTCAGTTTGTTTTAAAAAATATATTAGAACAAAACATATAAACGAACAATATTATTGTTTTCGATTAGATCGTCATCTCAGGCTGCTTTACTCTAATATACATCAATATTTATGTATGAAAATGTTAAAACAATCAAAGCAATCTAGGATTAGTCAATAATCACAATGAAATGAAAAAGATTACGTCACTACATATAATAGGCGAAAGTACAAGTTGATGGTAGGAAGACGAGTGTTTACTGATAGTAGTAAGAAAGATAAAATACGATAACGAAAGTTTTATCAATTGTAGGTCAAACGTGGATAAATAGACTTAAAATAATCTAGTTGAGAAGACGTGACTAATGGAGTTCAACCCTGTCGGGTGTAGGCAGTAACTATCGAAGACAAATGGGTGAGGTTAGACATTAACACCGTTGGATCCCGGCCCAGTGGTCCGATGCTTAGGCGTTCGCATACAATGCCGAAGGTCCTGAGTTCGAATCCTGCGAGCAGCAGGAGTCGTGGATGCCCACTGCTGATGAGTTACATGCCAGGACGAAACGGCTGTTCAGTGCTTTCAGGTTTCTAATGGTGGTCTAACAATGATTGACTGATGATTTCAAATGTGTAAAAAAACACAAACGTCCGATATCTGCCCCAAAAAGTCATCACAAAACATTAAAACCATTACGTTATAAGAAGTGTGTACATAATTAGATAGTGAAGAATATAAACGGAAAGAGGCAGAGAATTACTAACAAATACAAGATGTGAAAATAATAATAAATAATAATAACAAAAATAATTTCAACTAATTATTAAACACAATCTCACATTACCTACTTTACAATTCAATAATACAAGTTAGTCAAAAACTCTGAACAATAAAGAAACTTTGTTGGCCAATAAAAATAAATGATAAATGAAACAGTAAAAATAATGACTTCATTCGTAAGTGAATGTGGCATGTTGAGAAGACTTAAAGATAACAACGATTTCACTTGAAAAACACATTTTTAAGAAATTCAAACTAGTGTTGTTACAAAATTATGTAATTCTAACCACTATTTATGTCTTTACATAAAATCAGTTTCATTACAGCTATTTGGAAAAGTAGTAAATTTCTTACAATAAAATATCGTGATGTTAAATCATTAGTAAAATTTTCAAAAGAAAATATGATACAGTGTTTTTAAATAATAATTATAATTTATATTGTAATTTTAAATATCGTTACAAATTAGTGAATTTATATGCATTAAACAATTACATATTCTTATTTTTATTGACATAAACACATATGAGCGTAAAAACACTTTTTATCAATAAATTGTCATCTGGTTCTATCAGTCATAAGTGAGGATACATAGTATAGTATAAGATAATTAGATACGAAATATACCTTCTTATAATATAGTTAAATGGTTAGCAAGTATTTTGAAACTATGCAAATAAAGAGATTGTGTTCGAGTTCATCCAATGGATTAGATATGCAACCGTTCCACAAAGTACACTATTATCTGTGCAAGCGCCAACGCAGTTCAAAAGTGTTCCAATGATGTAGACAATCAGCTGTATATGCGAATAAGTTGAAAAAATGGTAATAGATATTCAGATTACGGTAGACGTAATAATATTTATAATAATATATAATATATCATGCACGTGGATTGCGTGTTTAAAGCTGAAACACACAAAAATGTAGGTCTCATATCAAAAGACATCTCAGACAAACAAAAACAGATCCGACGTGATCACCTTTTATCAATAAATTGTCATCTGGTTCTATTGTAAGAATAAATAGTATAGTATAAGATAATTAGATACGAAATATACCTTATTATGATATAGTTAAATGGATAGTAAACATTTTGAAACTACTCAAATAAAGAGATTGTGTTCCAGTTCATCCAACAGATTAGATATGTAACTATTCCAGAAAGTACAATATTATCTTTGTAAGTGCCATCACAGTTCGTAAATATTTCACTGATGTAGACAATCAGCTGTATATGCAAATAAGTTGGAAAAATGGTAATAGATATTCAGAGTACGGTAGACGTAATGATATAAGCATATATAGAATATATATTATTTTATGCACGTGGATTGCGTGTTTAAAGCTGAAACACACAAAAAGGTGTGTCTCATAATAAAAGACATCTCAGACAAGCGAAAACAGATCCGACGTGATCACCTCAATAAAATTTGACACTTTTAGCCGATATCTGGATGATACTGGTTTTACCAGAGACTCTGAGGTTATATAGTGAAGTTGACCCAACTATGAGCTTCGCTTGCGTGGATGGAAATGTAGATTAGCTATTCTTCACAGATCTTTTAATTACAAGCTGGCTTGATGGGATAGTTAGGATAGAAACTTAGTTGAATAGTTATGCTCCTCTGATGAAAACTCGCACACTATTCGCAAAAGTAGTTGAAAAGGAAAATAATGCTATCACAATACTTTCAAGAGAAGCGGATAACCAAATAAGCTTTCAAGTTTGTTCTATTTATCAACTTATCATTTTGAAATGAAACTGACAAAGAAATAATAATACTGATACTAAGTGGAACATTTTAAATTATGTGTAATACAAGAAAAAACTAAAAGTTAGCTAAGTTTTCCTGGCTTCTAAACACTTTTCAGTGTGGTTATACAAAGGCATAGCTAAAGCTGTCAGTAGTTATATCTCAACCACAGCAAATCAAAAGGGTTATACAGCTAACGTCAGTCAATATATTTCAATAGTTTATCAGGTTAGTTTGTTTGTGCATTTTCAACATTTAAAACAGCAATCACATGGACTGAAAAAAAACATAAGCTCTCGAACACAAGTTCTCCGTTCAGTGTCTTCCTCCGTTTTAATTAATGTCATGCCCAGCAAGCTAATATTCATCTTAATCTTAAGATAACGAAATTAAACCGGTATGTTTACCAATATAGGGGATTTAGGCGATTATAATATTTTCACAGTTGAAATCACGAACTGATTCTAGTTTTTCGATTGTGGTTTAGAGAAGATCAGTTTGTGATGACAACTGTGAATATACTACAATCTCCACTGATCCCCTATGCTGATAACAATCATAGGCTTTCTAGTGACTAGCCGCCAAATGTAACTGACATCCTAGAATTAATACGTTACAAGTTCAGAAGTTTTGTTAAGAGATGAAATGTCTGTAGATGGAATAAGTTAAATGTACTTGGTCATAAAAGTACAAATGCTCGATCACAAAGACATCCTGTCTTGTACATTTATGTTCTATTAACTTGGTGTAACGACATTATAAAATATAAGTAAAAAAAGCTGCATGAAGGATATATGCACTTGGAAGAAAGAATAAAATTTGTTTTAAAAGAATCAAACATAGTCATTTCTTAAAAACAGTGGTGCAGTTTTTATAAAAGTACTACAAGGATAAAAGGGATTAATGTAAGCATAAATATCTAAAGATCCAAATGTGGAAACAATAGCGTCAGAGATCATCCGATACGTCTAAAAAATCAATCCAATGCCTTTTGAACGACCATTTAATAAGTTAGTTTGCATTTAGGCTTCTTAAATCATGAAGGATACTTCTAAATCTTTAGCATCTATTTCGTTACAAAAATTTCTTATTCCGATTCAGATTTATAGTGACATGAATTAAAATCCCATTTATTGCCTACAACATAACAAATCACTATCAGATGGATAAAACTTCCAAGACTATGTACTCATGTAAAATGATAATCTGGATTTCTCAAAGATCAGCAGCGAAAAGTCCAAGTTTGACTGTTAATCTAAAATAATATTAGTTTCATTTATATTGTTACCACTGGTATTTGCACGTTTTCATAAACATGACATTTGATTTTCGAAACTAGTGGCGGTTCAAATATTACGAGTACTTTCCAGTCAGCAAGAACAAAAATTCTATTCAAATAATGCTCCGTTTTTAATTCGATTACATAATTTGACCTAAGAAATCAATAGCTTAGAACATAAGTTAGTTTAAATTAAAAATAAATGGTATTTAAAACACATTTAATAAAATCTTGACATAAACTAATTTTTTTCAAAAATACATTTGAGAAAAAGACTACAATATATGAAATAACGATGTTTATGACTTCAAAATTATCAAGAAAAAAATAATACCACGAAATTTTTTTATTTCACAATACAATTGGACCGAATTCTATCATGCTTTTATTGGTAGAAATACAAAGGAAATACAAAAGGAAAAATACTCATTTGCACAAATTTACAAAGAAGTACACTAAAAATGACAATATTTTTGGAAAATTTTCTTCGCCACAGAATGAATTCATCAGCAACAATATGACGAAGTAAAAACTGTTTGGAATAACTGGAGGTTTCGGATTAATAATTTTCTTGTCGCGATAACCAATTTACGGATTTAGACTAGCGTCAATGTGTGTAATGTTAATAAACTATGCCAATTACGGCCCTAAACGTTTAGCTCCTACGCATTCAGATTAGGTGTTCTGATGAGTTGGCTTTACTTTCACTTGTAGAGATCTAGTTAGTTAATACTCCGATATTTTTTGTGTTACTTAAAATACCGAAATAAAATAGTTCAAAGTAAATTTCGAAAAAAACACGAACTTGTCTTCATGTAGTATGGAAAAAAATATTTAAAAAAATTATTTTGAAATATTTAAAAAATATTTAAAATTTAAATGTATTCCACCATTTTGTAAAGAGTAAAAAAATTAAAGCAAACTCTATCAAAATTATTCAGCATTTCATTTGAAACACATACTCGTAATCATAATATATTTATTTGTGTAAAATTTTGAAAATTAACTATATATATATATATATATATAAGTTTATGAAAAGCGGTAAAACTACAAAGGCGAAAAACTAATAATTTTTTTAGTGTGTGTGTGTCTGCGCATATATAGTTTTTAAAAATAATATTTCGTATACGAAAAAAAATCATAAATGATGATTTGTTTATACATTCAACATTATTATACAACAGATTTGTATAAATAAAAATTTCAATTATTAATGTAAATAAAAAAAAAACATCAGTTGTATATTTAACAAAAATTATATACAGTAGATCATGTCAATTATATGACAGTTGAATTTAAATAATAAAATCAAACATGACAATATGAATAGAATTGTCTAAAATTGATTTTAATTTTGATAGATAATGTTGACATATTTCTCGGATTCTTTTTTCACTCAATTTCTGAAAGTAATTATTTGTATCAATTAAAGAGTAACAACTAAAATCTATGGATCCGTGAACAACCCTTTCGTCCTGGTATGTAGATTTACTACAGTGTCCAATTATGACCTAGATAAATAGAGATCAAAATCACAATCTTCTAGCTCTATGGTTATATTTTATTTTTAATGACTAATTTTAAAATAAGAGAAAACATGATCGGTTAAAAAGTTGAGCCGTGTCTAGAATGAAGCGATTATCAATAATACTGATTATTGATCGTCTTCAATTGTTTGAAGTTAGAAATGCCGACAACTGGATGATAACCCCATAGTTTGTTCTCCCCCTCAGTAGGTTGTTGCTGATAGCGTCTGGCCAACGAATACGAAGTATTTTAATAAGAAAAGATGACTTCCTAATAATCCCTGTTTTTTAATGGTATCCCAATCCATGTCAGTCTGTAAAGAGAAGTGCTTAAAGTTACTAATCTTCATTAGCTCTCTGTTTCTATAAGATTTTCAAGTTAATGTCACGGTATACATATTATTTCTCCTACAACAGACTGAATGATTCTCTTCTAAAAATATTAGCACATCACTTCATTTGGATTAAAGTTGTAAGACATACAAAAACAAATACACACCTTAAGTAAAACTTAATCAACATTGAACATGTAACAAATTAGTTATATATACATATATATATATATATATATATATATATATATATATATATATATATATATTAGTTATATATATATATATGCAAGTATATGACTCCGTTCGAATTGGTTATTGAATTTCAGCAACCAAGAATTTATTGTCTTACATTTTGGATTTCATGTTAAATTTCAACAACAGCCACTGATTCACAGTTAAAAAGAAAGATCTATCATTTCACATATATCTCATTCATAACCTTTCATATCTGTTCTTTTTTTTTTCTTTCAAAGAATCATTTTGACATCCTTGTTAGCTTGTTAGTTTTATTTTTTTCGCCCCATTGAATAACAAACATGAACTTGTCGACAAAATGATTAGTCACAGCTCAATCTGTTTGATAGATATACTTTTTGTACGAAACATTCTTTTTTTTTCTTCAATATTGTTGTTTTAACTAACCATTTTGGATTTTGATTCAATGTTCAATATTTTTCTCATATTCTACTACATATACTCATGATACTTAAATTTGTTTACAAACTGATTTCATTGTAGTTGTTTTGTTCTGTTTTTTAATTTTTATTATTCAGATTTATTATGTCGGCAGGTGAGTAAGCAAAATTGACAAGAATGAAAGTATTTTTAAAAAAAAAATTTACTTCCAATATCATTCGAGGTTTGATATATATACTTTTTTTATTCTACTACTTAGTCTACTATAAACAATAAAGAAAAAGAGTATTTTAGAAAGTATTTTTGATAATATATATATATAAAATCAAATCACTATACACTGGATGTCTGTTTGTTTGAATGCAATGCAATGCCAATTGACTCATCGTTTCACAGTAATCACAGAAATCATCAAAATTACATACACTAACTTTTCGATCAGTTTGTATTCCTATGGGATTGTAGTAATGTAGAATGATAGCAGTTGATGTGAATACATGTGCTAATCTGTTTACTTATTTATTCATATGAATATCATCACCTTTATAGCGCACTTCTTTTTTAAAATAAATAAACAAATTTCAATTTTATTTACGCTATGTATACATAAAATAAAGAATTGACCAGTGTATGTATACAGGTTTTTTTGATTTTCTACAATCAAAGCTAAGATTCACATACAAAATATGTTTATTGATAATGTTTGAAGTTTTGACATTTCAGTGAAAGGCATTAATTTTGAAGTGAATGTGTAAGACAAATCACAGAGGAGATCAAACTTTTTATACCACAGATTCTAATAGAGATTTTTATTTTTTACAAATGAACTTAAACATTTTTTTCCACTTTCAAGAATATGGTTTTTGAATACAATGTTAAATCTAGGATGTGAAAAGATTTTAATGACTTCAAAAGAGGTAAATAATTATTAAAAAATGGGTTGTTTTTAAAGACGATTCAACTTGAAGATAACCAATATTAGGAAACACTGAAAACAAATGCCAACTGAATAGCCGCTTTGTTCAAGTTTTGCCACTCTTGAGGAATGCTAGCTCACTGCATTCTTAAAAAATATAAAACTCAGAATTTCCAAGCTCTGAGAAGAATCACCTGTTTTTATACTTATGAGTTGTTATTCAATAGTTTACATTTTCAATTCCAATCATTTCGTGATCGTTCATTATCATGATCTATTGAGCATTAGATAATAAAGTTTATTGTGAAAACTGATTCTTATTGGTATAAACTTTATCAGTTAAAGCTGTTAAATCCATACTTCTGAACAGAACTAATTAGATTAATAGAATGGTAGTTGTAAAAAATGAGCGTTTCCTTTTATTGTGTGTGGTGATAGTAGAGTAAGGAAGTAAAGTAACTGATACTTACTTAAAATACCCATTCATTTATCTTCGTTTCTCCTATTTCCCAACTGGTTTAACTTGGACGATAAACAAATCCACATCAGTTAATTTTTAGGACTGTAACGCAGTTTTAGTCAGGTGATGTCAGTGATTAGGTTTCGATGATGTACCGAAATCATACTGACTGGAAATTATTGTTTCATGCTAAGATATAATTATGATATGGTCTATCATATATATCCCACAACAAAGAATCCATTCATCTTAAGTTACTCTATTCAATTACCGATCTCGTTGCATACCACAACAAGATTAAGGTGTTAGGTTCGTCATTGGGTACGCTTGAACTATTACGGGTCCACCTTAGTCAATAAACGCGAACGAGATAATGAACCAGAGTCCAGGTAGGTTACCTTGATCCAAAAAGGGCAAAAGAGAAGTCTTGATAAGCGTAGAAAGTATATTCTACAAACACCCAGCAATCACAACACAATCAAGCGCACAAATCTCGTTTATTTATTCATCATAGAAACGTTTTTGGGACAGTCACAAAAATAGCATACTAAAATACACAGCAGCCAATCGCAGCCAAGCATTTTCCTGGTGAGAAATGAAATCTCAAGGTCAGTTGATCAACCCATGCTGGCAAACGTGAAATCCAAAATAAGGCATTTATCAAGAGAGTTCTGGGAATGCAACGTCCCCAACATAAAGAGTATGTAATTTATGCATCCTCTAAAATTACAGTGTTCTGTGGATCATTTCTATCATGTAACTTGAATGAATTTCGCACTTCTGATAATGTTGTAACAAATCTATTATTCTAATTAGTTGAATATATTAGGCAAAAAGTTATCAATGAGTAGTATCAGTTGAAACACTGATATAACAGTAATTTCATAACTAATAATCATCTGTTATAGAATCTCATCTCAAAAATTCTAGTTATTTTTATGATATTTATGATATATTTTGCCAAATGTTAAACTACCTGTATTTGAATCACAAGTTAGTTGAATAAGTTTATCTAAATGACTGTCTACCTGTCACAATGATATTTTTGTTCGCCTTAAGAATTATTCTTATATGCTTTACCAATAAATAGTGACAGCGCACAATTGAAACTAATTGATTTTTGACCGTCAGGAAAATTCCAAAATTCAATCAGTATTGGGGAAAAGAGTAAAACCATTAAACCAGCTGATAGTTTATTATCTCAAATGTATGATCAAACATGCTGAAAATGATACATTAATTATCAGAAGGTAAAACTTATTCATTTTGGCAATGAATTTTTGTAATGACTGCAAATGACTAATCTGAAAAGATGAATTAAATAAAGAGGAACATAAAATAACGTCAGTAAATATCATAAATATTTGCGCTTTACTTGAACCGATAAGCATGCTTCTGTTGAACTCATGATTGATGATTTCAAACATGCAAAAACACAAACCTCCAAAACTCTGTCCCAAAATATCGTAACAGTGCTCACTAGTGACTAGCTTCGTGAGGAAATTCTCGGTGGTCTAGTTGAGAAGACGTGACTAATGGAGTTCAACCCTGTAGGGTGTAGGCAGTAACTACCAAAGACAAATGGGTGAGATCGCGCAAAATCCCTAGATCAATCAGAGTTAGAAATTAACATCGTCGGGTACCGGCTCAGTGGTCCGATGATTAGGTGTTCGCGCACAATACCGAAGGTACCGGGTTCGAATCCTATGAGGAGCAGGAGTCGTGGATGCTCACTGTTGATGATGATGAGACGAAACGGCGATCCAGTGCTTCCAGGTTTCGAATGGTGGTCTAACAATGATTGATTGATGATTTCAAATGTGTGAAAACACAAACCTCCAAAACTCTGCCCCCCCCCAAAAAAAAAGAACTCATGATTGTCAAGATCAATCATCAATAAATCTGTTGCGTCTAGTGAATTATTATCAAAACTTTCCAGATATCTTTTTATTCTAAACATACAAAAAATTGTATAACTAAATTAATTTGCGATTAATTTTCTTTCATTTTCGTAATTTTTAATGATAATTAAAATAATCAGTCAAGTTCGAGGTGACTGTTCCTTTTTTGTACATGATAAGAAAACTATTACTTGATATATATTGTTGGTCAAATGTGTACAACAAATAATGGTCAGACGATTTCAGTAAACAAATGGTCCTGAGATTGAATCCTGCGGGGTGCAGAAGTCGTGGATGCGCACTGCTGATGAGCCCCATACCAGGACGAAACGGCGATCCAGTGCTTCCAGGTTTCTAATGGTGGTCTAACAATGATCAATTCACGGTTTCAAATAAAATTAAACTACTTAAATACAGTGGAAAAGGAAATTTATGCAGTTGGGTTATTGGATCAAAGTTTATTAAAAGTGAAAGTAAATACTTAATAATATTTAGATGATGAATTGTTTTGAGCTTCAAAGATATAAAATCGAATCCTATACAAGTTGAATAATACTTTATATTATCCACTTCACAATAAATTCATATAGACTAGTTCACAGAAATAAATTTAATGATAGATTTAGAAAGAAATAGTCCAGTTAATTTTTTTAATTTTATTTGTGTAAAATTTAAGCACCCAAGCATAAAAATATTCACACTACTTAATTTCATATCGGTGTTTGATTGTCACTTTTAGACATGATTTTTGTTATTATTTTCCCGGAAAATATTGTTAATTAGTATTTTTCACATATGGTGTAACAAAACTATCAGTGTCAAATTTGTTCAAGTGAAAGCTAATGAAAATGAAATGTTGTCACAACTATCAAAATTTTTCAGATATTGAATATGGTAATTGATAAATGGAATGGTGTTTTTCCAAAGTAACTACAATTTTTAAGTGTTGAATACAAAGTAGCGTTGCATCACTTAACTAAGTAACCAATAGTTATCAAGAATTAAAGTCGGATAATAATTTTGAGAGCAATAAGCAATAACAATCTATAGAATAAATGCAAATGATAAATGTCTACTTCAGTGAGGTAGATGACAACGAAAAGTAAGATTAAAATTAACACTTACGGTTTGTAAAACTCGAAGGAGTGTTAAGGGAATGGAAGAATAAGGAGGTGAATATGAATCTTTTGAGCACAAAGTCCGAGTTTCAAACGATGAATTGTCACAACTTCAGTTGTGCATGAATTCATCATTCAAGCGTTCTTTGAGCCAGTTCTTTTTAATTTGTAGAGGACTATGAACAATGACCAACGTGCTGGGAATTGACCTGAGCTTACTATATGGTTAAGGATTATGGTTTTAGTCTATTTGCATTGTATGTGCAGTAATGCTTGAATGTCCGTCTAACAAATGCACGCTTTTTATTGCCAATATAACTTGCTCTACAAGAGCAAGCAAACTGTTAAATAAGCACCGAAGAGGCCTAAAGTGGTACTTGTCCATTAAAATTTCCTGAATGAGTTTCACGCGACAAAAAATAACGGTTTGCAACTCTGCTTAATAAAATAGCTTTCGCTGGGATCTACAAAGTCAGTTTTAATATTCAGGCTACCATGTCTCCCCGGAATTCAATCTTTACGGAAAGTCTGTTTCTGGAACCGCGGAAGTACTTTCAACTGAATGTTTTGTTTTTATATAACTAATAATTACCCTGGGTTATAAGCCATTCCATAAAAGTCTTTGTCAGATTATATTCAGCTCATAATCAAGTACGTCCTCAATCCATATTCGTCGAGCTTTCGACTTTATGTACGCTGATCGTTATAGAGACTCATTTGAATTTCATCTTAGTAAAATTCCAATCAAGTGTAACTTTGAATTCAACTCCACTTGTATTGTGAACCTAATTGGGTGGTTTGTATTGTTTGATTAAAGTCATTTTCTTCGCAGATGATAACAGTATCATCCATCTCTTATAAAAAAACTACCTGCAATTGTATAACGTTTAGAGAATGATACCCCGGAAATGAAAATTTTCTTCTCTGAAATACATCCATTCATTTTAATGGGTCAATAGACTTCGTTTTTTTAAAATATAACACTGATTTCTGCTCATTGATTAATGGATTCAAATATATTGACAGTATAATGTAATGAAACTGAATGTATGCAAGGTAACTAACAGTGGAATTCAGGACGCGCATCCAAACCCATTTAGGACTAATAAGCTGGATTTATCTGCATCCTAGAACCTCGTCCCAAGTATCGTTTGCTTCAAACACCATCAAGTTATCCAAATGGGCTTCAACGCGCTTCCTGAATTCTACTGCTAGCCATAATGCATCCACCGTGTATCAACTTGTGTCACAATGGTCAGATCAAGACAATTCTCATCAACCAAAATCGATTAAATTTGAGTTAAAAATATCAACAATAGAATATTTCAAACCATTTCAAATTGAAGTGAAATATGATCGTCTCAATGAGCTGTTCAATTTGATAAATTAGCAGCTGACCTAATAAAGGATAGATTTAAATCTCAATTCTGATAAAAAAAATTAATCTTTTCCATAAAATACATACATATTAAGAATATTAAAGATTCATATTGTGAAAATTAGAACAACACATTTAAGCGAACAATACTGTTGTTTTCGATTAGATCGTCATCAGGCTATACTCTAACATGCATGAATATTTCTATATGAAAATGTTAAACCAATCAAGGCAATTTGAGTCATAATCACATGCTGGGAGATGTTCACTCATTCGCTGGGTAAGTTACATATTACTAATCAGAATCTACCACAATTATTAATACTTATGTATACCCGTCTGTTTTGAAATAACAAATGCAATATTCATGAAGCTTGTAATTTTCTCGATTTCGACACTTCTACTCACCTATGACTTGATACAGGATCTAGGCAAAGATCTACAAAATCTTCAATGAGCATGGTACTACTGACTAACTGCGTTGTAATTTCATAGTCTGTGACTCTCGGTAGATTTCCAGTTGATATCCATTAAAAACGGAAAATTAAATTCGTGCTTTTTTTAAATCCTTAAAACATTACCTACACAAATATAATTTATCTTTAGGTTAATTTCTTAACACTTTTAAACTGAAAATAAAATATGAAAAAACATTACAATATATACTGACAAAATGTTTCATTATATACAGTCGAAAGTTGTACTGCTACAAATTTTATTACTTTTTTATTTTTATGGAAAAAACGTGAAATAAATAAAACTTATTGGAAAATAACGAGCGAGAAAAAAACCCATAAAAAGGAGGCTTCAGTGAATGTAACTCATCATCTATAAACTATGGTTTACAATGTTTAGAAATGATTCTAATATATCTGATTAGATTAGTGCTGAAGGATTTAATCATGAAATTGATTTTTGTCTTCGATAGATCACAATGGATTTAATAAAAAAATTGAGATAAGTTGTGGTGATGTTTGGTTCTCTGAGCTAGATGTTTTGGTTGTGGAGCTTTCATTGTTCTTCTTTTGCGCCATTGCAAACGATTTTGAGCCATGTCGTTCAAAATCGTTTGCAATGGCGCAAGTGCATCCATTCTCTGAGCTCTCTCAAATCCTAATCTTCTGGATTCGTCAGAACCTCTACGTTTGTCTTTCTAACCTTATCGCTCTGAATTATACTTCTTGAATAATATCTTCAAACCCTAGTCTTCTTCATTACCATTAATACCTCTACTATCTTTATCACTATGGGATTTGAATTGACATTTGCGTCTCTGTGCTAATGTGATATGGCAACATGAACTTATGTACATACGTACGAAGTTCTACGTTGCAACTGACTGACTCTTTTGAACAACATCTTCAGCACAAACTTCAGATATAAGTGAACCATTCGAATTTCTCCACGTTTGACCTGTAGCTTGTTCAGTTAACCTCGATCTTGATTGGTTGTTGTTGATTTTAAACCTGTGGTTGTTTGCACTCACCTTTTTCAAACGTGGAGAAATTCGAATGCTTCACTTCTATCTGAAGTTTATGCCGATGATGTTGTTCAGAAGAACAACGAAAGCTCCACAACCAAAACATCCAGCTCAGAGAACTAAACACCACCATCATCATCCACCTGAGCTACAAATTTTCCCCACCATCTGAGATATGTTGTACTTTATAATCGAATTCAGTGGTAAGTGGTTGCAAGTAATCAGCAGGAAACTCAGAACCTAGTTTTCATGTAACCTGAAAGTCCTTTGTAAAAAACACTTGTTTCTTGATGATTAAATTACTTTCTTTAAAACAAAAATATTAACTAAACTGGAATTATGCAAATTGATTTTGAATTTGTGGTTTCGTGTTATCTATGAGCAGAAGATCTAATATATCTTCTAGAATAAAGGATGATGTATATAAATTTTTATGAAAAAAATAGTGAGTAAAAGCAATCAAGTAACTTGCATCAACTAAAATACTTTTAGAACGCTAGAGATCTGAAATGTTTGAAAAAATTATGACAGACAATTTGATGAATTCGATAATCATGAGAAGAGTATTAATGTTATTGAATTTGACTGATTGCATTTGGATAAGTCACATGAAATGAGTTTGTGAAGATTATAGAGCCCTTAACAAACAAATTACGTTAGATAGGTAACCGGTAGCACACATCCACGATATTTGAAATTTTGAACTTGTTACAGCGTATTACCGTATTCCTGTGGTACCGGGAAATATACCAAGAAAGGCAGCAATTACCCCATTAGGGTTATTCAAATTTTTGCAAATGCCCTTCAGATTAACTAATGTGGCTCAAACCTTCCAGCGTTCATTGACCAGGTCGTTAGAGGTTTCGCAGGAGCACATGCATTTATCGATTACATACTAGCATAGTAGTGGAAGCCGTACTACAGCAGTTAGTAAATGGCACATGGGAAACGACTTTTGTTTTTCTCAAAGAGAATAAATCTTACTCAAACAAGGTACCTGACGACTAAACGCGAACTAACCAAAAGCTGAAATTACACTAAGTGATAGAGGTGGGATGCAGTTTGTTCACATTCAGACAGAAGCGCATCACACAGAAACTATTCCTTTCCATTTCATACCACTTAAACTAATAAATTTTGGTTCAATTGTTTACATTTTTAAATTCAGATACAAATTATTCAAAGTTTATCTCAACTAATGAACTTTGGCGGTGTCCTATTGTACAAAATGCATGCAGTTACAAATGTGAAATGATGAATTGTCAATAATTTTTGATAGAATCAATATACAGGACCAAATAAGTCATTTTATGAGTTTTCCTAACAGTTAAATGTGAAATTAGGAACGTTTCATAACATATGACAAAATACACGAAGGAATAAGTAATGAGATAGTATAGTCGACTTGTAGCACTAGGATGATTGTGTTACTTATCGGTACTCTAAACTAGGTGGTTCCTAGTATTGTGTCCCCGGTTCCACTGCTACATACGCGATTCTCATCATGCGAAATGATAACATGAAAGATTAATATAAATAAGGATATTGTAGTGTGTGCTAATAAACTGAGTCCACATGACTAGTCCCAGCTCTTGAACAAATTAATTAATCCATTATTTTCTAGTTAATCACACGCCTTTCGATCTTGTCAGTTAATCGCTTATAGCTTTGGTTGTTTTTACTTGTGTGTCTATGTACATTAATTGCTTCATTTATTGCATGACTGGTTTGCTTCTGTCTGACTAAAAAAACCCTTTGTCATGCTTAATCACATTTAGTTGGCTCACTCGCCTTCTCCGCTTAACTTTGGTTCGCTTCACCAGTAAAATTCGCATTCAATTACACGAAAGTATGAAATAAAATCCTCCACAAAACCGAAATGTAATTTACGAAAAATCGAATGGAAGATTTATTTCATAACATGTTCAGTTGTTCCTACAAATTAGAATTAGATTTCAGGCCACCAAAACGAACTAACCCTCCATAAACACGCCATTGTTGCAACCGAGACTATACTGTGGTACCTGAACAGGAAAATGATGATTGGGCAAAACAAATGAGAGCACGTAGACCTTAGATGTGGTTTTATTTGACAACCGAATATATCAAAATGCACAAACTTTTATGGGATTAATAGTCATTAATAATCAGGTTTTTGCACAATAAAATGATACTGATTATTCATTAGACTACTGAATAAAAACTGATAAACAACATCATAAAGTTAAACACCTATGACCAATAACCATCACCAATGTGATTAATCTTTAATATCTGATTACGTGTAACAGAAAACTCAGAGAAAAATGAACGTCGTACGTCAATCATATTAAAATCAATTAAGTCTCTGATGACACTATTTGATTTAGACAATAATATCAATACAAGCTTCACCCAGAAGTGAACTACTTATATTTCCTTACGAAAGACATTTACTTTATTTCTGTAATTAATCAGGTGTTTTATAGTAAAACCACTGAACTCAGGATAACCAACTTCATCAAAACAAAGGAATTATTTTGGTTAATATCATACATGATAACTAATTCATCGCTTGTCAAATAGTAACTTTTCTCTGCTTATAATATCTATCGTCTTGTAGTTTACATTGAAATGATAAATTTATGTTATATCCACAGTTATGTTTTCAATTCATTCAAATAATTTCATCAATTGAATTCAAATGAATTGTTACATTTGTAATATGTGAAAATGAATAGGTGTAAATGCGACAATGTATATATATTTATTCGCTTGTTTATCTTCTGTTCAGTAATTTATTTTATTCATGATTCTGTCGAATTTCTGTCCTCTCGCTTATATAATTTTTCAAATAAAACTTATCTCTATTTAGTCTCTAAAATCGAATTGATTATATCTTCTCTCAGTTCATTTTTTTATTTCTAAACGTTTAAATAAGTAATGTTTACTCATTAATAAATTGTTTTTCGTTGCATGCATTTGATACTATTTAACCCTAACCAAAGTTTAATCCAGATTAAACAACGTGTGGTAGACCCCAAACATTTAGTCATTGATTCTTCCCTTCCTATCACTCTGATCGTTTTGCGACTAAAGTTGCGTCGAATTGTTGAAGAGCGGGTTATTTAGAATTTAAAATGCTGAACTATGAGTAAGAAACTAGTTCGTCATTGCTATAGTTTTATCATAGTTGGCTCTTGAGTCCACAAAAACGCCACTACTTTTCTTATATTATTATTAATATTATGACAGATATCTGTATTCCGGACTATTATTTATCACTAAAATTGTATTTCTTCGATTGTAAATTTTGGGTCTAAATTTAACATCTCAATGTTAAATACTTTTCAGAAATTCCAATTCTTGACAAAGTGTTGAGGAGGTTAGATCCATTGAACTCACTTGGAAAAAGTCCTAATTTTAGACGTTTTATGTTTTCGCGCATAAGTCACTTAGTTGACCTTCAGCTTACATGTACCATTCGGAAAATACTTGACAGTCATTGGCTAATAGAGTATTTTAGTAAGCTAGTTTTGTGGCTCTCCCAAGGACGTTTCTATCATGTATAAATAAGCTCGATTTGTGTGTTTGTTGAGTGCTTGTAGAATATACTTTCTACGGCTTATCAAGACTTCTTGATATAGTTAGCCGCGGACAAAAGGACTAGAAAAGCCTATCGTGTCACTGCATCATTTGTCTTCGTTCCGTTTACCTAGTCAGGTGAACTCGTAATAGTTTCAATCATATCAATTGACGAGCATACCATAACTCTTTACTGAAATCTGTGTGGTAGGAGCTCTCTTTAATTTTATTCGAATTAACATGCTATTGGTTTTCAGATATCCAGTTTAACACATTTATCAATGATTAAGCGGCTTTGAATACCTACTTGTTACAAAGCATTCTTCCGGTAAATTAATGAGTATCTTCGAATTCATTAATTTTAGTAGGGGTTAGCAATCTTCCGTTGTTAATGCCTAGAACTGCAACTGTTCAGTCACTGTTGCCAAATTTTTACGCTGAGCAAACTTTCTATGTACGCCATTTGAAGCGAAAACAGTTGGTTCTATTCTTAGGTTAGGTATCAACAGCGTGGTTGAGGAACATTCGTTTGACGAGCATTTTGTATTCCACTGCAAGCCGAATATTGATGATACCATGTTATTCGCAGTTCAACCTATCAGTGAGTACGTGATAGCTATTATCATATATTTCATTCTCTCATAACTTTAACTCTGTTACCTGATTTGCTGCTCAAATGACTTTAAAGTGTTCGTTACCACTGTCTTTTTCTGTAAGTATAATTATTTTGCAATAAACCATCTGAAGATATTGGTAAACAGTTTCGCGTATATTTTTTATTAATTTCATTTGTTAATCACGACATTAATTACCTACTTACTCCTGTTACCTCCAATAGAGCATAAGCCGCCCACCAGATTTCTCCACCCAACTCTGTCCTAGGCTTCTCTCTCCAGTTCTTTCCAATGTTTGTTCATTCCTCTCATATCTTTCTCTATTTCTCGGCGTAATGTATTCTTTGGCCTTCCTCTTTTCCTTTTGCCTTCAGGGTTCCATGTGAGGGCTTGTCTCGTGACGCAGTTTGGTGCTTTTCGTAGTGTGTGTCCTATCCACTTCCACCGCTTCTTCCTGATTTCCTCCTCCACTGGAATCTGGTTTGTTCTCTCCCACAGTACGTTTTTGCTGATAGTGTCTGGCCAACGAATCCGAAGTATTTTGCGTAGACAACTGTTAATAAACACTTGTATCTTCTGGATGATGGCTTTCGTAGTTCTCCAAGTTTCCGCTCCATACAGTGGAACTGTCTTGACATTTGTATTGAAAATCGTGATTTTGGTTTTGTTTGAAAGTTGTTTGGAGTTCCAGATATTTTTCAACTGTAGAAATGCAGCCCTTGCTTTGCCAATCCGCGCCCTCACATCTGCATCGGATCAACCTTTATTGTCGATGATGCTGCCCAGATATGTAAAGGTGTCAATGTCCTCCAAGGCATCTCCATCAAGAGTGATTTGATTGGTGCATGTTGTGCTGCAACGGAGAATCTTACTTTTCCCTTGATATATGTTGAGACCTACTGCTGCTGAGGCTGCTGCTACATCGGTCGACATCTCTTGCATTGGATGTTGCGTGTGCGTAGAAGACCCCGGTGATCTGCGAAGTCCAGATCGTCCAGCCGCGTCCTAGCTGTCCATCGGATACCTTGCTTCCCTCCAGATGTTGGTGTCCGCCTGTAGAACGTTCGGGGCTACTGCCGGTCTCAAGACTGGATAAAGGAGGAGGTTGGGCATGGGGTTGGCGACCCCATCCCACCAAAAAACTAACTTGCCAAAAAAACGTTAACCAGAACAAATAATCACAACATCTGATCTAATTATTATATGACAAGTAAATCACAATGATACATAATACTCCAATTATATACTCAACCTTACCTATACCTTGCAAACAAACTAGAAATTTTAAATTTCAGATATATTAGTTTAATTTATTTATCAAAATTTTGGATAGTAGTTTATTGAAACTATGTGGTATCTGACGATATATTCATTCAAAAAGATATTTATTTGCAGAGTGAATTGAATTGGTTTCAATAAAATTTTTAGATCAGCATCTTTTCAGCATATTTGATTTTTTTAAGGGATGGGTTACTAACCACATGCAGAAAGCTCCTCCTTGGGATCAGTAGTTATCCTAGAAGGGGTCCAGGTAGAGTTCAGAGTGTAATAATCAAGCTCTAACGTGAAAGTGGTCTAGCATAAATACTAAGTATTCTTACGCCAGTCTATTAGTTTGGTTAACAAATCATTGAAAACCAAGTAGCAATGGATGAATGTTTTGTCTTCCCATAAGACTCTTCAACAAGAAACATCCATCACCCTACCACTCATGACCAGCAAACCACACAGAATGATATTAAACTATAAATGTAACTACATCCAAACTTGTTAAACCCTTAGCTATATACAAAATTTTAAACATTGCTTGTATTTTTAGGGAGAAATTGTTAATTACACTAAATTTACATCATCTACGCGATAAATTTGTATATTCATATTCTGAAGTGTATTTTGCTATCGTAACATGAAAAATGTTCCTTCACATTAAATCATATATCCATACAAGAATTGACTTCCAGCACCGTATTCAGAGTATTTCTCAAAACTCATTTTACAAATCCCCTTAAACTGTTGTTGATTTTTTTCACTGAATTGAATTTATTCAATTTTACTTTGTAAAATTAAAGCAATTCTTAGTCATACTGATTGTTTATTTTACAAATCAAATTATATAAATTATAAACTATAAATAAAAATAGACTGTTTTATATGACGCCAATAATAAGAGAAATGAGTATAAACTTAATCAAATAAATAGCAAACAATAATTACTGTAAAGACATGCCTCATTTTTATAATCACATCAGTTTGTCTAATCAAAATGACGCCTAGATTATTTATTACACTGTTGTATAAGAGATAATAATGAGAAGAATCTATAGTTTTGATTTGTGGTTTTTGTATGCACACATAAATATGTGTAATATGTGTTAGAAACATAATTTTTAACCTAAAAATGACTCAGTGTGACTGGAGTGTGTATATTATACCGGTAGGTCAGTTATACTAATCACATTTGCTGTAAAGCAATAATATTGACAGTACATACTGGAAATTAACAATACAAAACAGTTTGTTTACAAATACACATTACCAAGTATTGTGCTCCAAACGTATTACCTAGAAGTGAAATTTCTAAACCAGTAACTTCTTTGTAGATAACTTGAATTGAAGTAAACTTCATATTCGAATATAGTTAGACAGTTTGATCAATCTGAATAACTACTGAATATAAGTTCCTATAGGTCAGTAACGATATTTCGAGTCAACGATTTCTAAACAAATTGATCAGCTTTATATATATATATATATATATATATATATATATATATATATATATATATATATATATATATATATATATATATATATATGTACAATTGTAGAGCTTGGTAATAAATTCGTTAAAAAGCGATCTCTTCTCTGAACTTCGTGTTTTTATCATTTAAATAGGAATTTTATGCCTTTATAATTTACGTTCTTTAAAAGACGCAACAGTGGTTTATTTAAAAACTGTACCAATACAGAACTGACTAGTAATAATCAGGCTACAAATTTTCTTCGAAGATTATCTTTACACGTCTTTGTGTTAAATGATTACTTAATTTGTAAGTAGTGATGTTAAATATCATACTTTTGTGAACTTCATCATGAAATCTATGATCTGAAAAATCTTTTGGCTTGATTTAGTATAGATATTTACATAGGTAATATTCTTTAATTTAGGTTTCAATAAAGATTTTTAAACAAACATTTCAATAAGATAACTGACATTTTTAGCAGTATCCACTTTGTATCGCTAAACATTAGTCAATTTACTATATACACTTACTAATTTTATTGACTAATAAAGATATACTAACTCATTTTTCCACTCATCTGTGTCTGACAAGGAACCAAACAGGACTAGAGAAAAAGATCATTAGTCACTACGTGGGATGATATCACATGTAAATATCTTAATCATAAAAGTCATTCAATGGTAACGTTTCAAACTGTAAAATGTGGTCGAATCAACAAGGAAGGACTAATTCTATCAATATTAGACGTTCACCTTATTGACGAATGTCAATTAGCACAGACACAGGACCATGAGTGATTACTTCCAACCTCCAGTTCCCTTACAGAAGCTTCCAGTTGTCAATACACATCAACATTACTAGGAAATGTCAGCTTTAAAAATTTCGTAAACTAAAAAAATGAATAAAATCCACAGTGATCAGTAACTTACTCAGGAAACAGCTTTTGAGATCTCTATTTGTTTTTTTGCTTTTCACCTTTAGCTGTAATTCATTTGATTTATTTTCCGATGGCGATAATTCACATCTTCAACTTGCTTTATCATGCAGTATGGCTGATTGTTCGTTACTAAATTTGTAACAAAGAATGATTGTTTATTTTTGCTTCCCTGTTGAGTTCTGTTACTTATACAATTAATCAACTCAATTGTACTTTAAATTAATTTTATTAAGGATTAAAAATAGTTTATATCATCGACTGAGCTCAGTTTTATATCTATTAAAGACTAGGAGGCAGGAGTATAATATTGTACATACTTGATTCAACTAGGGATAGTATAAAACTATCCTACTGATTCTCATGAAACTTTTCCTTACAACACTATCAGATTAAAATAAATTTTAAACTGTTAAACTTATAATTATCACTATAGAGTTCCGGAGATTGTTGAGTTTCAATGAAATCATGAACCGCTCGACGTCAAACAATCATCAAAAACTTCTTGGTCACTGAGCCGGCATCCAGCGGTGTTAATTTCTAACATCAGTCAGTCTCTGGTAGTGCGAGACCTCATCGATTGTCTTCGGTGGGTGACCGTCTCACACCAGACACTAACAATTAGTATTCAGCAATATTAGTATTCAATAAGTTGTTACACTTAACATTTATTTGATTATTCAGAAAAAAGATTATTAACATCTTAGGTTAGAATTTTGCATGAATGCAATGACAATTTTACTGTTTCATAACAATTGATACTTAAATTCACTTTGATAAATTGAAAATAACATTACAAAACACAAAAAACAAAAAGTCTATTATATTGATTCTTATTTTGTCTTAATAATAGATTTGTTTTTGCAAAAAGTACATTTATCAAAACTATGATTTAAACAATAATAATTCAATGTTCAATCTTTGTTGCTGTTGTTTTAGTTTGTCTATTTCAATTAATTAATTAATTAATTTAAAAATTATTTGTTCTACACTACAATGTACATTTACTTTCTAAATAAAATCATTAATTATTAAATTGCTTTTCATAAAACAAAAATGGAAACAATTATAAATAGCATAAAGTATCATCCATTAGAAAAATGCTGAATGTTTATAATTTTACAAAAAACGAGCTTGATTGAAAAGAACAGTGTTTTAATTTTCTTTCTGTTACTACTGTTAATTTAGTACAATAGAATATTTTAGATAATTGTAATAATTACTAGTTGATAGAAATTCTTTCCTTATGCTTCCTTATCCTTATGTTTCTGCCTTTATCATCGTTTTTTTTTGTATGTTGTAAAGCCGATAATATACTGACTGTTAATCCTGTTATTAAAATTTACAATAGATTTTAAACTGAATTATGTCTTTATTTATATATACGCATGCTTATTGTCAGAGAGAGATAAAGAGCTAGAGATAGAAAGAGATTCACAATCGGTTGTTGTTTACTGATTACATAATAGTTTTTTTTAAATTTTCACATTTCAAATGAGAAACTGAAAAAAAAATAACGTCACAACTAGTTGATTCGAAATAAAGAAAATAATCATACAAAATTTAATCTTACTAGAAAAAAGTTTTTTTTAGCCAAGTTGCCGAATTTAGCTTTTTTCTATTTTTGAACATTTAAACTAAACAGATGTTACGCTCGTCTCTAGGTATGCTTAACTATTACAGGTTTACCTTTGTCGAATAACGAGAACAAAACAATGAACCAGCGTCCAGGTAGGCTACTGTAATCCATTGACCAAAAGGTATCAGCAAGAAGTCTTGACATAGTGTAGAAATTGTATTCTACAAACACCCAGCAAGCACACAATCAGTCCAAGCCCTCAAATTGAATTTATTTATACTCTATAGAGACGTCCTTGGGAGAGTCACAAAAAGAGCACACTAAAATGACACGGTAACCAATCACAGTTAAAGATTTTGCTAGTGGGAAGTGTGATCTCAAGGTCTATGGATCAATCCATGAAATAAAACCAGAATAAAGATATTTATCAAGCGAGTTCTGGGTTTCTAACAGCCCGAAAAACAGACTAAATATCAATGGCTAAAAGAAGAATTAAGTTACGTTTGAATAAAGAATTCATTGTTGACTTTCGTTATCTACCTGCCCTACTTTTATTTCGACTGTAAAAGGAAATCATCTTTAAACTAATATACACATGAGTATATTAGTGAAGACAAAATTAAATTGGAAATTTCAAAATGAATTATTTTCCTTTGGTTTTTGCTTTTATGTGAATAAATAAATGAAATTTATAATGATTTGTCATTATTCAATTAACTACTGGTTGATTTCAATACGATGAATAGACGTTTGAAAGAAATGAATGAAAAAAGATTGTTGTGAGAGTGATTTCACTTAATTTGATATTATGATGTGAGAGAAAAAAATACCTATCGAAGTAATATTAATATAGTTGACTCGTGTAAGATTGAAGTTTGAATTGAGTAATAAACTATCTAGGTAGGTTAGATACGCTTCTAAACCAGTTGAAATCAAAATGAGTGATTGGAAAAATACGGTTCTAGTATTCACCATAAATATAAATATACAACATTACCTAAACAAATATTACCAATCAGTTATTCCACCAACAGTTTTTCAATTAATCAAATTCACAGCAGCGAATAAGTGATATTCTATTCCTCCTGGAAAGATCAGATTCGTTCAAAGGATAATATTTGGTTGCTTTATAACACAGAGTGTTTCCTATTCAGGAAGAGTGCTTCAATTCATAGTCAAAATGCACCATTCCAGTTCAAGCAAGCAATCTAATCAAAAGAGGAACAAATCAATATGGCTGTCGCTTAAACAGTCAGCCAGTCAGTCAGTCAGATGCAACGTAGAACTTCGTACGTAAGTACATTAGTTCATGTTGCCACACCAAATCAGCACAGAGATATAATTGTCAATTCAAATCCAATAGTAGAAGAGTTAGTAAAGGTATTAGAAGTAATCGGAGAGGTTAGGATTAGAAGATATTATTCAAGAAGTATGATTCAATAAGATAAGTTTAGAAAGACAGAACTAGAGGTGTTGAAGAATCCAGAAGATTAGGATTTAAGAGAACACAGAGTATAAATGCAACGGCGCCATTGCAAACGGTTTTGAGCCATGTCCTTCAGGGTCTCTAACCATCGATTATTATCATCTCGCGGACCCCAACCAGGTAGTCGACAACTACCGACATGACTCAAACCACTTGCCAATGACTTCATGGATTTCTGTCGCTTAAACAACATATATGCAGCTCAGAAAGAAACATATAAATTTAGTGAAGGCAAAGAAACAGAAACTATGATAAAATACAAATATTTTCATCTCAAAATAGAATCGAACAGACTGACAAAATGTACAACTGAAAAAATCAATGGGGATATATTACAAACGTATATTGGGAGGGGTTTTCACAAACAACACCTTCAATAATGGATTTTACAACTAGTAGATGCAAATTATTATAAACATGGAAAATGGTTCGACTATTCATTGATTCATATATATAGGTTGTTTAACATGATTCAATGTCAGTATAATGATTTTATATCTTATTCTGAAAATGACCATTTTGATTCTCTGCGCTCCATAAGTTTATACGAATTGATTACAAAAGTATTTTTATCTTAATTCTATATAATTTTAACTTGTATTATGTTTTACACACTGAAGAAATGTGTACAAGTAGCCTGAGTGCTCCTACCATAACTATCAGCTAACCGATAATCTGTTTTAAATCGTCATTTCTTGGTTTCTCTTAAGCATATATACGATTGATGTCGCTTATTATTAGTGATAATCGAATTCGCTTCGTCTTTTATCTTGCTGTTTTACATATTTTGAAAGAAATTTATGCAATATTCAGTTACAGCTTTTTATATTTCACCGGTCCCAGTGTGAACATCAAACACATTCATGACTAAATTGCACTTCATTGAATAAAATAAAATAACGCTAACAAATGCAGCTTCAATCATTTGTCGTAGATTTTCACTGGTGGTTTATCGACTACTTCGTGAACGGGCTGCATCAATGCTTTCTTTAAATGAATATTTCGCCAATGCGAAATCATCAATCAATCATTGTTAGACCAATATTATAAACCTGAAAGCTTTGGATGGCCGTTTCGACCTGGTATGGGGCTCATCAGCAGTGCGCATCTCGTGCGAAATCTCTAAATCAACCAGAGTTAGAAACATTAACACCGTTAGGTGCCGGCCCATTGATCCAGCGGTTTGGCGTTCGCGCACAAGACCAAAGGTCCCGAGTTCGAACCCTGAGAGGTGCAGGAGTCATAAATGCGCACTGTTGACGGGTTAAATACCAGAACGAAACGGCCGTTCAGAGCTTCCAGGTTTCTAATTGTGGTCTAACAATGAATGATCAATGATTCTTACATTCTAAATTTGATAAAATTTAAGTGTTAACAAAGTAAATCAAAAGGGGATTCGGTAAATTGTGTTAGCTACACACACATTAAATGTATGTATAAATATTTCTCTATGCTATTCATAGTTTCCGGGTGCTTATTGTTAATCAGTCCAATAAATTTATCAATAACTAATATAAGTGTTGATTACTATTTATAAAAATATTTAATGGATTTTGACATTACTAAAGTTTTCTTATCATTTTTAGACTAATTAAAATATCATACCAGAACAATTATTTCTAGCTATCATCACTTTAGTCTGGACATAACTTTAATCGTTTACTTATGAGTAAAATCGATTCTCCAGTTTTTAATGAACATTTAAAGTAAATTTAGTTCAATCATCTCACACAGTATCGTAAATTTAATAAAGTAGGAAGTGTTGAGTGTTGAAGGTAACGAAATTGTTGTGAGATGTAAAGGCCTTAGCTTAGATCCTTGATGGAGTCATGAGTAAGTTTTGTTGTCATTGTTTCATTGTATGACAAACAGATATTCAGCTCTTCTTGTTATTCGATAATTTGTTTTTGTAAATATCAGTCAGTAAAAATAACGTATTACTCTGTTTAATTTCTATAACATTTGTTTTATGCTCGTCATTTGATATGCTTGAAACTATTACAAGTTCACCTTAGTCGATAAACGAAAACGAGACAATGACCCAGTGATTCGATAGGCTTCTCTCATCCGCTGCCCCAACTAACTGAAGGAGATGTATCGAAATGGCGTAGAAAGTGTATTCTACAAGCGCTCAGTAAATTTGAGGCGTACAATCACACAAATCGCATTTAATTATACATGATAGAAACGTCCTTGGGAGAGCTACGAGAGTAGCTTACCAAAATAACATATAAACCAATGACAGTCAAGGATTTTCCCAGGGGGGAAATGTAATCTCAAGGTCAACTGATCATCAGTCCATGAACGAAATCCGAAATTAGGACCTTTATCAAGTGAGTTCTGGATATCTAACGTCCCCAACAAGTTGTTAGCGATAATGTTTGTCTTTTCCTTTCTATTTAAATAAGACACAGTCGAAAGAATCTGTTGATTGGAAAAAAATCAATTGTAACATTCTTCATAAGATGCTACGGAAATGATGACTTATAAGTGGCGTTAAAGTCATACATTTAATAACCAATAGACTATCGATGTGTAGCTCAGAATCGGTTGCATTGGGGCAGATGCATCCACTATTGGTGTTCCCTCAAATTCTAACCTTCTGAATTCCTCATCATCTCTCTTTTTCTTTCTGAATTTATCTCACTGAATTATACTTCTCGAATCATATCTTTAATCTTCTCCATTGCTGCTAATAATTTTACCATCGCTCTCACTCTAGGATTTGAACTGACAGTTATGTCTCTGTGCTGACGTGGTATGGCAACCTGAACTGATGTACTTATGTATGAAGTTCTGCGTTGTATCTGTCTGTTTGTCTATCTTTCATTTAAACCTATTATCGAATAAACTGCAATACATAACATTATATTAAAAAGCTATAGATATCAAACAACTGAGATATAATCTGGAAAAACCAAATTTTCACTCCATTTACTTCGTTTATTGATAAGCATTCTTATTATTATCATTTGATCTCTCTTTATACAATTCACTATTTAATCACTTCTCATTGATTACGTAATCGGAAATGTTAATTTTCCTGTTCACGATAATCGTCTTGCCAGTCTTTTTATATTTTGTTAAAGTATTTCTTTGATGTGTTCAGATAAAAACAGTATAATTCACTGTTTGTCTGCATCTAGTACTTTTGCTTCAACAGTAAATTGTGTAAAATTTTCTACCCATTAGAATATATTGTTCATATGAGTCAACGGAAATTCACCTAAACGAATTCGCATACATAACATTCTTATTTCATACATTAGACAGAATTAGGAAAAACATTAAAAAAAATTCTTTAAATAAATTTATTAAATCATATTGGAAAACTACTACTTACTCTAAAACTTTGTCGGCATCCCTTTTTTTTGGTGTATACTTTCACTTTCATTCATTCATTCACTGACTGACTAACTATCTAACACAGCTAAAAATCAACCATTGAATATTCACAATATCGGCATTTATTAAAACAACAATACAATCACATTATTGTGTACTCATTATTTTTTTTTGCATTATTGTCAAAATAAATGAATATAATAATCCTCGAAAAACGAAACTGTTACAGACATTAAATATTAACCAAATATTATTTGACTAATTAAGAGAGTTTTTGTTTTATTCATTACTGAAATGAAATGGATTGTTTGCAAAAAAAATGATCAAATAATTTATTTTTTGGAATAGACGACAATTAATCATATTCATTGAGCAGTTGAAAGTAATTTTGTTTAAACAAAGTGTTGACTCATTCTCTACTTTGTTCATTGTCTGAAATTGATATATATATATATATATATATATATATATATATATATATACGTGTTTGATAAAAAAACGAAATCTTTTACAGACCTTCACAAAGTTTGTACGATGATCATTAGAAAGCCTCACGAAAAGTAGATTGTGGTAATACTTTCACACACGTGATTCAAAAGAAGTACACTTGATTACAATCTAAGAATATCGGCTTTAACAAGTTATTTAATTGGGTGCATACAGAGAAGTACAAAACCTTTCAAACGAAAATAATATTTATAGTCAAAGGAGATAAAACATTTTCCTGTTCAGTATTCGATGTCTAGTCATACAAATTCGTTATCAATCATTGATTAAAATTTTGGACTTTTGGGAACAAGACATTTTAATTAACCATCGTAAATTCCTAGATGATCTCAATGTATTGTGAAATAACAGCTGAAAGAAAACTAGAATTTCAATGGCGTATTGCAATCGCTGACCTATTGAAGCCAACTAGTAATTTCATTGTTTTGATACCAAAACAGAAGAGGCTTTCTAATAGCTACTCTAGACTTTGTAGTAAAGACAAACTAGAATAGGTGTGTGAAGAAATTCATTTATCAACTATTGATCTCAGTTAGCATTATCCCTTGTGGAAGAAAGGATAACAAACAGATTTATTTCTTTAACATTCGTCTGAATCAACTGAATTTCTGAATACATTCATTTCAAATAGTTAAATTAAGAAAACAGTATACGGTACCAAAAATATTTCTTAACATCAGAAGTTTTAGTCAAAATGAAGGTCCATCCTAAGCTTCACACTGCATGGTTTAATCGCCAGTCAACAAAGAAAATCAATAAACTGAAACTCACTATTCCACTGTCTTCAAAAAACATCTGATATTTCGGCTTATTGTGCACGTGTTCCATAAAGTTTATTCACTTTGGATGAATTTAAAAAGTTACGTTGTACAGTTTTGAAATTAATAACATAAATCAATAGAAATATGTATTCATTAGTACGAACCCATTAGTGAAATCGATTTTCAACACTATTAAAAATGCTACATTAGTTCATTCGCACACTTTTTCACACAGAAAGCTTTCCAACTTAACATTTAACTTTCCTGGGTCATTATACGGAGTGATCAATTCCAAGGAAATAGGGTTACTACTCATACTAAAACTTTTTACAGTAGTCTTTAGTATTCTTTCTCGTACATCTACAAGCTTAGAATCTTTTCTTTAAAACTTTAACTTTGAATTTCGGATTGAAAATTCAACTTTCTAATGTTATTTCATTTTAAGATTTTCTTTAAACTCTTTTAGATTATAATGATGGCTTGTTTCTACACTGTCAAACTTCAACTACCTTTTGTACTTATAGTTTGATGAAATAACTTAGAATTCAAAACTTCTGTTATCAAATAATCATTATCGTATGAAATTTTGAAAAAAATAACTCATTTCATTTTATAGGTTTATACTTAAATGTGAACACAATAGATCCGGCAAACCTATCTCCCTATGAATGAATGATATAACTGATCTTAAAATGAAATATTTACCTCAAAGTTGACTGTTCAAATCTTTCCTTGATACTGGAGTTGCATTTATCGCAAATCATTTGCAACGTAATCAATTTGACATTATTCAGTCTAAATTTACACTTCATTAAAGTTTTTTTTCTCAATTTCAACATTTCCGTTTTCTCAATGTTAACTAGTAGAAAAAAAAACAAATTTATTTATTTTTAAAAAAATAATTATTTTTACAATTTAGTTGAAACACTTACAATTAAAGTAGAATGATAATAATAATTTTATTTTTCATGGATCACTTATTAATTACTGTCAACTGTCAGATTAAGTTAACTCGTTCAATTTCTATTTGAATATATATATATTATATATATATAATATCTTTTATATTTATATGATTAAATAAAATGAAAATAATTATTTATTATAAATAAATGAAATAAACAAAAATTTATTGTCAATATCATTATTTAGTTTATATTTTGTTTCAAAAAAAAATTTTAATCAATAAAACAAAAACAAATTTCATTGATCAATAATTATTATATCTACACAGAAATGTGTTATTTGTCCTTCGAGGATGGATGATGAGATGAGTCAATGGAAAAGAAAAAAAAGAATTTTGTAAGCAGATCATTTCATTATTTTTTTTAAAAAAGGAAGGAGTAAAATAAAATTGTTCAAAGGTTTGTAATAAAATTGTTGTTTTTCTTTTTAAAAAAAAAAGTAATTCAACCATTGAACAACAGTGTTGATAACACGAAATCGAATCATTTATCAAATCTAATATTTATTCCATTTGACCGATCAGTTCATCTATATTCACTTTTGACATTATTCATATATATATATATATATATATATATATATATATATATATATATATATATATATATATGCAGTAAGTATAATATTTGTACGTTAATAAGAATAGACGAATTTTAGTAAAATTATTTGGATTTAAAAAAACAAGGCCAATATGTTATTCATTAAAGAAAGTTTGTGTTTACTGTGATTAGTTAGTATTTTTAGTTATATCGATTAGATTCGGATTGGTTAAGGAACTTACTACTGATGTGATTAAAAGATAATATGTATATATTTGTATGTATTTCACAAATCACAAATGATAATCAAATCAAAATTTAGTAACAGAGGTTTCGGCAATGAAACAAGTGTACTTTAATAAATAAATAAATAAATATGATTAATTTTGCTATTTTTGATTTTTACATTTAACCTCCATGAATAAAGAAACAATAAATGTGTGTTTTCTTCATTCATCTACAATACAATTCAAATTGATTTATTCTGATTATAAATGAACAAGGATTGTAAATGTTTAAGATATTTACCTATATGAACTGAATTATAATCTAGATAAACGCTCCAAAAAAACAAACAAGGAACAATGAACTTTGTCTTCGTCATTGTATGAGACTCTTGATCAATGCAACAGAGATGGAAACCCAAGACCTTCAAATCTTGTCATGTACTAATTCTAACTATTGATTCTTGATTTTGATAGTTGTCAATCGAAAAAGTCAATGCATGCATGATATTAAACTTTTTTTTAAGATGAACAAAGTTTTTATTCTAATTGTAAATATTGATTAACGGTTGATGATACTTTTGAACAGTTGACTATGAATTTTTTTGCAAATCAATGGAAAATGAAATACATTAGATAGATAAATCAAAAAAATCTTAATTAGTCCATGTCAAAGTGAAACTTATTATCTTTTTTATTATGGTAGAAATGTTTTATCGAAATATAACCGTACTAATAATAATAATGATAATAATTTCTGCTGATTAATCAATAAATAAGTTTCTGCACATAGACAGACTTATATGAATCTACTAACTATTACCTATTATTGATGCCCATTAAAATATGTTCTTCGACTATTCTCCATACAAATACTGTCCTCATATTATATTCCTTTATAAGGTATGAATACATATAGTCCAGTCACTATTATGTGAAATTCAGATATTTAAACATCACTTTAGGTTGATTATGGGGAATATTTATACTTTGCTGAAATTTGATTAACTATTGTCATGAGGCGTGCTAGAGTGTATTGCTTCAATCATTAGCTAGGTAAAAAGTACACTAATCTAAACCGTATTTATTTCTACTCTATTCTTCATATGTTAGCCAGCCTATCGATTGACTACTTGACCATTGAGACGTCTAACCTGGAGCAAGTAACCCAAATCATCAATGTGATAACCTCAATTCCTATGGGACCTTCGCTATGAGCACCTTCCCTTATCCTGAATCCGGATAACAGAGTATATCCACCGTGCCTGTTCTACAATATTCAGGGATTATACAAAATCTAGCTGACTGTATTACACCACTAAGTAAAGATCATCGTTTAAACATAAGTAGGTCTTAAGTTTCAGTTAAAAGCACAAGCCATCAATAACTGGTTAGAAATTATAAACGAACAGTGACTATTCAGAAATATAACGGAAGCTTATACAATAGGAATATTTAACCATCATAGTCCCAGTTATTTGGTAATCATACAATAGAAATGAGATTATTAATAGTTCGTAAAATAATACCAGTGTCTTGAATATTCACCCCGTTATGACACTTATGAGCATCAACTTGAAAAACTATCAAAAGCTGAGAAACAGTAAATTTATTTTGAATTTATTTAAACTACTAAATCATTGCATATATAGAACTCACTGGAAGACTTAAACCAAGATCATTATGTTTCATATTTATGAGTTAAGGTGACCATATTTACATATAAGAGCAATCATTTTCCAGATGAAACTCCATCTAAAGAACCTCTGGGACTACCGCCAGTCTCAGGCCTAGATAAAAGAGAAGGGTTGGGCATGGGCTTGGCGAAAACCAACTAGACGCAAGTAATGTTACTGATGACTATGCTATTGAATTCCTAGTTTAATCTGAAACAAACTCGTGCATGAATTGTTTGATTTATAATTCCTCAAAGATTTGCTACAGGAAAATCAGTGATTAATTCATGTAAATCGTATAGCTGTTCACCGAATTTGCTTTTTTTCACATTAAGAATGAACAATCGTCATATTCTCTCTAATAATGAATGGGAGGTCTACACAAATTACTGGGCCAACTATTTTCGAACATATCAAATATTGCAGTAAATAACTTGTTAGTTTGCTATTACCAACTGACAATATTCTTATGAACAGCTTAAAACCTACTAAGAAGGTATCTACCGATAAACTCAATCGGAATCATTAAACTAGTCAATATATTTTGCTCCTATGGAAAAACTAGAATCGATTATATCGAAATCCACGATAAGAAGAAAAAGATTTCCTAAGAACAATTTGTGTATGAAGATAAATAACAACTAATTGTGATTGCTACAAAAATAAATAGTTTTAAATTTGTATGTTAATATTACTAAGTTACGATGAATTTAGTTTGATTATTACTTACTCACAATGATAATTTCAACTAACGATATAGCTAATGGACAATTGTTAATTGTACACGCTTACCTACTGGCCAATCACGAACTAAGACGGAACAACAGTTCGTTAACACTGATTCTTAGTGATTTTTCACATAGTTTCAACAGAAGACAAAATCTCTTCAAATTAAAACAATTTTCATAAACATTATTTTCTTGGTTATAACTATGAAAGTTGAATTAAAAAAATAAAGTTACAATTCAATAGCTAAAACCTCAGTATAATAATTTGTTTAAAACAATGAATCTGTGTTTAAAATTCAAAAAGAATGTGTACAAATGATTCTGTTCAAACTGACATTTAAATTTATTTTAATTTGTTCATTGAATTACATATATTGTAATTGATTTCACATACTACTTTTTGTTTATAAGCAATGAATAACATTTTTTTCACTGTATTTCTAGTCTCATTTGTATTAAACCTGCCATGTGATTTGGAAATAAAACAGTTGACACAAATTCCATTCAGCAAACATCTTATATTGATTATGAAACTTCTATATACTTACTCCTTACCTAATCAACCAAAAAGGCTTAGTATATGATAATTATACATAAGTGAGTTACAAGTTTACAGATGCATTTTTTCTACACAAATATATTATTTTTTTTTATTGACGTAACCATGACAACATGACTAGCCATAACTTTTTTTTCGTGACAAATTATTATTTGCTATTTCATTTGATTTTGTCATAAGATAAAATCTTATGACATAATAGACTTTATTATGTTGTCATTTCTTCTAATTTGAGTAGAAGTATGGATAAATAATTTTAAGAGGAAAAGCAGTTCAGAAGAATGTTTTTCAAGTTTCCCAGCTTCACTTTTCATGGCATTTTGAAATTTCTGATTATTTCTCCTTACAAATGAATATTACACGGAGATATATTGAAGACAGGATAACATTGAACATTTGGTTTTGGATTCTTCAACAATCTCCACTCGTAACCTAATATCTGGTCTAATATAACAAAATGAATCTACAAACATTGGTTTTGTAATTTTTGAGAATCTTTTAGGATGTATATTTATATTCTCGCCAGAACTGACAAACATACTTCACACAATGTTTCAGTTAGAGTGCTACTACTAAATTGTTCATTCCGGACTAACATCCTTTGAGAATTAAGCGCTTTCGTTGATCTACTGCTGAGATCAAACCATTATTATGTTAATCTGGTCTTCAGTACTAATCTAATCCTACTGATCAAGCAGTAATATAACAACTGTTCTAACCATTCAACATTACATGTGCTATGTTCTGTTAATTGGACAGCTGAATTACATAAGAACTTAAAAACTGGTCAAGTATATAATTCTGGTTATTTTTCAAATAGCAATCAGTTAAGCATAAAATTCTGAATCGAATCTCTTTGCCTTCCTTATTAACGATTCACATTCAAATATATAAGTGTGTGCGTTTTTTTTCCTCCAACAAAACCAAAATCCTGTAGAACAGCAGTAATAATTTGTGAGATAATCCGAAAATGAACATTTCAACATTGAAAAAAAGATAAACAAATTTGAGAGTGATTTTTTCAAATGTTTATTTACAAAATTTTTAATTCTTGGAGTTAAATGTAAACAATCAATTCATCATTAAAGTGAATTTCGTAACAGAAATTTTTAAAAAAAATGATAAAATAGAATACATAAGAAAATTAAATAGTTTACATAATTTTTCATGCAAATAAATAAACAGAAATTGTATCATTGAATGTAAATTTCAAACAAACAAAAAAATTTAATTAAAATGAATATGTTTATTCAAAAATGGTGGTTGCACTCATCATCCCACTTAATGTATACCTGTATTGGTCACAAATTTTAAACATTTGAAATAGATTACTTAAAGAAACTTAGGGCTTAATGAAAAATTACCAGGTGGATGATTGTGGTGGTGTTTCGTTCTCTGAGCTGGATATTTTACTTGTGAAGGAAGCTTTCATTGTTCTTCTGAACAACATCATCAACACAAACTTCATATGAAGAAACAGATCAAAAAGGGGTATACAATCAAAACAAAAGTGCAAACAACGACAGGTTCAAAAATCAACATCAACCAATCAAGATCGAGGTTAACAGAACAAGCTACAAGTCATACGTGGAGAAATTTAAATACTTCACTTCTGGCATCTGAAGCTTGCGCTGATGATAATGTTGTTCAGAAGAAGAATGAAAGATCCACAACCGAAACATCCAGCTTAGAGTTAACAGTATACTTTTCGTTGTGTTTAAAAAAGGAAAATCGAAAATGTCTATACATTTTGAAATGAATTTTTTAGATAATTTCATAGATCAATATTTAAGTTAGTGAAATAACTTGATGAATTGGTCAATTCAACGACTGTTAACCTGAGAGTGGTTTTTTTTCTACTGTTACAACACTAGGCTATAAGGTATTTATGCTAGTTTGTATAATAAATGCAATAGTTGTGATACATTCCTAATGGTTTCCAGGATCACATTAGCTGACATTAATGCAAACTACAATTTGAAGATTATTTTTGCACTAATAAACGATAGTTTTTATTGCGTAAAAGTTAGTTTTTAACTACATTCTCTAACCAATGTAGAAGATGTTTAGTGCTTGTATCACCTAAACATTTTCATGTCTTGAATTTACGTAAAATGAAGTTCATATTTCTTTCTTTCATCGAAAAGTGTTTTTAAAAGAAATTTAATTTTTATCAAAATATTCTGTATTATAAGTAGTATGTATTCAATTACATAAAAAAAATATGATTAATATTTTTATTCGTCGTTCTTAGAAATACAATTAT
>OX103971.1:61511182-61600885 GCA_944470395.2 Schistosoma turkestanicum
TAACCACCGACTGCCTCGACGAGCTATGTTTGCGTGTAGGAGTATGTTGGACGAAAGTTAGGGGCGGCCAGACCAAAAACATGGCACAAATCATGAAGTCACTGACAAGTGGACTGAGTCATGTTGGTAGATGTAGACTACCTGGTTGGGGTCCGCGAGACGAAAGTCATCGATGGTTAGGACCTTGAACGACATGGCTCAAAATCGTTTGGCGATGGCGCAGGTGCATCCACTCTTGAGCTCTCTCAAATCCTAATCTTCTGGATTAGCCAGCCACCTCTACTTTGTCTTTCTAACCTTATCGCTCTGAATTATACTTCTTGAATAATATCTTCAAAACCCTAGTCTTTTTTATTAACATTAATACCTCTACTATCTTTATCACTATAGGATTTGATTTGACATTTGCGTTGCTAATAATGTGGTATGGCAACATGAACTTATGTACATACGTACGAAGTTCTACGTTGCAACTGACTGACTGACTGCGCACCTCGAGCGAAATCTCTAAATCAGTCAGAGTTAGAGACATTAACACCGTTGGGTGCCAGCCCATTGATCCACAGGTTTGGCGTTCGCGCACAAGACCAAAGGTCCCGAGTTTGAATTCTGCGAGGTGCAGGAGTCATAAATCCGCACTCTCGATGAGTTCCATACCAGAACAAAACGGCCGTTCAGTGCTTCTAGGTTTCTAATGGTGGTCTAACAATGATTGATCAATGATTCTAACATTCTAAATTTGATAAAGTTTAAGTGTTAACATAGTAAATCAAAAAGGGATTCGGTAAATTGTGTTAGCTACACACACATTAAATGTATGGATAAATAATTCTCTATGCTTTTCTTAGTTTCCGGGTGATTATTGTTAATCAGTCCAATAAATTTATCAATAACTAATATAAATGTTGATTACTATTTATAAAAATATTTAATGGATTTTGACATTACTAAAGTTTTCTTATCATTTTTAGACTAATTAAAACCAGAACAATTGTTTTTAGCTATCATCACTTTAGTCTGGACATAACCTTGATCGTTTACTTATGAGTAAAATCGATTCTCCAGTTTTTAATGAACTTTTAAAGTAAATTTATTTCAATCATCTCACACAGTATCGTAAATTTGATAAAGTAGGAAGTGTTGAATGCTGAAGGTAACGAAATTGTTGTGAAACGTAAAGACCTTAGCTTAGATCCTTGATGAAGTCATTAGTAAGTTTTGTTGTCATTGTTTCATTGTATGACAAACAGCTATTCAGCTCTTCTTGTTATTAGATAATTTGTGTTTGTGAATATCAGTTAGTAAAAATAACTTATTACTCTGTTTAATTTCTATAAAATTTGTGTTAGGCTCGTCAATTGATATGCTTGAAACAATTACGAGTTCACCTTAGTCGATAAACGAGAACGAGACAATGACCCAGTGATTCGATAAGCTTCTTTCCTCCGCTGTCCCAACTAACTAAAGGAAAAGTATCGAAATGTCGTAGAAAGTGTATTCTACAAGCACTCAGTAAATTTGAGGCGTACAATCACACAAATCGCATTTAATTATACATGATAGAAACGTCCTTGGGAGAGCTACGAGAGTAGCTTACCAAAATAACATATAAACCAATGACAGTCAAGGATTCTCCCAGTGGGAAATGTAGTCTCAGGGTCAACTGATCATCAGTCCATGAACGAAATCCGAAATTAGGACCTTTATCAAGTGAGTTCTGGATATCTAACGTCCCCAACAAGTTGTTAGCGATAATGTTTGTCTTTTCCTTTCTATTTAAATAAGACATAGTCGAAAGAATCTGTTGACTGGGAAAAAAATGAATTGTAACATTCTTCATAAGATGCTACGGAAATGATGACTTATAAGTGGCGTTAAATTCATACATTTAATAACCAATAGACTATCGATGTGTAGCTCAGAATCGGTTGCATTGGCGCAGATGCATCCACTATTGGTGTTCCCTCAAATTCTAACCTTCTGAATTCCTCATCATCTCTATCTTTTACTTTCTGAACTTATCTCACTGAATTATACTTTTTGAATCATATCTTTGCTCCCTAATCTTCTCTATTGCTGCTAATAATTCTACTATCGCTATCACTCTTGGATTTGAACTGACAGTTACGTCTCTGTGCTGACGTGGTATGGCAACCTGAAATGATGTACTTATGTACGAAGTTCTGCGTTGTATCTGTCTGTTTGTCTATCTTTCATTTAAACCTATTATCGAATAAACTGCAATACATAACATTATATTAAAAAGCTGTAGATATCAAACAACTGAGATACGATCTGAAAAAACCAAATTTTCTTTCCCATTACTTTGTTGATTGATAAACATTCTTAATATCATCATATGATCTCTTTTTATACAATTCACTATTTATTCACTTCCCATTGATTACGTAATCGGAAATGTTAATTTTCCTGTTCAAGATAATCGTCTTGCCAGTCTTTTTATATTTTGTTAAAGTATTTCTTTGATGTGTTCAGATAAAAAAACAGTATAATTCACTGTTTGTCTGCATCCAGTACTTTTGCTTCACCAGTATATTATGTAAAAAATTTGTATCCATTAGAATATATATTGTTAATATGAGTCAACGGAAATTCACTAAACGAATTCGCATACATAACATTCTTATTTCATACATTAGACAGAATTAGGAAAAACATTAAAAACATTCTTTGAATAAATTTATTAAATCATATTGCAAAACTACTACTTACTCTAAAACTTTGTCGGCATCCCTTTTTTTTGGTGTATACTTTCACTTTCATTCATTCACTGACTGACTAACTATCTAACACAGCTAAAAAATCAAACATTGAATATTCACAATATCGGCATTTATTAAAACAACAATACAATCACATTGTTGTACTCATTATTTTTTTTTGCTTTATTGTCAAAATAAATGAATAATAATAATCCTCGAAAAACGAAACTGTTACAGACATTAAATATTAACCAAATATTATTTGACTAATTAAGAGAGTTTTTGTTTTATTCATTACTGAAGTGAAATGGATTGTTTGCAAAAAAAATGATCAAATAATATTTTTTATGGAATAGACGACAATTAATCATATTCATTGAGCAGTTGAAAGTAATTTTGTCTAAACTAAGTGTTGACTCATTCTCTACTTTGTTCATTGTCTGAAATTGATATATATATATATATATATATATATATATATATGTTTGATAAAAAAACGAAATCTTTTACAGACCTTCACAAAGTTGTACGATGATCATTAGAAAGCCTCACGAAAAGTAGATTGTGGTAATACTTTCACACACGTGATTCAACAGAATTACACTTGATTACAATCTAAGAATATCGGCTTTAACAGGTGATTTAATGTGGGTGCATACAGAGAAGTACAAAACCTTTCAAACAATAATACTATTTATAGTCAAGAGAGAATACACCTTCCTGTTCAATATTCGCTAAACATTTTTTTAACGATGTCTAGTCATACAAATTCGATATCAATCATTGATTAAAATTTTGGACTTTTTGGAACAAGACATTTTAATGCACCATCGTAAATCCTTAGATGATCTCAATGTATTGTGAAATAACAGCTGAAAGAAAACTAGAATTTCAATGGCGTATTGCAATCGCTGACCTATTGAAGCCAACTAGTAATTTCATTGTTTTGATACCAAAACAGAAGAGGCTTTCTAATAGCTTACTCTAGACGTTTTTAGTAAAGACAAACTAGAATAGGTGTGTGAAGAAATTCATTTATCAACTATTGATCTCAGTTAGCATTATCCCTTGTGGAAGAAAGGATAACAAACAGATTTATTTCTTTAACATTCGTCTGAATTAACTGAATTTCTGAATACATTCATTTCAAATAGTTAAATTAAGAAAACAGTATACGGTACCAAAAATATTTCTTAACATCAGAAGTTCTAGTCACAATGAAGGTCCATCCTAAGCTTCACACTGCATGGTTTAATCGCCAGTCAACAAAGAAAATCAATAAACTGAAACTCACTATTCCACTGTCTTCAAAAAACATCTGATATTTCGACTTATTGTGCACGTGTTCCATAAAGTTTATTCACTTTGGATGAATTTAAAAAGTTACGTTGTACAGTTTTGAAATTAATAACATAAATCAATAGAAATATGTATTCATTAGTACGAACCCATTAGTGAAATCGATTTTCAACACTTTTAAAAATGCTACATTAGTTCACTCGCACACTTTTTCACACAGAAAGCTTTCCAACTTAACATTTAACTTTCCTGGGTCCATTATACGGAGTGATCAATTTCCAAGGAAAGGGTTACTACTCATACTAAAACTTTTTACAGTAGTCTTTAGTATTCTTTCTCGTACATCTACAAGCTTAGAATCTTTTCTTTAAAACTTAAACTTTGAATTTCGGATTGAAAATTCAACTTCCTAATGTTATTTCATTTTAAGATTTTCTTTAAACTCTTTTAGATTATAATGATGGCTTGTTTCTACACTGTCAAACTTCAACTACCTTTTGTACTTTTAGTTTGATGAAATAAATTAGAATTCAAAACTTCTGTTATCAAATAATCATTAATCGTATGAAATTTTGAAAAAAATAACTCATTTCATTTTTATAGGTTTATGCTTAAACGTGAACACAATAGATCCGGCAAACCTATCTCCCTATGAATGAATGATATAACTAATCTTAAAATGAAATATTTACCTCAAAGTTGACTGTTCAAATCTTTCCTCGAATACTGGAGTTGCATTTATCTCAAATCATTTGCAACGTAATCAATTTGACATTATTCAGTCTAAATTTACACTTCATTAAATTTTTTTTTCTCACTTTCAACATTTCCGTTTTCTCAATGTTAACTAGTAGAAAAAAAAACAAATTTATTTATTTTTAGAAAAATAATTATTTTTACAATTTAGTTGAATCACTTACAATTAAAGTAGAATGATAATAATAATTTTTATTTCATGGATCACTTATTAATTACTGTCAACTGTCAGATTAAGTTAACTCGTTCAATTTCTATTTGAATATATATATATATATATATATATATATATATATATATATATATATATAATATCTCTTATATTGATATGATTAAATAAAATGAAAATAATTATTTATCATAAATAAATGAAATAAACAAAAATTTATTGTCAATATCATTATTTAGTTTATATTTTGTTTCAAAAAAAAATTTAATAATCATTAAAAAAAACAAATTTCATTGATCAATAATTATTACATCTACACAGAAATGTATTATTTGTCCTTCGAGGGATGGATGATGAGTCAATGGAAAAGAAAAAAAGTGAATTTTGTAAGCAGATCATTTCATTATTTTTTTTTTAAAAAAAAGAAGGAGTAAAATAAAATTGTTCAAAGGTTTGTAATAAAGTTGTTGTTTTTCTTTTCAAAAAAAATAGTAATTCAACTATTGAACAACAATGTTGATAACACGAAATCGAATCATTTATCAAATCTAATATTTATTCCATTTGACCGATCAGTTCATCTATATTCACTTTTGACATTATTCATATATATATATATATATATATATATATATATATATATATATATATATATATGCAATAAGTATAATATTTGTACGTTAATAAGAATAGACGAATTTTATTAAAATTATTTGGATTTTAAAAGAAACAAGGCCAATATGTTATTCATTAGAAGAAAGTTTGTGTTTACTGTGATTAGTAAGTATTTTTAGTTATATCGATTAGATTCGGATTGGTTAAGGAACTTACTACTGATGTGATTAAAAAATAATATGTATATATTTGTATGTATTTCACAAATCACAAATGATAATCAAATCAAAATTTAGTAACAGAGGTTTTCGGCAACTGAAACAAGTGTACTTTAATAAATAAATAAATAAATATGATTAATTTTGCTATTTTTGATTTTGACATTTAACCTCCAAGAATAAAGAAAGCAATAAATGTGTGTGTTTTCTTCATTCATCTACAACACAATTCAAATTGATTTATTCTGATTATAAATGAACAAGGATTGTAAATGTTTAAGATATTTACCTATATGAACTGAATTATAATCTAGATAAACGCTCCAAAAAAAACAAGGGAACAATGAACTTTGTCTTCGTCATCATATGAAACTCTTAATCAATGAATGCAACAGAGATGGAAGCCCAAGACCTTCAAATCTTGTCATGTGCTACTTTTAACTATTGATTCTTGATTTTGATAGTTGTCAATCGAAAAAGTCAATGCATGCATGATATTAAACTTTTTTTTAAGGTGAACAAAGTTTTTATTTTAATTGTAAATATTGATTGAATATTTTATGATACTTTTGAACAGTTGACTATGAATTTTTTTTGCAAATCAATGGAAAATGAAATACATTAGATAGATAAATCAAACAAATCTTAATTAGTCCATGTCAAAGTGAAATTTATTATCTTTAATTATGGTAAAAATATTTTATCGAAATATAACTGTACTAATAATAATAATGATAATAATTTCTGCTGACTAATCAATAAATAAGTTTCTGCACATAGACAGACTTATATGAATCTACTAACTATTACCTATGCCCATTAAAATATGTTCTTCGACTATTCTCCATACAAATACTGTCCTCATATTATATTCTTTTATAAGGTATGAATACATATAGTCCAGTCAATATTATGTGAAGTTTGGATATTTGAATATCGAATTCAGGTTGATATTGGGGAATATTTATACTTTGCTGAAATTCGGTTCACTATTGTCATGGAGCTTGCTAGAGTGTATTGCTTCAGTCATTAGCTAGATAAAAAGCACACTAATCTAAACTGTATTTATTCTACTCTATTCCTCATATGTAAGCCCGCCTATAGATTGATTATTTGACCAGTGAGACGTCTAACCTGGAGCAGGTAACTCAAATCACATATGTGATGATCTCGATTTGGATTAGACATTAGGTATGAGCACCTTCCTTAATCCCCCGTTCTGAAATCCACATAATAGGATATATCCACCGGGCCTGTTCTAATATATTTCAGGCATTACACAATATCTAGCTGACTGGATTACACCACCAAGTAAAGATCATCGTTTAAATATAAGTAGGTCTTCAGTTTCAGTTAAAAGGACAAACTGTGAATAACTGACTATTCATAGATACAACGGAAGTTTATATAATAGGAATATTTAACCATCATAGTTTAGTTATTTGGTAATCATACAATAGAAATGAGATTAATAATAATCCGTAAAATAATACTAGTGTCTTGAATATTCACCCCGTCATGACACTTATAAGCATCAAATGAAAAACTATCAAAAGCTGTGAAATAATAAATTTATTTTGAATTCATTTAAACTACTAAAGCAGAGCAAACATAGCACTGACTTGAAGAGTGCAACCAAGATCATTATGTCGCATTAAAATTATGCAACCTTTGACTTATATTTATGAGTTAAGGTGACCATATTTACATATAAGAGCAATCATTTTACAGATGAAACTCCATCTAAAGAACCTCTGGGACTACCGCCAGTCTCAGGCCTAGATAATAGAGAAGGGTTGGGCATGGGCTTGGCGAAAACCAACTAGACGCAAGTAATGTTACTGATGACTATGCTATTGAATTCCTAGTTTAATTTGAAACAAACTCGTGCATGAATTGTTTGATTTATAATTCCTCAAAGATTTGCTACAGGAAAATCAGTGATTAATTCATGTAAATCGTATAGCTGTTCACCGAATTTGCTTTTTTTCACATTAAGAATGAACAATCGTCATATTCTCTCTAATAATGAATGGGAGGTCTACACAAATTACTGGGCCAACTATTTTCGAACATATCAAATATTGTAGTAAATGACTTGTTTATTTGCTATAACCAATTGATAATATTCTTATGAACAGCTTAAAACCTACTAAGAAGGTATCTACCGATAAACTCAATCGGAATCATTAAACTAGTCAATATATTTTGCTCCTATGGAAAAACTAGAATCGATTATATCGAAATCCACGATAAGAAGAAAAAGATTTCCTAAGAACAATTTGTGTATGAAGATAAATAACAACTAATTGTGATTGCTACAAAAATAAATAGTTTTAAATTTGTATGTTAATATTACTAAGTTACGATGAATTTAGTTTGATTATTACTTACTCACAATGATAATTTCAACTAACGATATAGCTAATGGACAATTGTTAATTGTACACGCTTACCTACTGGCCAATCACGAACTAAGACGGAACAACAGTTCGTTAACACTCTGATTCTTAGTGATTTTTCACATAGTTTCAACAGAAGACAAAATCTCTTCAAATTAAAACAATTTTCATAAACATTATTTTCTTGGTTATAACTATGAAAGTTGAATTAAAAAATAAAGTTACAATTCAATAGCTAAAACCTCAGTATAATAATTTGTTTAAAACAATGAATCTGTGTTTAAAATTCAAAAAGAATGTGTACAAATGATTCTGTCCAAACTGACATTTAAATTTATTTTAATTTGTTCATTGAATTAGATATATTGTAATTGATTTCACATACTACTTTTTGTTTATAAGCAATGAATAACATTTTTTTCACTGTATTTCTAGTCTCATTTGTATTATACCTGCCATGTGATTTGGAAATAAAATAGTTGACACTGACAAAATCCATTCAGTAAACATCTTATATTGATTATGAAACTTCTATATACTTACTCCTTACCTAATCAACCAAAAAGGCTTAGTATATGATAATTATACATAACTGAATTACAAGTTTACAGATGCATTTTTTCTACACAAATATATAATTTTTTTTTATTAACGTAACCATGACAACATGACTAGCCATAACTTTTTTTCGGGACAGATGATTATTTGCTTTCATTTGATTTTGTCATAAGATTTTATCTTATGACATAATAGACTTTATTATGTTGTCATTTCTTCTAATTTGAGTAGAAGTATGGATAAATAATTTTAAGAGGAAAAGCAGTTCAGAAGAATGTCTTTTCAAGTTTCCCAGCTTTACTTTTCATAACATTTTTAAATTTCTAATTATTTCTCCTTACAAGTGAATATTACACGGAGATATATTGAAAACAGGGTAACACGGAACATTTGTTTTTGGATTCTTCAACAATGTCCACTCGTAACCTAATATATGATCTAATATAAACAAAATGAATCTACAAACATTGGTTTTTGTAAAATTTTGAGACTCTTTTAAGAGGTATATTTATATTCTCTCCAGAACTAACAAACACACTTCACTCAGTGTTGCAGTTAGAGGTGCTACTACTAAATTGTTCATTACGGGAGTAACATCCTTTGAGAATTAAGCGCTTTCATTGATCTACTGTTGAAATCAAATCACTATTATATTAATCTGGTCTCCAGTACTAATCTAATCCTACTGATCAAGCATTAATATAACAACTGTTCTAACCGATTCAACATTACATGTGATATGTTCTGTTAATTGGACAGCTGAATTACATAAGAACTTAAAAACTGGTCAAGTATATAATTCTGGTTATTTTTCAAATAGCAATCAGTCTAAGCATAAAATTACGAATCGAATCTCTTTTCCTTCCTTATTAACGATTCACATTCAAATATAAAAGTGTGTGCACTTTTTTCCTCCAAGAAAACTAAAATCTTATAGAACAGCACCAATAATTTGTGAGATAATCCGAAAATGAACATTTCAACATTGAAAAAAAGATAAACAAATTTGAAAGTGATTTTTTCAAATATTTATTTACAAAAATTTTAATTGAAATATTCTTGGCGTTAAATGTAAACAATCAATTCATCATTACAGTGAATTTTGTAACAGAAATTTTTAAAAAAGATGATAAAATAGAATACATAATTTTTCATGCAAATAAATAAACAGAAATTGTATCATTGAATCTCAATTTCAAACAGAAAAAAAATTTAATTAAAATGAATATTGTTTATTCAGAAATGGAAGTTGCATTCATCCCACTTAATGTACACCTGTATTGGTCACAAATTTTAAACATTGTGAAATAGATTACTTAAAGAAACATAGGGCTTAATGAAAAATTACCAGGTGTATGATTGTGGTGGTGTTTCATTCTCTGAGCTGGATATTTTACTTGTTAAGGAAGCTTTCATTCTCCTTCTTAACAACATCATCAACACAAACTTCATATGAAGAAACAGATCAAAAAGGGGAATACAATCAAAACAAAAGTGCAAACAACGACAGGTTCAAGGTCAACAGCAACCAATCAAGATCAAGGTTAGTACAACAAGCTACAGGTTAAACGTAAAGAATTTCGAATACTTCACTTCCATCTGAAGTTTACGTTGATGATGTTGTTCAGAAGAACAATGAAAGCTTCACAACCGAAACATCCGGCTCAGAGAACGAAACACAATCATAAAAATTACTAGCATAGAGTTAACAGTATACTTTTCATTGTTTTAAAAAATAAAAATAAAACAGTGTCTATACATTTTGAAATGAATTTTATAGATCATTTTATCGATCAGTATTTAAGTTAGTGAAATAACTTGATGAATTTATCAATTCAACGACTGTTGACCTAACAGTGGTTTTTTTTCTACTGTTACCACACTACGCTATACGGTATTAATGCTAGTTTGTATAATAACTGCAATAGTTGTGATCAATTCCTAATGGTTTCCAGGATCAAATTAGCTGACATTTATACAAATTACGATTTGAAGATTGTTTTCTGCACTAATAAACGATAGTTTTTATTGTGTAAAAGTTAGTTTTTAACTACATTCTCTAACCAATGTAGTAGATGTTTAGTGCTTGTATCACCTAAACATTTTCATGTTTTGAATTTATGTAAAATGAAGTTCATATTTCTTTCTTTCATCGAAAAGTGTTTTTAAAAGAAATTTAATTTTTGTCAAAATATTCTGTATTATAAGTAGTATGTATTCAGTTACATAAAAAATTATGATTAATATTTTTAATTGTTGTTCTTAGAAATACAATTATATCTAGTATAGAATATATATAGTATGCCTGTTACACCCAATGGAGCATAGGCCGCCCACCAGTTTTCGCCAATCAACTCTGTCCTAGGATTCCCTTTCCAGTTCTTTCCAATTTTTATTCATTCTTCTCATGTCTGTCCTCGTTTCTCGATGTAATATGTTCCTTGGCCGTCCTCTTTTCATTTACCTTGCTTGAATCCCTTTGCTAAGCTTATTGTCGGTCTCAAACTCGAGTAAACGGAAATTGTTGATAATGTGCCTAATATTGTATTAAAAAAAACCTTACTGAAAAGAAAACCCTAAGCAGAAATATAGCGTTAACTAACTTGTCATTCTATTCATCAACAAGTACTTTAAAATATGCTCATTTATCTAAACTCCTCTCTCTCTACATAAAATAAAATGATATTTTTTGGGTGGTAAATTTTCAAAATCTACATTTGTACAACCTTATCAATCTTAAATTATTCACATAACTTTTAATGAAACGCCCCTTGTGTTCATTGAAATCATTGAAACTCACTCTAATGTGCAACTCTGATAGAAACCATTAAATTTTGAATGAAATAATGTAAATTAAATTTCAAAAATATGTATTTATATGCATATGTATACATCTGTAAATGGTAAATTTATTTGTCATTCAACTTATAGAAAAAAAAAGATAAATGTATGAATCATCTTCAGACAGAACAAGTAATAAATAACATTTTCAATAATCATTTTTTTTTGTCTCCTGACAAGTTTACTTATACACATTTGATAACATTCACCTTTTTTTACTCAACTACATTTGATAATATAGAGAAGTCATTAATATTTAGTTTACTTACTGTATTAGACAATCAATCCTATAATGATGTGAGAGTAGACACAAGAGGAAAACATTGAACAAATACAAATTATTACATGAGGAATTTTTCATGCGATAGAATAATAATGAACTAAAATCCTCTATCATCTACTGTCATTGTTCCGATGGGCTTATCTACTATAAACAGAATTAGATTCCCATATATTTTAAGATAAAAAGTAATAATAATAATAATAATAACGGCCGTGAAAGTAATAAAATATATGTATATATTATATCATCTTGCATTTTCTTTTGGACTATGTCATATAAAATAAATTTGAAATGTTTATTTCAAATGAATCACTATTTTCTCATAAAATACTTATAATTTTATTTTCATTATGCTAAAATTGCAATTTGACTGTCTTAAATAAACTTCTAGTTCAGTAATGAACTTTTTAAATTATTAATGACCATTAAAATAAGAGAAAAAATAGAAAAGAGAAGATTCTAGGAAAAACTAACTCTACATTCCATAATATGACTGGTAAAATTCAGCCAATATTTACTACCTAGTTATATATATATATATATCGTATGGCTGTCTCATATTTCCTTCTTTTGCAGCCTTTTCTGCTATCATTGCTAGATCTTCCACTTCACTTGTCGATTTGCTTCTGTAGACAGATAGATAGATGACCAAATGTCAAGGGAAAGAAACCCGGGTACTTTGAACATCATTTTGCATGTTCACAATCATAAAATGAATTTTTGCATTATAGATTTATGGAGATGATTGCTTAACATTGAAATCATGAATGAATCATTGCTAGATCACCATTGGTAACCTGGAAGCAATGGATGATCGTTTCATCCTGGTATGGAACTTATCAGTAATGCGCATCCACGACTCCTGCAACACGAAGGATTCGAACCCATGGCATTCAGTATGGCGCGTGAGTGCTCAACCTCTTGACCACTAAGCCGTATTCCAACGATTTTAATGTCTAACTCCAGAGGTTAAGTGTTCGTGCGCAAGACTGAAGGTCCTGGGTTCGAATACTTCGAGTAGTAGGCAGTCGTGGAAGTTCACTACTGATGAATCCTATACCAGGACGAAACGACAATCCAGTGCTTCCAGGTTACTAATGCTAGTCTACTAATGATTCATCCATGATTTCAATGTAAAATGTTGAATTTAGTATGAAACTGTTCGTTTAGATACATGTAATGATTTCATGGAAATAATTACTATAGGTTTAAGCACTATAACAATCATTTGCAAAGTTTATTACATTTTCCACCTGGTTATCATTTTATAATCAAATAACTGATTTATCAATATGCTGTACTTCTGTACATATCTAACCCCAGTGTAAATGATTCATTAGATGAAAAAAACAAGTGTAGCCAAATTTTTTTAATTCATAATAATATAAACTATCATCATCATATTATTTTCTATACAAGATTTCATCATAATGCGTACGTACATAACCATTGAAATGTAATGATTCATGTACATATATTGTTTGATAAATATCATGTTGGTCGGTTTTGACCTCCTCTCGGTCATGACCTTGACATAATTATACATTATTAATGTCTATGGTATAAGATATAAAAATTTATTTAAATAAGTGAATCGTTAAAGCGTTATAGAGGCGGTGTGAATCGAAATTATAATTTATTTTATCCTAATAACAAATAACACAGATGGAAAATATACTAATATATTAAAAAAATAGCTTCAAAATTAATTTTTAAGAACTATAGGATTACTTTTGGACAATGATTGAAAGTAACAGCCAAAAAAAAATGTAAAGTACTGATTAATTCCTTCACCAAAAAATTATAACAGAATTTCAACTGTTACAATGGAAAAGAATCAAGCATGATAGTTATCTCATTGTGACGTAGTAAGATACCAGATTCCTAATTACCGAACTCAGTGACGACTGTTACCCCAAATGGAGCATAAGTCAGAGAGCAGTGTAGTGCCTCCATATATATTCCAGTTCGCTTACATCTAACTTGGTTAAGCCGTTTCGATTAATTTATTTAACCAAGCCATTTACGTAGCAACAATTTATATCTACCATTCGTTCTTATTATTGTCTGGTTTATATGAGCTCACATGACGTGTCATTTGTCATTAATTAATCGAGAGGGCTTAACCAAGTTAGATGTAAGCGAACTGGAATATATATGGAGGCACTACAGCAGCATTCCTTAACCAACTCTGTCCTCCACTCTCATTTCTAGTTCCACCCAATGGATATTGATTCATTTCATATCTGTCTCCAATCGTCGGCTAAGTGTATTTCATGATCGTCCTCTGTTCCTTTCGAATTGAGCGTTTGAAGTTAGGGCTTGCCCCGTTATATGTGTCTTCTACAGGTTCAGCGTTTTTACGGACACATTCCTCAACTATAATACAGTTTGTTCTCTACAACAGTAATTGTAACTACTTGCATATAGTGAATGGTTACTTTCATAGTTCACATAGTTTTCGCCGCAAACAATAGAACTGTCTTGACATTCGTATTGGAAATTGTGACTTTGGTGTTGGTTGATAGTTGTTTTGAGTTCCAGATATTGTACGCTTGTAGAAAAAATCTACTTTTGTTGGTCTGTCCATCCACACCTACATCTAATTCATTATATTAATCAACGATGCAGACCAGATATGTAAGGGAACCCTCATCTTCCAATGCTTCTCCATCAAGTGTGATTTGATCGGTGCATGTTGTGTGGTATCAGAGGATCTTACTCTTTCCCTTGCGTCTCTCGAGACGTACTGCTGAAGAAACTGCTGCTACAATGGTCGTCTTCCTCACATGTTGTTGAGTGATAGAGAACAGCTACATATTCTACGAAGTACAGATCGTTCAGCTGCATCCCAGCTGTCCATTGTATTCGTGCTTTCACTGAGATAAAGTGTTGTGTTTTTCATAATCCATTCGACCACCAGAAGTAAGAGAAAGGGTGAGAGTAAGCAGCCTTGTCTGACACCGGTCTTCTCTCGGAGTCTGAGGAGTATCCTCCGTACACGACTCTGCAGTGTAGTCCGTCATAAGAGTTTCGTATGTTGTTGACTATCTTCTCAGGTACAACGAAGTGTCGAGGAACCCTCCATACTGTCATCCCACCCAAGCTGTCAAATGCTTTGTCGTAGTCAAAGAGGTTGATGTGTAGTGGTGAGTTCCATCCAAATGATTGTTCCATAATCATCAGTAGAGTCTCGTGCTACATTGTCAGTACACGATCGATGCTTACGGAATCCAAACTATTGATTCGAAGCAGGGTGTCTACGGAATCGCCCAATCCGTTCAACGACAATCTGTCAAAGACATTTCCTGATAACGAGAGTAGAGTAATGCCTCCGTAGTTCTCACATATGCTAAGATCGCCTTACTGTGGTATCTTGATATGATGACTTTATTTCTAATCTGCTGATGTATGTCCTTCAGTACAACACATCAGGGAACAAAATTGTTTTCAATTAGATGATCATCAGGTTTTACTCTAATGTACATGAATATTTATATAGAAATTTTAAACCAATTAAGGCAATTTGAGTCAATAATCAAAATGAAATAGATTGCGTCACAATACAATGAGTAAAGTACAAGATGATAGTAGGAGGACAAGTGTACTGATAGAAGTAAGAAGAATAAAATACGATATCAAAAATTTTATCAGTAGTTCAACATTGGAGATAATATGCCAAACGTGGATAAATAGAATTAAAACAATCATTATGAAATATTAAAGTCATTGCGTAATAAGAAGTGTGTAAATAACTAGATAATGAAGACTATGAACGGAAAGAGACAGAAAATTACAAACAAATACAGGATGTGAAAATAATGCTAAAAATAACCAAGATCAAACAAAATACAACAATGCTCTTCTAAAACGTTCTTCATCCCAAATCTTGCTGGATAGTGAGTAAGACAACTTCGCAGTTACTGCTATGTCCGCCTTCAGTGTCTCATATGTTATGTTGTCTGGTCCTGTTACTGTACCCTTGAAGATAAAACTGATGACCATGCTGGTTTCGTCAACTGTTGAAGGGTCAACATCGATCGGAAAGTCCGTAGGTGCTGCTTCGATGTCAGCAGGGTTCAGTGTGATTGTGCTATTCAAGAGTTCTTCAAAAATTCTCTACCCACTTGTTTCACATATTTTCGTTTTACAGCTTCACTGATCATCTTCACTTGCTTGTTCGCTTTTGAGTATTCAACCAGTGACTTGTCTCTCTCTGCTCTTGTTCACCAGATGGCGATCGCTATCTTACAATTCTTTCATTCTTCAATCTTATTTAGAATATCAACATATATGTATCTCTTGTGATGGCTGCTCTTATGAATCGAAACTTTGTGACATGCTACAGTGTTTCTTCCTTGATCACTTTCCAATTGTTCACCATAGTAGTTTCCTATCCATCGAGTAGATCGTGAAACACCAGTAACTTATAACTGAGAGTTATATTGAATTCGTAGTGTTTGCTAGTATCCCAAAGAACGGCATTTTCAAATATTTGTTTCATTTTGACCACCACGAATTGGTGAGCAGAAGCTATTTCAGATCATCTTTTTATTCTTACATCCTCCGCGTCCTTCTCAGCTTTACATTGATGCAGATGTAATCGATTTGCTAGCTTAAAATGACTATATATATATATATATATATATATATATATATATATATATATATATATATATATATATATATATATATATATTTACAATTACTCAGTTGGTATCTCCAATCCTACCATCTAACATTATTTCAATCTACTACCCACATTATTGGTATCACCCTCCTCTTTTCAAAATAATCGATAGCACGTAAGTTTGAAAATTAATTGCAGACAAACTTACAAATGGAATACTAAACTCTATATAAATCTGTATTGGTGATTAGTGGACAAATGAATGTTGCATTAATCAAATAATTTGATAGATTTCATAAATTTCAAAAATGTCAACTGATGTCTGCAAATATACATTTCTAGTGTCAATGCTTTGTAAACAGATAAAAATCACTTACCATGACAATAACATCAATAACATCCATTAAAGAAGTGCATTTATTCACGATACTGATATACTTAAATATCTAATTGAAATACACATCAGTTTGTTAGTATTATACTCATCATTATTTCATGAAAACGAATACTTAAGTTTAGAATAACATTCAAACAGAATAATTCTTTGTCAAAGATTTATTAATAATGTATGTGCAGGAACACGAATTTCCTATTTCATATTATTGTTTTGCTGATTTAATATTGAGGAGCATTTTTCGCTTATTACTATTAAAATTATTATCGTCGTCCAATCTTGATACACAAACACCTTACTTCTGGTTACTATTAATTAATATATTGTTTCAAAAAAAGTCACCTTTTGAACGTATTGCATTTATGCCTAATCTATACAAGAACCAAATTCTGTTATCACTTTTAACAAAACGTAACAGTTCAATAGGTTTCTGATGGTGGTCTAACAATGATCGATTTCTGATTTCAAATGTGTAACTTAGCAATCTTCACAACCCCGTTATGCAATTCAATATACTCTTTCATTAATATATGCAACATCCCTGACAAATTTAGTATGAGAAATATGGCTACTATATTATTATTAAGTAGTACCAAATATAATAAAAAAAATATGATAGGGTCTTAGAAAATTGAATTATATTGTATCGACAAGAACCCCAAAGAACTCCTTCAAAAAGCCTTAAGATTCTTCAGGAAGACCAAAAATACTCGGTACGTTCAGTAGGTAGTAAGAAATCCTAGTAGTTTTCTCGAAAGAAAATGAACTCCTTGTCACATTTTTATAGGATACATAGATTTTGTGTCCAGGGAAGTGTCCAGAATATTAAGGTCAGCCAGAGAATGTATAAAAACTTTTGTTTCCTTAAATAAACTAACACTGTAAACGTAGTATTTGTTCCCACGTCTCTCCTGTTACATCCCCTTCGGAGACAAGTTACAGAAATTAAGGGATAACTAGCAAACGGTTAGGAAATGTACCAATCATTCAAGTACGTGACTTATCAAAGGATTACATTAATTTATACAACATTGTCAACAATGTTTAGGAAATATCTCACCGAGAATATAAACGTCGACTTCCCTCCAAAATCACCAACATAATTCGTCTAGATAAGTCCAAAGAAATTGTGTATCCAAAAAATTAATGGTAACAAAATTGTTTTATTTGTGATGCCCCAATGGAAGAAGAAATTAGTGTTTCGTGATTCGATCTAAGTAAATGTTATATTCGTCACTAGGTACGCTTGACGCTATTACGAGTTCACCTTAGTCAATAAACGCGAACGAGATAATGAACCAGAGTCCAGATAGGTTACCTTGAATGCCAAGCTGTAAACAGAAGTCTTGGTAAGCAATCACAATACAACTAAGCACACAACTCTCGTTTATTTATACATCATAGAAATGTCCTTGGAACAGTTACGAAAATAGCATACTAAAATACACAGCAGCCAATCGCAGCCATGGATTTTCCTGGTGGGAAATGAAATCTCAAGGTCAACTGACTAGCCCATGCTTGCAAACGTGAAATCCAAAATAAAGCATTTATTAAGCGAGTTCTGGGGATCTAACATCCCCAACAGTATATTATTGAAGAAATAATCGACTTGTGGAAATTAACCAAGGTTAATACATATCACATTTAAGCTAAACACATATGTCTACAAGTAAACATAAGAGAATCGCAAGCTCCTCAATATTGATAGAAACAGATGCTATTAATTACTAAGACTGGTAAAAAAAAATCCATACGTGGTTGTGAACAAAAACTTATTTACCAAATTTCTAATAAGTCATGATACTTACTTACTTACTTACTTACGCCTGTTACCCCCAATGGAGCATAGGCCGCTCACCAGTTTTCTCCAACCAACTCTGTCCTGGTCTTCCCTCTCCAGTTCTGTCCAATGTTTGTTCATTCCTCTCATATCTTTCTCTATTTCTCGGCGTAATGTATTCTTTGGCCTTCCTCTTTTCCTTTTGCCTTCAGGGTTCCATGTGAGGGCTTGTCTCATGATGCAGTTAGGTGCTTTCCGCAATGTGTGTCCTATCCACTTCCACCGCTTCTTCCTGATTTCCTCCTCCACTGGAATCTGGTTTGTTCTCTCCCACAGTTCGTTGTTGCTGATCGTGTCTGGCCAACGAATACGAAGTATTTTGCGTAGACAGCTGTTAATAAACACTTGTATCCTCTGGATGATGGCTTTCGTAGTTCTCCAAGTTTCCGCACCATACAGTAGAACTGTCTTCACATTTGTATTGAAAATCCTGATTTTGGTTTTGGTTGAAAGTTGTTTGGATTTCCAAATATTTTTCAACTGTAGAAATGCAGCCCTTGCTTTGCCAATCCGTGCCCTCACATCTGCATCGGATCCACCTTTCTCGTCGATGATGCTGCCAAGATATGTGAAGGTGTTAACGTACTCCAAGGCATCTCCATCAAGAGTGATTTGATTGGTGCATGTTGTGTTGCATCGGAAAATTTTGCTTTTTCCTTTATGTATGTTGAGACCTACTGCTGCAGAGGCTGCTGCTACACTGGTCGTCTTCTCTTGCATATGTCGTTGCGTGTGCGGTAGAAGAGCCAGATCACCTGCGAAGTCCAGATCGTCCAGCTGCGTCCTAACTGTCCAGTTGATACCGTGCTTCCCTCCAGATGTTGACGTTTTCATAATCCAGTCGATGACCAGCAGAAAGAGAAAGGGTGAGAGTAAGCAACCTTGCCTGACACCGGTCTTCACCTCAAACGAGTTTGTCAGCTGACCTCCGTGCACGATTTTGCAGTTGAATCCATCATAAGAGTTCCGTATGATGTTCACTATTTTCTCAGGCACCCCGTAGTGTCGAAGAAGAGTCCACAGTGTTTTCCTATCCACGCTATCGAATGCTTTCTCGTAGTCGATGAAGTTGATGTAGAGTGGTGAGTTCCATTCAATTGATTGTTCCACAATGATCCGTAATGTTGCAATTTGGTCAGTACACGATCGATCCTTACGAAATCCGGCCTGTTGATCTCGAAGTTGGGCGTCTACGAAGTCCTTCATTCTGTTTAACAATACCCTGTTGAAGACTTTGCCTGGTATTGAAAGAAGAGTGATGCCTCTGTAGTTCTCACACTTGCTCAGGTCGCCTTTGGTATTTTGATCAGGTATCCTTCTTTCCAATCTGATGGTACTTGTTCCTCATCCCAAATCTTCTTGAATAGGATGTGAAATATTTTCGCTGCTTTGATTGCCTCTGCTGGAATGTTGTCTGGTCCTGCTGCTTTGCCGTTCTTGATTTGTCTGATGGCCATACTGATCTCCTCAATCGTAGGTGCGCCAATATTAATTGGGAGGTCCGTAGATGCTGCTTCGATGTTGGGTGTCTTCAGAGGAGCTGGTCGATTTAGGAGTTCCTTAAAGTGCTCCACCCACCTATTTCGCTGTTGTTCAGTGTTGCTGATTACTTTGCCTTCCTTGCTTTTCACTGGTCGTTCTGGTTTACGGTAGTTCCCGAGCAGCTTCTTTGTAGTTTCGTACAATTGTCTCAAGTTTCCGTCTCTTGCAGCCTTTCCCGCCGTCATTGCTAGATCTTCCACATATTTTCGTTTGTCAGCTCTGATGCTCTTCTTCACTTAACTCTTTGCTTCTGTATACTCGGCTTGCGCCTTAACTTTCTCTGCTCTTGTTCGGCAGACATTGATTGCTGCCTTCTTGTTCCTCCTTTCTTGAATTTTTTCAAGAGTACCAACAGAGATCCATTCCTTTTGATGGTGCTTCTTGCGACCAAGGACCTCCTGACATGTTGAAGTGATTGCCTCCTTAATCCCTTTCCAATTGTTCTCCAATGTTGCTTCCTCTCCATTGAGTAGATCCTGAAAGGCCTGGAACCTATTGGTGAGGGCTATCTTGAATTCGTTGAGTTTTACGGTATCCCGAAGAAAGGCCGTATTAAACTTCTGTGATGTTGTCCTCATCGGTGTCCAGTGCTTCTTGAGTTTCAGTTTCATTTTGGCTATCAGCAAGTGGTGATCTGAAGCTATATCAGCTCCTCTATTGGTTCTCACATCCTCCATGGTCCTTCTGAACTTTTTGTTGATACAGATATGGTCAATTTGGTTTTGAGTAGTGTGATCCGGTGAAATCCATGTGGCTTTGTGAATGCGTTTGTGTGGGAATTTTGTGCCACCGATGACCAGTTTGTTGAAGGCACATAGGTTTGCAAATCTCTCACCGTTTTCGTTCCTTTCTCCCAGTCCATGTCGTCCCATGATGTCTTCATATCCAGTGTTTTCCATTCCAACCTTGGCATTCAGGTCTCCCATAAGAATCGTCAAATCCTTTGGTGAGCATTTCTCGACGATTGACTGCAGCCTTTCGTAGAATTGATCTTTATCGTCGTCATTGTAGTCGTTGGTAGGTGCATAACATTGGATGACGTTCATTGTAATGTCCTCTTTCTTTGTTCTGAAGGATGCTTTAATGATCCTGGGTCCATGAGATTCCCATCCTATTAGTGCCTTTTGTGCATGTTTGGACAGCATCAATGCAACTCCTTGTGTATGTGAAGCATTTTCCTCTTCATGACCAGAGTATAACAGCAGTTCCCCTGAAGCTAGTCTCAGTTGTCCTACTTGTGTCCAATGTGTTTCACTGATTCCAAGCACCTCGAGGTTGTATCTTTTCATTTCTGCCGCAACTTGAAATAGTCTTCCAGTCTCCTACAATGTACGAACGTTCCATGTACCTAAAAAAATGGTTGCTCTGGTTGTCAGAAGAGGCATCGGCCCCGTGACTTCCGAGGGGACTCGGCTTTCATCACGAGACGTCATAATTCTTCTTCCAACTCCCAGGGCAGAGTTAAAATGGTTTGAATTATTTTTTCTGGTTAGCGTTTTTTTGGCAAGTTAGATTTCAACGGAATGGGGCCGCCAACCCCATGTCCAACCCTCCTCCTTTATCCGGGCTTGGGACCGGCAGTAGCCCCTAAGGTTCTACTGGCGGAGTTAATAAGTCATGATAAAAGAGATTTAGTTGCGAAAGTTGATGGCAGTGGCTAGAAAACCCTGGACATAAGTTTGTAAAATCTCCATGGACAAAGTGAGATCAAGGGAAGATAAGTTTCTAGACTAGTTGAAACAACTTATTGCAATTTCCACCTTGGGTTTTTACTTTAAACAACGTACAACACAACACTTTTATTATCTGGTTGAAATTCATGAACCTGTTATTCCATTCAGACTCATTATTGACTTTACAAACACTCGAATATGTTTGTCATCGAAATATTTATTCAGCAATGTACATATGAGAAGACTGAGGCAGGCGCGGAAGATTGTCTTGAGCAAATTTACACTCTTAGTCAATTAAAAACGAAAACATTACATTGAACACTCTATTTGCATACCATCTTTGAGTCGTGACTTCCAACGCTCCATTCTTCTTCCATTCCTTTTATTGCTTCCTTTCCTTCCTGTTAGTACTCCATTTACTTTTTACTTTTGCTCGATTTGCTTTCCGTTTTCCTCTTCTGACCGTGAGACTTCTTCTTTCACGTCCCTTCTTATACTACTTATATCGTTCGTATAAGTAGCACACACCACACATATACTCCTACTAAAAATTTTTTGTGATTTCAAATTAAATAATATTGGAAGTAATTGTTTTTTTAAAAAAAATCAAACAACAATAAGCTAAGATGTTAGAATTCCTTTACATGTTCTCCTTCTTTACAAATCTGTACATTTTTAGGAGAGAATCTCATTATTATCTTGTAATTTTTTGCCGGAAATCATCACTTGCTTTTTTTTTCTTAAAGAAGTGCTCACATAGTCGAAAATAAAAGTCAAAAATGACAAACTGACTTTCCGTAATTGTTTATTTGAAAAATGAATGCTTGACAAATTGCTTCGTTGAAGCAAATTTTAAAAAAAAAATTAACATAATGCAAATCATTACATCTATTCAATAATGAACTATTTTCTTATTTACAAGAAAAAACAATCAAATGTGTTACAAAAGAAGCAAATAAACTGAAAAGAGCATATACATAGTGTAAAGAATAAGTTGACCATTAAATAGGAATGAAAACTTTTCATAAGATAAATAACTTATTTCCCTAGTAGAAAATTCATATACAGTCACTGTATTTTCAACTTAATTGATAATGCACAACAGAAAAGTATTGATAAATCGCTTTAGACAATGGAGAATTTGAATTTCTCACAAATCAATAAAACAAACTTCCGAATGATTAAATTTAAACAACAGACAATTTTTCAAACATGTTTAAAAATTACATAAAGTTAACTGTAATTTCAATTATTGTTGAACAATGTCTTTTGGTGTTAAATTCTGTAATTCGTCATAAGATCGTGATCTACTTATACAACCAACTTTATTATTCGTCAGAAACATTAAGTACAATCTTTTCAAAGTCACATTAAAAATATACTTACAAATTGAACTACGAAATCATTTTATAAATCTGACACTTATCCACCAGACACATCAACCAGAATATACTACTGATGCATGTAAAGCAAATATCAAATATTTTCATTATAGGGTTGTAAAGATCATTGATATTTCATTGAAATCATAAACCGATCAATGTTAGATCCCAATCTGAAACCTTGAAGCACTAGACAGCCATCTGGTCCTAGTATGGGACTCACCAGCAGTGCTTACCCACGACCCGCGCATGCAAGAATTGAACCCAAGATCCTCGGTCTCACACGCGAACACTTAACCACTAGGCCACTGAACCTGCATTCAATGTTGTGAATATCCAAATTCCATAAATCCACGATATTGCGAGACTTAATCTGTTGTGTTCGGCGGGTAAATACCTCACCAGAACTCTGAGAATTTTTTCACGAAGCCAATTACTAGTTAGCACATGATATTTTTCATCATTGGGTCCCTCAATTCTCAAAGTTCTAGTGATCGATTTGAGATATCAATGTAATATCCAGTGTACTGAAATTCGACAGATAGTGCTTTAATTTATGAGCTATATGCACTGAGTTACTTGAAAAAGTTATATATTCTCTGGGGAAAAAACCTGCGTTATTTTACAAAACACATTATTTTTCTAATCGCTAGAATAATAGAACTATATAATTTACGATATACATCGTAAAGTAATAAGTTCCCTCTTGTTAAGTTTAATGAATTTGTCGACAAAATCTATTCATTATTGAAAGAAAAGTCATGATATATGATTTATCTTGTTATCATTTGTACTTAAAATTGTTGCAAAAACACTATTAACATATTGAGTTTAGTTTACATATCAATTGTTCATTGAAAAATTTTTAGTGAATACCTTGTTCATCTAAGAATGATGAACTCATATAGTTCAATTACGTTAGTTTTTGTATAAAATAAAGTTAAATTATTTACTCTTAATTTAATTCTATGTTGTTGTCAATAGTAATCATCGTTCATTTAATCGATCGGTTCAAATGAATTAATAAATCTTTTAAGTATTTCAATTATTTCTTTTATTTTAGTAAATATTCTTTTTTTTTACTGCATAATCTACATTTTTGTACTGAATATTCCTCTAACTTGATCTGACATGTTTGTATATAAATTCTAGTTAGCCGGACAATAATGTTTTCAAAGAGTTTAATCGGTAGTTCTGATTAGATTAGGCAAATTTTCCATGCAGTATAATAACATTATTTCTATGCATCTGATAACACTAACATAAACTAGCACTGAATAAAATTTAATTTACTCCAATTGATTTCCATAACTAAACAAGCCCTCAGTTGGAACCCTCAAGGCAAAAGGAAAAGAGGAAGGGCAAGAAACACAGTACCCCAAGAAATAGAGAAAGATATGAGAAGAGTGGAACGAAAATTGGACAGAAATGGAAAGGGAAGACCAGGTCAGAGAACACTATTCGGCGGCCTATGCTCCATTGGGGGTGGCAGGCGTAAGTAAGATTTCCATTACTCCGCCTAGTGCACCTCTACGGTTACTGCCAGTCCCAAGCTCGAAAAAACGTGGAGCGTTGCTCATGAGGTTAGCAACCTCATCCCGTAGAAAAACAATTCATTAGAGAAAAGCTAACCATAGAAAATAATTCAAACCATTTAAACTCTGTCCTGGGAGGTCGAAGGTTTTCATTCAGAAGAGTTATCATGTCTCATGATGAAAGCCGAGTTTCTTCGAAAGTCACAAGAATGATATTTATTATTTCAGAAAACTAGAGCAACCATCAATTTAGGTACCTGGAATGTTCGTACAATGTGGGAGACAGGAAGAGCTATTCAAGTTGCTACGGAAATGAAAAGATACAATCTGGTGGTGATAGCGATAAGTGAAACATATTGGACACCGGCTGGACAAAAAAGATTAGCTTCACGAGAGATGCCATTGTACTCCGACCATGAATAATAAAACATCCCACACTCACAAGGATTTGTACTGATGCCATCAAAAGAAACACCAAAAGTACTTATAGGATGGGAATATCATCCACCTATGACCGTCAAGACATCCTATAAGAGAGAGAAAGAGAGGATTACGATTAATGTCATTCAAGCACATCCGCCTACCAACGATAACAATGAAGTAAACAAAGATCAATTCAATGGGAGGTTGCCGTCAATAGTGAAGAAATGTTAAGGTAATGACCTAACTGTATTCATAGGAACAGTCAAAACTAGCTAATAAGACATCACGGGACGACATAGACTGGGAGAAAGGAACGAAAAAGGTGAAAGATTCACAAATCTACGTAAATTTAACAAAATGGTGTTAGACAGTCCCATACTACTACATTACCGCATACACTAAGTTATGTGGGTTTCACCGGATGATACTACATAGAACCAAATCAGCCACATCTGCGTCAATACAAAGTTGAGAAGGACGTGGAAGATGCAAGAACAAAGACACGATCTGACATAACTTCAGACCACCACTTCGTGGTGGCCAAGATTAAACTTCAACTGCACAACAGCACTGGACAACTGTGAGCGCAACATAACAAATAATCGAAAGTACCGTTCGTCGGGAAACTAGCATACTCTACGAATTCAATATAGCTCTCAGCTATAAATTACAGTCATTTCACAATCTACTCAATGGAGAGGAATCTACGATGAAGAACAATTGGACAGGGATCAAGGAAGAAAAACTGTAGCATGTCATGAAGTTTTGAGCCACAAGAACCGCCATCACAAGAGATACATTTATGTTGACATTCCGGATAAGACTGAAGAAGGGAAGAATTGGAAGATAGCAATCACTGTCTGTCGTGCAAGAGCAGTGAGAGATAAGTTATTGGTCGAATACTCAAAAGCGAATAAGCAAGTGAAGATAATCATTGAAGCTGACAAAGGAAAATATGTGGAAGATCTGGCAATGATAGCAGAGAAAGTAGCAAGAGGAGTAAACATCAGACAACTATGCGATACAGGAAAGAATCTCTCTGGAAAATAGTAAATCAGAAAGGTCGATGAAGTAAATGGAAGGCAACACAATTTCTGATATTCGATAACTGTGAAACAGGTGGGTAGATAACTGTGAAGAACTCTTGGGTACATCAATCACACTGAACACTCCTAACATTGATGCAACACCTACGGACCTTCCGATCGACGACCATCCAACAGTTGACTAAATTTATGGTCGGCAGACTTAAACAAGATCTGATAAAACACAACATACATCAACCAAACCAAACTTGATGTAGAAGCATTAGATGTGGAAGCCTTTAGATACCTGTTCAGCATCACTGAAAGTCTATGTGGATCTGGTGCCGACATAAGTACATGGATTGGTAATGCAAGAACATTGTTTCTGCAGATGAAGAACATCTGGAAATCGAAACAACCATCAACCCATACTAAAGTCACAATTTTCACAATACGAACATCAAAACTGTCCTTTTTACGCAGCAGATACTTGAAGAACTATGAAAACTTTTATTCAAAAGAAGCAATTGTTTAATAATAGTTGTCTAAGCATGATATTCGCTATCCTTTGGTCAGACATCTTCAGTAACAACTCACTGTAGGAAAAAACAAACCAGGTTTTAGCTGAGGAAGACATTAGGAAAAGGCGTTGAATCAGGACAGGACACATGAAGCGGAAATCTCCCAATTGCATCACAAAGCAAGCCCTAACTTGGATCCCTCAAGGCGAAAGAAAAAGAGGGAGACCAAGGAATACACTTCGCCGAGGATTGGGGACAGAGGTGAAGAGAATGAATATCAATTGTGTGGAACTGGAAGTGAGAGCGGAGGACAGAGTTGGTTCAGGAATGCTGTTCGGCGACTTATGCTTCACAAAGGATAACAGGATAAATTAAGTTATTTTCTTTACCATTACTTGTAAACACTACTTAAAGTGGCCTGCAACTAATATACTTTGAAAAAATACTGTTTTTAACCTTTACTGAATCCTGCTTTTTTGTCACTCAAATATTTTATGTTTACGTTCATCCTATGTTTCTCATAGAAATATGCTTCATACTGACCCCTGAATTAGTGACCTTTTGCTTTTCTATGTTTGTATAAAGTTACAACAGCGTAATCAAATATCATAATTACTTACTCAAAATATACAGATTATCATGTGGGCTTACAGATATATGAATATATATATTTAATATGCGTAAAATGCTTTTTAATAATGCTATTATCTAAAATATTTCAGTATTAAATCATTCTGAATTGAATTTATAGTGAAAAATGAAATTCCTCTATGTTTATTATTTTCATTCTGATTACACTTATTAAAAGCTTCAATGATGTTTCTCACATATTCATACAAATTATCCCAAAATCTAGAAATATTAGTCAACTATTTCAGCTTAATACTCTAATTCTCTTTGATTTTTAATGGTTTTCTAATTAATATAAGTTTATAGTGATTACCATCTTCAAAATTGAACTTGTTTCTCACAAAACTCTTAAACTTAATACTAGAGTATTGTTATCGACTTTGTACGCTTAACAAACCTATTGTAGATTGTATTTGTCATTCGATTGACCCCTATTAAGTATCACTACAAACTATGATGCATTGAACAGCTATTCTGTCCTACTGTGCTACTCCACAACAATATACACCCACTGTGATGAATACAATCAACAAATTTAACTAGTCTCCACAAAACTCAATTTACTGGAACAAAATTAGTCTACCATTTTTCTCTTAGGCTTCATTCAGAGGAATGATATTTTTTAATGAAAAATTTCAAACATTTATTTGGCTTCTTTTCTTGGTTGACCGATTACTCGCTTACTTACGGCTGTTACCCCCAGTGGAACATAAGCCGCTGAACAGTATTCTCTAATCTGTCCTGGGCCTCCCTTTCCAGTTCTCTACAATTTGTGTTCATTCTTCTCAAGTCTGTCTCCATTTCTCGGAGTATTGTGTTCCTTGAACTTCCTCTTTTCCTTTTACCTTCAGGGTTCCATGTGAGGGATTGTCTCGTGACGCAGTTCGGTTTTTTTCGCAGTGTGTGTCCTATCCATCTCCAGCGCTTCTTCCTGATTTCCTCCCCCACAGGGATCTCACTTGTTCTCTCCCACAGTACGTTGTTGCTTATAGTGTCTGGCCGACGAATCCGGAGTATTTTGCGTAGACAACTGTTAATAAACACTTGTATCTTCTGGATGATGCCTTTCGTAGTTCTCCAAGTTTCCGCTCCATACAGTAGAACTGTCTTAACATTTGTATTGAAAATCCTGATTTTGGTGTTGATTGATATTTGTTTTGAGTTCCAGATATTTTCCAATTGTAGAAATACAGTCATTACTTTGCCGATCAGCGCCCTCACCTCTGCATCGGATTCACCCTTCTCGTCGATGATCCTGCCCAAATATGTGAAGGTGTTAACGTCCTCCAAGGCATCCCCATCAAGAGTGATTTGCTTGGTGCATGTTGTGTTGTATCGTAGAATCTTGCTTTTCCCTTTGTGTATGGTGAGACCTGCTGATGCTCGGGTTGCTGTTACACTTGTCTTCATCTTTTGCATTTGTTGATACGTGTGCGTAGAAGAGCCAGGTCATCTGCGAAGTCCAGATCACCCAGCTGCATCCTGGCTGTCCTCCGTATCCCGTGCTTCCCTCCAGATGTCGACCTCTTCATAATCCAGTAGATCACCAGGAGAAAGAGAAAGGATAAGAGTGGACACCTTTTTTTCCTCTCTTAGTTAAAAAATCTTAATATTCCTCTACAAACAATTCAATAAATTAACAAATACAACAACACTGTGGATCAATCAATATTTCATTTTACTTTGTTTATGACATTGCTTATCAAAAATTCAATTTGAAAATATCACCATTGTAGTTATCATCCAAATAACTTATTCTAAACTATTCCCAAGGATAATCAGTTATATTATTAAATGGTAAACAAGACTTTAGCTAATTAAATAATTCATGAAATTAGTTGACTAAAATACTCTCATATATTGATTGTATTTATAGAAAACTATCATTATAAAGTATCATCAGTATTTTATCAATATGCCTAAATCCATGAATACAATCTGATTGAGAGAGAGTGAATTTCTTCTCATTAAAACAATAAAAACAATGACGCAAAATGTAATTATTTGAATAAATAAATAAATAATTGTGTTGAATTAATTTCATTGACAATTTATTTGTTAACTAGGATGTAATTGAAATGTCATTTGTAATTGATAAATAGTTAAAAGTGTATGGTTGTATTTACAATTAGCACCACTGATTGACTGACTGACTGTAAGCAGAACTAGAGAGCAATGAACAAATGTTTTAATCGAATATAAGAATCGTTTATAGTGTATACTCCACCATATCCTCCCAAGGATAATGGAAATGATTATTGTTTATACCATAGATTTGATAAGGAGCGATCAAACGTACAACAACTACTGATCAATACGGTGTGTGTGTGTAATCCTGTACCTAAACATCTGATGATATTTTTTTTGTATTATAGTGATGTTTGCTATAGATTGTTAGGATAGCTCCTCTCAGAAGCCTCTAGAAGCTCTTAAGAAGCCGAAGAGATTTCAGCCAATCACATCCTAATATAATTTCTAAAATTTCAACTTGATATACGGTGATTAGACAACGGTGAGACATCGCTGTTTGTAGATCGGACGATTATGATGATGTTATCAGTCAATATGAAAACCTATAAATACACATAGTTAGCCTGTACATTTTTGACACTTACTGGAATAACCATTTCTTTTGTTTCCCTCTGACTTTTGATTTGCGACTGTGGAAGGATGGTTCTACTTGTTCTAGAGCCAATGGTTGCATTCTATATTAACCGTAACTAGTAACGAATTTACCATATATATCTCGATCAGTTCCGAAATCTCTTTAGGTTAAAATTCATATTAAGTTGTGACTAATTTAAATGTAATTGGTAATCACTAAAAGAATAGTAAACAGTCTGAAATACTAGGGTGTTGTAGCATTGAAAAGTAATTGCAGGTATTTATCAATTGTGTCGAGATTTTCAAAATACGTAGCAAAACAGTAAGATATAACAACGAAATGACCAAAAAGATGAATTGGACATTTTTTCAAACTTAGTTAATGTCGAATTTAAAATACAACAAATTCTCTTCTGATTCAAGTTAAAACAATCTTTCCGATGACATTAGAACAAGAAAGCTACACATAATAAGATTTTGTTGCAGTTTGAAAAATCTATTATCGATGTCAATTTTTCTTTTTTTCTATTTAAAAGACGAGTGAACTTTTATAGTGTTTCTTTTTTTTTCTAATCAGAAAAATGACCATCTACGTCATAGAATATCAATATTTAAAATATATACATATGCATATATATCACTCATTGATTCCTGTTATATTATCTTCCGATAAATATCTTCACTTGTAAACAATATGTAAGGTGAATGAAATATAAACAATAAGTTAACATTGAAAAAACAAACCGTTATCATATGATAATTTTAATTTATGCTAACAATGTATCATAAGTATTATGCTAATTGTATTTTCACAATATTCAAATACCTCTTAGTTATATATAATCAAGAATTTATACCTAATCTCTGAGTTAACACTGTTTACCATTAATTCATTTTAAAAAAAAAAACAGTTCTTTATTTACAAAACAGTAAGATTGATGATATAAGCTAGTTATTGTGATATTTATTGGTAATTAAGGAAACAGGTATGATTAATACTAGAAATCGATTAAATCACATGATTACTACTGGAGGATTATTGATGAATTTGTGATTGTCTGTCATAGTTTTCAAATAATAATAATAACCTATCCTTCCAACTATCCATCAAGGAGTCATATAATTTACCAATTAAATATAACATCTTGTCAAAAAATGAATAAAATCGGTACACTATTTTAAGCTAAAAAAAAGTCACATTAAACGGTTGATGTTAAAAGTATCAGCCTAACTGATTTTAGTCATCTACAAGAAAAAAAAATACTTGCTAACACACATTCAATACTAGCATATAAGCTGCATTGAAAACATACGTAATTGGTGAAATAATATTCATTCATTAAAATTTATTTAGAGATATATGATTCACATTTTTGAAACCATGAATCGATCAATGTTCGATTACCATTAGAAACCTGGAAGCATTGGATGGCTGTTTCGTCCGTGAATTGATCAAGTTAGACATTAACACCGTTAGATACCGGCTCAGTGGTCCAAAGGTTAGGCGTTTGCGCACAATACCGAAGGTCCTGGGTTCGAATTCTGAGGGGTGCAGGGGTTCGTGGATGCGCATTGCTGATGAGTCCCATACCAGGACGAAACGGCCATTCAATGCTTCCAGGTTTCTAACGGTGGTCTAACATTGATCGATTCATGATTTCAAAAATGTGTAACTTAACAATCTTCACAACCCCGTAATGCAGATATAAGATTGTAAAAAATAATGCAATGAACCGTAAGAAAAAGAACAATCAAAAATTCCAGATTTGTTGTTCTAATTTTCATTGCTAAGAAAACTAATTGAATGATTATTAATTAACTAATTAAAAATGATTTTAATATTTAGTAAATACTAAAATGTCAAAGCTGAACGTTAAACATTAATACAAACCAAAGTAGATTAGTTATTCAATATCTTGAATTATAACATTATTTCTACATTCTCAAATATACCTTTTCATACAATCAACTTTCTAGATCCCGTTTAGTGAAACATACATAAACATATGCATATATATGTGTAATGCCTAAAACAACAGATCTACATAATTTGATCAGTTCTAACAACTAAAAATGTATTAGTTACGACTAAAATATGATGGATTCATACATTGGACAACCGATAAAAATTGTTGAAATAAATAAATAAAGAATCCCGACCGAAGCTGCTACCTTGACGTGGTGGTCGGGCTTGACTATCGTAATCACCCAACCGAGCTATACTGGCTGGAACATATGTTCCTGCAGGTCCTACCATGCAAGGCAGGTCGACTGGAGAACGATGAGACTAAAAGCAGCTACCCGAAGTCTGAGGGCGAAGTCGTACTGCTGACTACTGCAGAGGGGTGTGACAGCAGTAAGGTGTTTCCCTCGGACAACCAGCATCTGCAGCGATGCTGCCTTCACACAAAGAAGGGTTAGGAAAGGTCAACCCTAAAAATGTCACACCTTACCCTACCCCACGGATTTCCGTCTGCTTGGGTAAGGGTGCCCACTAAGGGATTTAAAAGAGCGGAGCTAATACTCAAAAAACCTTTCATAAAAAGGCCGTACGTGACCGGCCTCAAGCAGTTGTCTCTTGGGTTCTGCGGTCACGCTCCCAGGTCTCTAAGACCAACACTAATCTACCTTCTTTTTCAGGTTCCTCAAGAAACCCTTCCACGGTGTGGGCAGTCGGGAAGTGACAACCGCCCTCATACCCGTAACAGCACACTAACTGACTATAAAGAATGTTACTGGTAAATATCACTTAGTAAATAATAGAAAAGAGCATTGGTATGTTGAATGACTTAAACTAATTAATGTGCTCTAATTCTATAGAGAGAATCTGATCAGCACAAAAACACCAGATAATAACGTTATCCTAGTTTCTTATTTAGTAATCAATTATTGTAGATGTGATAGGAACCGATCGGTAAAATATGTATATGTATACTAGATGGTTTAAAGCTTATATGAAATAAAATGAATAGGTTTGATTTCACAAATACTGTTGATAACGTTTTATTTAAATCAACATGTAATGTACTCATATGAAAGAAAAACTATCTTCCCTTGTGTTATTTATGTATACGACTTTCTAAATAATGAATTACACAGGTTTGCTATGATACTGACCCTTCAATAAAAAAAGATCACAGATTCGAAATTCTCACCAACTCATTTGGTTTAGGAAGCCAGGTATATAACTAACTTCACGACAAAGTGTGTGTCCTCAGAGTTGAGTGAATTAAACTTTAATTGATTAAGAGGTTATATGAGGTCCATTAATTTGTTGAAATTCGTTACCTCCGTATTTGTTTAATATAAAGCTTGATGTTGATGTGTAAATAAACAAAACACTAGAAAAAATGGATTACATTATCAATAAGATGGTTACACAGACCAATTAATTGACTTCGAAGAACTAACGATGGCTATGTGTAATATATTGGCTGTTATTTCAAACCGAAAAGTGTAACTGCGATCTTCCTGGTATTTCATTCATAGTTTGTGGGGCGGAGGGATTTAGTGTTAAAAAGTACCTAAATATTCTTTCTCCACCTAGATTAAAACGATAACAGCTAATGGATGTTTGTTAGTTCCGTACTAAGTATTTTTGTTCCTCTAATAATCGAAATAGTTCTCAATAATTTAAAAATGAATAATATTCATTTGAATTTTTACCTTTTACAATTCTATTCTAAGAAATCTATTTACTTCATCTTAAATAACTAACTAATCTTCTTCCTTCTATAATCTGTAATAAGTTGATAAATATAAACATTGGGTCTTATTTGTTGGGAAATGGATTGTTTCTAGAAAGTTCGACCCGAATCGACCAAAAAAGGATTTTCATTTTAATAATTGTCAGCTTGCATATTTTTAGGTCGTGCACACTTTCAAATCACGGACTATGAAATCTGTCTTGAACGACCGATCGTCAAGGAGAGACCAAAACCTGTTTGAATACTCAAGCTATTTTCGGTTTTGTTGAAGGTTGCAGCAGGAATAAACCATTGGTTTGCTTAAATATTCATCTTTGATCTTCTTAATCGTTGAAGTTTGAATCAAGAGTTTTTGGTGGTACACTACAAGCTAGATTGAACATTGGTCGAATTGTGCTTAGCTAATGTTTATATTTCAATCTACATAGCTACAGATAAGTCACAGCGTCATCACGTTTACAAACTGACACTGGAGTTCCTCCCTAGAGTAGTAGACATCACAAACTGACATTATTTACAGAGATGGTGAAATTCAGTAAACATTTAAAAACCTTTTTTCTCAATTTTTTAATGTCCTCAAGAAAGCACACTGACAACCTTATATCGTACCGAATCCAAGAACTTTCTCACTAAGTGATAAAAATAGTGTAATTTGAGTAGCTTGCATTTTATGCATCAGTCAATTTCTGACAGTGATAATCATAATACTCTATCTTTCAAAATAAACCAATATTTAATAAATGAATGAAAATCAATTCGTCGATCGACATAAAACATTGAGTCAATTCATTAACAAATATATTTCAGGTTTTGAGTAAAAATTTACGTTTTGTAAAGTAAGCTAGAAGAAAATCATAGGTTATGCAAGTTTATTTATTTGTTCGAGCTATGGGAATGTTTTTTAAACCAAACTTGTATATGAGGTATATATACATATATGTAAACAGACGAAGCAGAACATCATCATTGCCACTATTCACTGAAGGATAATGACCATACACTTTATCAACCTACAGTTTAAAGGCAATATAGGCATTAGAATAAACAAACATAATATCCCCATATATCAGCAATAACAGGAAGAATGTCCCAAAGTTGGAAATATATTCATAATTATGTTTTTTCTAGAATATATCGTCGTATTCTAAATATTTGGAAACTTTGTTCAGTCACTCAACAACAAGATAGAACTTCGTACGTACGTACATCGATTCCAGTTGCCATACCAAATTAGCACAGAGATGCAACTGTCAATTCAAATACCATAGTAGTAGAGATAGTAGAAATAATAGCAGTAATTGGAGAGATTAGGTAGGGTTCGACGACATTATTCAAGAAGTTGAATCTGGTGAAATAAACTTAAAAAGAAAAAGTGATGAGGAATTCAGAAGATTAGAATTTGGCAGAACACAAACAATGAATGCACCTGAGCCATTGTGTTAACGGTCTTGAGCCATGTCATTCAGGGTCTCTAACCATCGAATACTATCATCTCGCAGGCCCCGACCAGGTAGTCGACACCTACCAACATGACTCAATCCAGTTGTCAGTCGAAAACTTTGTTACTTCGGATTTGTTCTTTTAGTTTCACTTCCTCAACTCTTACTTTTGTTTATAGCTAGTTGTAAGTTATGAGAATGCATGATTCTCAAGTGAGATGATAATGCATATTTTGTGATAATTTCTTTTCTTTTTTTAATTTCTAGCCCATTTAATTAAATCAACAAAATTTCTCTCATACAAGCAATCTGTTCATGCATCACATAAGCATTGTGAAGCATTATAGGTAATTATCAATATAAAAAAAAGATTGAATTACATACATGTTGGGGAATAATTATTATTTCTGATTTATTCAGATAAATAAAACTGACCTAGTTAGTAATAATAGAAATTATTTTTTCAACAGAATTATATAAACATTGCGATTATACAAATAGGTTTGAAATAGCTAAATCAAAATGTCATCATAATTACTATTCACAATCATAGAATGTGATTCTACGTTTTTTTTTTTGCTTTTGTTTTGAAATGTTTATTATCAACTTCCAGTTCAAAAGTAATAAGGGCCTTAAACTATGATATCGAAATGTTCATATTCAACAATAACAACAACAACATAAATCGAAAAAAATTTCAAATAAATTAGAGGGATAAAAATCTCTTCTATATTAGTTGTTAAAAGAAGGTAGATTTGGCGATACTAAGAGCCTACTTAGTCATTGGTTAAACGATCCCAAAAATTGTGGTAAGTATTGACCACAGAGAGAGGATTTAGCCTGAAATTTACACTCCTCATTTTACATCTCCGAACATTGCACACATAACATTCCATGTCACTAGGAAGAATCCATCCTCATACTCTGACTAGATTGACAAATACATGTACATCGAATAGTTGGTGAGTAACTAGCTAGTCCAGCACGGATACAGAAGGATTGATTGGCTTTCGCCAACTTGCATTACATGGCGATATATCCGTTCACTAACTAAAGGACACGTCTACTGCGCAGCAGTTCCCTCCGTCCTACTATATGGTTGTGAAAAATATCCACTTACAGTACAGAATATTCGTAGGTTCCGGGTTTTCAATCGTAAATGTCTTCGGACAACTGCTCGTATATCGTGAGACAATCGAGTAAACAACGCTATTCTAAATCCACCCATGCCAGATTCATCCATAAATTGTTATTTAGTCAAAATTCACTAAGGATCAGATGATGAAGTAATAATTATTCAGTCAGTCAGCAACAATGTAGAACTTCATACATACGTACATCTGTTCAAGTTGCCATACCACATTAGCACAGAGATGACATTTTCACTTTAAATCCCATAGTAGTAGAGGTATTAGCAGTGATGGAGAAGAATAGGGTTCGAAGATACTATTCAAGAAGTATAATTTAGTGAAATAAATTTAGAAAGTGAAAGATAGAGGTGTTGAAGAATGCAGAAGATTAGAGTTTCAGAGAACACAAAGAGTGGATGCACCTGCACCATTGTAAACAATTTTGGGCCATGTCATTCAAGGTCTCTATCCAGAGGTTACCATTGTCTCGCGAACCCCAACCAGGTAGTCTACACTTATCAACATGGCTTAGTTCAGTTGTTAGTGACTTCATGGATTTGTACCACGTTTTTGGTTTGGCCGCCAGCTAAGCTACTGAGTAATAAAATATGGAAATTGATTAGCTTTCAAACCCCTCATAGATTTCCATTTATCCGAAAACACCAGCTGTAAAACATTAGCCCAGAATAATGCCACATACATACATATATAAATTCAATAGTCACATTTTCTTTTTATAATTTTCATTCAAACACAATACAGTTAAACGATGAAATAAATGAAACTCAGTGATTTCATCTAATATACTCTTAAAAATTTACCCTAGTATAAATGAGAACCGGTGATCAAACTAAATATGGAAAAATAACTTTTACAAATTTAAACAATCGTATCAGTACTAGTAGTTGTTGTCGTAGAGTAATGATAATAATAGTAATAATAATAATAGTAGTAGTAGTAGTAGTAATAAGGATGTGATTAAAAATTTTTACATTCTTCCAAAGTAATCTTATTACAATGGAATAAAAAAAAATGCAGACATGAGAATCCTTGGTTTAAAAGTAAGCCAGTTAAGAATAAGTACGCAAATGTTGAATGAGAACTATAACAATATAATGTGTACAATGAACAGTTATTGTATATGATATATATATATATATATATATATATATATATATGCATTTGAATATGTATTTATCTATGTTCTTTAAACATTCTAAGGCACAAAATCAGAAAAAGGAATGTACAAATCACATGAACATAGAAAGTAATGGATTGACATAAGCCATTGGGCGCACATCTGGATGAGGTACTTCCTTAAAGCTAGTAAATTTTGGAGCCATTTCACCGGGTTTGTCACTACCTTTCAAAGTAATAAAAGCTCCTCGATTATGCATTGTGTCACAGTAATTAGGAGCTGAGAAAACAGTGATACAGCGACCGTTGTGAGCAACTTCGTAACCTTCATCTTTCACCTTAAAAAGCAATATAAAAATGCTTGAATGACTCAGAAATTGGAATGAAAATCTCGATTTAAAAATGTAATACGTTTTAAACTGAAATCAATCAATATAAAGTACTATACACTCTAATATCATCAAAAATAATTATTACTTCCAATAAGTGTTAGGTAAGTATAATTGCCAGAAAAAAGTAGTTTAAAAGAAAGGCATTCAGTATAAATACATGTCATTAGGAAGGTAAAATATTATTATCAAATATACTGTAATAGAATGAGACTGTTAAGTAATTAAAAGTTTGATAATCAATTCTTACAGATGGATAGAGCGCAAAACACAAGATAAAATATACACCAACATAATGGATCCTATATGTCACAACCTTTAGATATATTATACAATTATCATGATCGATCTCGCAAAATAGCCGATTAGATATTTATGTAGTAGGTTTCTTGCCAAAATCTAATTACTAAGCTATGTGAATGGTATGAATCGTAAAGGTATACCCAAAAACATAAATATTAATACATATTTTTAACAAAAATTAAAATTTGCGGTGATGTTTGTAACCTTAGAAAGTTAAAAAATGTGACATATGAGCCTAGACAAATCTCTCAGGTTAAAAACTCCTGAACCAATGAAGAGATTGAAGACAGTCCAGTTACTCACACAAAATGAACATAAACCTGACATTTAACAGGCAGACTAACATCAAATGGCGCCAATGGTAACCCAAATTGGTATGATTCACTTTGATTTTCTTTACACGTAAATTGATCTCATTAATTACAACAGCACAATCGTTTATATAGCTACCTCAATACAGGAACTTTCCGACCATTCCTAACTACTTCATCACTAAAAGTAGATGCAGGTACAGTCTGCTACCAGTGTTGTGAAAGTCCTTTGCATTTGAAATGTTCAAAGTGCATGGCAAACATACAGTAATTGCTTTTCAGTAGCATCGACCAGACAATCTTATCTTCCATGGTTAGTGACAACTGATCTACCTAACTAAGAGGAGGGCCTCAAAAAACTCTGCTGTGGCAGTAAACCAGATATACTGTTCCCTAAAGAACTCTAACCGTAGACCATATCGGTCATAAAAGTTTGGGAATGAGTGTCTCGAAATTCTGGAATGAAGCGACAGTCATCCCAATCCTTTACGTCATCTAAGTAATAACTATTGGGATATAAGTCTACTTTCAATTCCATCCAAACTATTGGCTTTTGTCATATTTTGCTGACTTTTCAAAATTCATGGAAGATCGTATCGCAGGAAGCAAGCTAATTTTTGTTCTAATTGTGAATGTATTGATTATATCTTCACCTTTCTACACTGATGTACTCATCACATGCCGATAGTGGTTGTGCTTCTTGATTTCATGGTCGCTTTTGATTCGTTGAACAGAAATGTTATCTGGGATTGTCTGTGGAAGAAGAATGTATCTGAAATGTTTATCAACATTTTGAAAGCCCTGTTTACAAATACCTTGGGCAGAGTGAGGGCATACAATCACCTCTCTCTACTGTTACATCCCGATAGTTGTGTTAAGCATGGTTGCCCAGTCTCACTATTTGTCTCTAACTATGCGATCGATTACATTCTGGAAACAGTTTTGGTGTAAGCACGTAGTGGTGGTGCTAATGTGTTAACTGGAAAGACTTTTCGATGATATTGTATTACTAAGCAATGATAATCAAGTTAATGTGATCCGCAATTCATTATATCATATCCGTAAGCATGGTACGTACTTTGTACACAGTAAATGCTAACAACTTTTACAACACTAGTAGCAGACTGTATCTATGCTCACTCTTGGTGGTAAGCCGTTAGAAGCAGTCAAAAAGTGAAACTCAGGGAGCTGAGACACTATCAAACATGGCTTAGAATAAAAGCTGGTGGCGATCCAGATGTTGTTCTTATCAACCTTTTCATAAACATGAGGAACGTATACGACTGGAAGGACTCCTCTTGGTTGCAGTTCTCAACTTCATAGTCAGAGGAATCACATTAACTTGCCATTCAAATTGACTGGAGATCGTGAGTAACCGAAGTGTGGCTGAAGGCCAATTTAACTGATCCCTAAAGTGTTCTACCCATCGATCCGACTTCTTGGATTGAGAATAAATTATATGCTCATCCTTTTCCGAGAGTTTAACTAACAGTCGGATTCTTAATTCCAGTTTCCTTGATAAGTCTGAATAGTTGTCTACTGTTACCTGTTGCCGCTTCCCTTTCCGTCTCTCTTGCTTTCGTTACCCACCACTATTCGCAGCCGTTACGTAATCTAATTATCACCCTGCGCCTAAGACGACTACGCTAATCCGGATAAGTTGATATCAAAGATAGGACTGTTAGCGTGAATAACAGGTCTTTTATATAATAAAATAACATGCTTACATGCAAAATACTGACACGGAAACAGGCATGATTAGCTTTCATAAATGATAGGATAACAGCTTTTTAAGTCACTTGCTCTTCTATCAAATGATCTAACCATGTGGCCTAATTCTCCCCCCTATTATAGCAGATTACGATGGAAAATATCATTCTGTGATATGAACAGGCTTTCCTGGCACTGATCTACATGTGTTTATGTGAGTTAGAATTAAATATTTGGTTGAAGTTGATTCCAGTCTGTCAATTATATAATGCATAACATAAAATCCAAATGTATCGACTTCATACAAGCAGGGCAAAAAAAAGAACCAACCAGATTAAGACTAAGTTAAGCTAATGATATCAAAGATACTGGTGAACTATACAATGAGGATATAATGCAAAAGAAAGGGATTTTACATTAAAAACAATATGAGGCCTAAGATTATCCCGGCCACTCATTCTACACATCATTATCACACATAAACAACTGTGATGAACTAAACGCTAAAAAATGAAGGTAACAAGACATGTTAACTCGAAGTAGTTGTTACGGAAAGATTACTGGGAATGCTGTAACTTGGAATTAATCTCGGTTTATCAACATCATCTATATTTTTACAGTACAATTAATAAATAACTGTATTATTGGATTTCTATATTTTCTTTATTATCAGCTTGCAGTAGATTTACTAGCTATTGTTACATGTTTTACTGTTTTTCACCATAGTTAACTAACCATTCATCTTTTTCTCCCGGTTTTTTTCTACTTTGACGTAGTTAAACTCAGATCTTAATTTCATGATCTGCAATCACAAAATTAATCTATACTATATATTATAAACTATACTACTGCACTATTGCTTTCTATTTTATTTTAGTGCTGAAGACTGAGATAAAAAAAGTATATTTTCTGGACCAATAAGGGTTAGAGTTACAGTCCGCCTCTAACTCAAGGTTAAAATGGCCAGTTGAAGCGTATGACTGGTCGTAGCTTAGGATATTATTAATAGCTAAAATAATATTCGCTGGAGTAGAGGAACATTACAGGATTCCTGTTGGTCTTTGAATATTGACATTCTGTATTCATAACAAAAAATACACATTATCTGGGTTCCAACTGAAGTACAATCGGAAATTCATTTGATAAAGAGGGAAAAATATAAATATCCGGTTTAGTTCGAGCACTTTGTGGGAAAGAATAAAACTGTGATGTACTTAATTCGAATCATGATAATTAGGTCATTACTTTATATAATATATGGACTGTATATAGCATAAACTCAACTTTAAATAGTAAACGCTATGGTGCTGCTAAATTGTTAAATTGAATAAAAAAAGTTAACTTACTATTATGGCATATTTTTTGTGTAATATTTTTTGGGATTTGTAATGTTCCATTAAAGCCAACATAAAAGACTCCGTAACAAAGTATTTTCCATTGCTATCTTGTTCTAAGTGAGGGCCATCGTAACTAGCTTCTACGGTGATTGTTGATAAATCAAAAGATTCTATTGGGGATGGTTGATCTTCTATTGCAATAGCTTTTTCAAATGCTTTGCGACGAATTATCTTCCGGCATTCAGTTAATTTCTCACGAGCCATTCTATCACTAGGTGCAACTCGAATAACCTAGTTAAAACGATTTAACTTTTTATGTTAACAAATGATAGCAAAGTGGAAATTTTTAATAACTTGACACACACCAGGTATTCTTGGTTGTCAAAGCGAAATCAAGTGGAAATTCGGACTTAGTGATTAGAATTGGATAATTTAACTAAATCATTACTTTACTGAGATTAATTTGTTCGTAAGACAGCTTACCACATTGACAGTAAAAACAATAATACAATTACGTGATTACAATTCAGTTGATAAACACGGTACAATGAGATATACAGTATGGCATATCCGTGCACAGTTCAGGCATTCAATATACTGGAAGCCAGACCGAGAGCAGTTCATAAATTATCACATTAGACTCATACTCGATTTGGAAATAACAGAAAACAAAATAATCCGTCAGTTTCTAGTTTGTCAGTTCAATGTTAAAAGAAGTTTGAACAATACTTACTTAATCAAACATTTGTAAAACCCAAATAGATATATCAGGGTGAGTAGGGACTGAATTTAGCTGAAAATTTCCATTTCCAATAAATGCCTCGAGATGAATCCACACCATCTTAACCAAGCAGTCCACACAACTTATAGGGGAAGAAGGTTCATATAACTGAAGCTATTGAAGTTATCAATAGCAACTCAAGGGATACATAAGATCATGTAACAAGTGTGAAGATGGATGAGGTAAGATAGAGTATGAACAGGATCTTCCAAACACTTCAAAATGATATAGTAACTAAGGCATGTTTGTAATATGACTTTATCGTCGCTGCTTCGATCCACAAAAGGAATAAATATTAGGTATATGGAGACGAATATTATTACCAATGCGAATACCAGTGAGTTAGCTGCGGATTAATATTTGTCGATTTTTGAAAAGATGTTGGGCTACAAGTAGAATTCTATGCTTCAAACAACTTTCAAACAAGTAAATCCTTTCGCACTATTAAACTGAAGTATATATCTTTGCACAAACGAGACCCTACGCGGAAATGATTTGAACAAGGGTTGATCCAGTCTTGAGAATTGAGGATCTCAAAAGGTTGAGGGATTTTGTGTGAAATGTTGTATTAACTTAAAGTAATTTAATTTAGAAGATATAAGTTGTACAGAGTGATGAATTATATGTACTGCAGAACTATTTGTTTAAGCCCCATATGGCATCAAATAAATCTGATTCATCCAGTATTTCGTAATATTTAGTCTAATGCGACAATTATGATCATAAATACATGGTGTCAAGGGTCGACTCCAAAATATCGTGAAAAAAATTCAGTTACTTCCAACTTTCAGGCGAATTTCTCAATTACAAGATGTTGCTAAACCAAGCAATGGTAAATATTATTATAAAAACATCAAAGTTCACATAAATCAGTGATAAATGTTTATATATCAAGCTTATAGGATACCCAGTGTACTTACGGTTTCGTAATCTGCCAACGCCTCCTTGTACTGACCCAATGCCATATGTGCAGATGCTCTGCGATAATAACCCTAAACAGATAAATAAAAAGATACGGAAAGCAGACCTTCACATAGGAGCTATCCAAAGCTATGGCTTTAGAAGCATCATCCAAAGCATAACCAAAACACTCGGTGCGAAGATAAGCGAGGCTTCTGTTAGCCAAATAAACAGCAGTTTCTCGAATTTCTATTGCCTTTGTGTATGCTTCGATTGCTTTATCATAGTCTCCATCTATCAGTCAAGAAATATCGGTAAACACATGTTCATATAGGTGAGAATTCTGTTTGTCTACGCATTACCTTTGAAATATTTGTTGGCTTCTTCTTTAAATGCTTCTGCTTCATCCGAGACAGCTGATAACGTCATTCTCTAATTCACGTGTGCGCCGTTCAGAAAATGTTTAGACTGACGGGTGCTCCAATATCCAATATCTTTTTCGTGAGCTAGTATAAACCAATCGATTTCTTTGCTCTCGATTCTTGCTCCTTAGACATGGTTTCAGGTATCTGTTTTCAAATGAAAGTTTGTGAAATACTGTGATAAGAAGTAATTTTGTGATTAACTTTATTAGTCTCGAATATGGCTTTTCCAAAATTCTCGGTGTTTTACGCTAATGAGATGACATTAAAGACCAAGGTCGATTGCACCTGAATTACTTTAATAATTTTATTGTGCTTTAAGTATCTAATTCCACCAGCAAATTACTACAGAAGTTTGTGGAATCATACCTTCTTAATGAAAGTTCTAATGATTCATAACTAAGGTTGAGAAATGAACATACAAATTCAATTTATTAAACCTGAGTTTCAAAACTTTCTGAGAATATTCGTGCAGGTGAGAAAAGGAGCCAAATAAAAATGTTTGGACCTAGGTTTCACACTTTTGACCAACCATCCCCTTGCACTGAAAATGTACTTTTAGAAAGATTTTGCCTCTAGTATTTAAGAATGCAATAGTCTCCCTTGAAGGTGCAAGAGATCTTCTTATGAATGCTACTGATATTCGGAGTTTGACAACGCTTTTTCCCATAACATCTTTCTGTTAGAAAACACCAAATTTCTGTCAAATCGGAATCCAAGAATGAAAGAAATTGGAGGTGTATTTGAAGGTTGGTTGAAATGTAGGAAAATGAGTGGTCTAAGCCAGACAGTTTTTGTGAAAGATTCGAGGCACGGCGTACCTAATGGTGATCTGGTGCGAATACATAACCGATCGCCTTCAGTTTCGGTGTGTCCAGTAAAACTAATGAGTTTAGCATCAATGTGGAAAATTGTAGGACTATTTACCTTCAGGATTTATTTACCGCTATAGGTTGTATCGTCGGATTTGCCAGGTCCGAGATGTCTGAGTAATTTTTAGACGAATCTCGTTCCAATAAGTACTATCACTATCACTGACGAGGAATTATCAGCAAAAATTTAGTTCCCTTAGGACACTGAACCCCAGTCACATAGTCATTCATACTAATTAAACCTAACCCTAGAATATTTGCTTATGGAGGTTTATTGCTTACTTACTTATGCCTGTTACCCCGAATGGAGCGTAGACCGCACATCATTTTTCTCCAACCAACTCTGTCATGGCCTTCCCTTTCTAGTTCTTTTCAGTTTTTGTTCATTCTTCTCAAGCCTGTCTCCATTTCTCGGAGTAATGTGTTCCTTGGCATTCCTCTTTTCCTTTTACCTCGAGGGTTCCAAGTGAGGGCTTGTCTTGTGGCGGAAATGGGTGTTTTTCGCAGTGTGTGTCCTATACACTCCCACCGCTTCTTCCTGATTTCCTCCTCCATTGGGATCGCATTTGTTCTCTCCCACAGGAGGTTGTTGCTTATAGTGTCTGGTCGAAGAATCCGAAGTATTTTTCGAACTGTAGAACTGTCTTAACATTTGTATTGAAAATCCTGATTTAGGTTTTGGTTGAAAGTTGTTTAGAGTTCCAGATATTTTTGTAGAAATGAGGCCCTTGTTTTGCCGATCCGCGCCCTCACATCTGCATCCGATCCACCTTTTTCGTCGGTGACGTAGCCAAGACATGTTAAGGTGTTAACTTCCTACAAAGATTCTTCATCAAGAGTGATTTGGTTGGCGCATGTCATCTGCGAAGTCCAGATTGTCCAGCTGCCTTGCCTGACACCAGCCCTCACCTCAAACGAGTTTTTCAGCTGACCTCCGTGCACGATTTTGCAGTTTAATCCATCATAAGAATTCCGTATGATGTTGACTATCTTCTCAGGCACGCCGTAGTGTCATTCTCTAGGCCCTTTGATCAATAATATATTACGCTGATGACTAAGTGAACCGACGAAAGTCAAGGTGAAACGCCCTGCATCTTTAATGAAAACCGAGAGCGATGGGCTAGTTGCATTCTGTATTCTGTTGTTTAGATGGGATCTAGCAATGTTTCATCTCTGAATTACCTTAACTTGGCAAAAATATTAACCATAAAACCAAACGTTCAGACATGGTGCTCAAGTTAACCTAAAAGAAATCCTGTATTAACCCAGATTGTGAAATGAAAAATGTTGTCATTCCGTCAATATTCCAGCTTGTCTCTGCAACTTTAAATTATTGTGGGTTGCCAAAGTTAGTAACCTGCGTAATGCTGTCAACTCAAGTTGAAAAGGAGTGTTATAAGCTCCTGGGCTACATCGAATTCACAATTAATTGTCATCATCTGAAGCAGCATAATCGTCTGTCGAGTTCAGGTAATGTAGTTACTTCTACGGCCGGGTAGATTAAGACGTTACCACAGACATGTAATAACAGGAGTTAATAGAAGAAACAATGTGATCAGCGCCAGATGGGCCAGTCCAAGGCGTGCGAGTAATTGACTCAGGTTATTTGACAATAACGAGGACCGGCATGCTGCCCGCATGATGGATGTTTTAGTTAAACAATTCACTAACCCTTCAGTATTCTTGCCTTTGCAGTTACTCACTACCTACATCAACGCTAGGGTTTCTAAGGTTGCAAATAAAAGGCAGCAGTGCATCATTACATTTTAATTGATTTCAGTTCACAATAAAGACTCTAACACTAATTTATAATCCTAACACAAAACTCTAAAATAACTGCTATTATCCGGCCCTAAACACACAGGTATTACAGCTGATATCAGCCAATAGCGAAAGGCTAGACGGAATGTATCCCTCGCCCCCTCATTAAACTTTTACCCTCAAAACAATGGAAAAGTTAGTGTGTACGGATTAATTATTTCCCAGAAATAAGGTTTACGGAGTAACTTATTTGATTTAGAATCCACTCTTACATGATTTCAGATAGTGACATTATAACAACTTAACATTTCTTGCGCCACTTTGTAGTGAGTCATTCAATGTCTAGCTCACATGACTTGTCCCACTTGTCTTTTTACCTTGTCACTCATTCGTCGCTTGTATTCATGTTTGTGCATGCCTACTCGCTTACATGTCTGTCTTATTTTTGTCTGACTATAAATTCCTAGTCATGCTTTATCTCTTGGAGTTGGCTCACTAGCCTTCTCCACATCACTTCATCCGTTCATTCGCCTATTCACTCGCTTGCCTGCTTTCCGGCGCTCGCATGACGATTTTATCTTACAGCGCTTGTAGTCTGCTGTTCTATTTGTGGTGTGTCAAAAGTACACGTATTCAAAACTTTGTGTTCACCTTCTGATTTATAAACCGTCAGACGCCAGTTATTAACGATTGTCTGTACGAGCTAATCACAAAGGTTAAGAACACGTCAAAATCGGCCACCACAACTGCACTATTTCTCCAATATACACTTACTGATTAACATATTTACACCTGTAACCTCTAGCGGAGCACGGGCTGACGACAAGAATTCGCCAGGAAACTTTATCTTCCACTCTCAATTCCAATTTTATCCAGTTACTACACACTAATTTCATGTATGTCTTCAATTTTCAGTTCAGTCTGCTCCTTGGTCTCCCTCTTTTCTATTCGCCTTGAGGATTCCACTTCAGAGCTTGCCATATGGTGCATTGAGAAGACGTCTGCATGGCGTGTCCTATCATCGTCAATGATGCTGCCCGGATATGTTAACGTTTGTAAGTTCTCCGAAGCTTACCCGTCTAGTGTGATTAGGTTGTATGAGATGCAAGAGCTAGAGCATCTTCGAAGTATAAACTGCCTAGCTGCATCCGAGGTGTAATCACGCCAAGTCTGAACCAGTGTGCGCAGTCGGTAAGAACAGCCGTTAGTAAATCAATATAAACCTAGCAACATGCCGCGATGGTTGTTCATAGAGTTCCTGAACCAGTAATCTACGGTTAAGAATTCAAACATTACTGAGTCCATAACATTAGTGTCTGTCGCATAATTGTCACATAATGCATCTTTGAAGCGTTTCAATACTTTCATGAAGTTCACACTTAGATTTTCCATGCAAAGGCAGAGCGTAACTGTCTACTGGCCTGAAACTATCGGTTACAACCGACTACAGCTGTGAAAATCTTCAAATTAAAGTTCTTTCTATTTAATATTTACCCAGATTTGTTAGTTCGTAAAATTTATTTAATATTTACTACTTCTGGAAAAGCCTGGTAAATGTGGGATGTAACTGCCTGCAGATAAACCTCTAAGGGAACAGAAGTTATTACAGTCTATTAGAGAGGAAAAGGAGTGACGTAGAAAACATACTGAATAGCAGCTGGAGGACAGGAAAAATAAATGGACAAATTCAATGTCGTTTGTGACAAGCATTAAAGATTATGATTAGTAAGTAAGGCGTAGTAACAAAGTGAAAGAGAACCAAATTGAATGTGGAAGTTAACACTGTCACTGGTGGGTTCATTTGACGATCGAACCTCACAGTACCTGCTTGCTATCGGCGAGTGATGATCACAGATATTTCGCATTTTCTTCAGATAATTTAATTTATGTGTTTAGGACTAATGTTCGGCAGAATGTTTCGAATATGTTTAGTATCTACAATCATTTAGTAATCAAATAGTGACCTGGATATAACTGTGACCCTATTTTTGCTACATTGTCCTTGGTAGGCTGCTTGCGAAGCTTACATGAAATCAAATATTGATCGCTACTCGTTGTCGTGTTACTCATTAAGAATTTCCTTATATACAATCCTTTGTTCGACGTCACCTATTGTCTCTGGATCGGCAGCAATATACTCTTCTGTGCAAGGACGGTTGTAAACGGTTAAATGGAATTGACCTTAAGCTCACCACCTACTGCTGAGATCCAAGGTCTAAAATAGGAGTTTCAATATCTGAGCCAAAGGAAAAAATTTGTTGCACTTTTTATACGTTCAGGTTGTGGTGTTAGGTTGGAAATTTTATGGTTTTCGGAAGAACGTTGATCATTGGCACTTTAAACATCCAGTAGAAAAGCAACTGATCCTAACTCACCGCATCCACATGCAAAAACATGTTGTTGGAAAGATATCCATTAGCCAAAATCCATGTTTTTTAACAAACACAACTAAAGTAAATATTCTGTAGAGGTGGGTCAAGCTCATTATTTTTATGTACCGATATGAACTATTTGGTTTACGCATGTTGTACAAAGGATTATTTATGAGAGGAGTTCGATTAGCTTATATACTTCTTTCAAGCAGAACTAGAAAGTAACCCGACTGATTATGCCGTTGAAATGAATTATTTCACCGACTATTCATTCCATACCATTCATCGTTACGTTGGCATTTAAGTTATCAAATATAGTGTGACTGAACTGAAACCAGTTGACTAAAATTAGTACGGTTGAGTGGCTAGAACATCATGCATTTGACACCGAAACCTGGAACCGTACCGAAAAAACAAGAATCAAGCGCACTTAAATCAGTTGGTCTACACTTGCTCCTGAAAAAAGATATTGGATATTGAATTCATCTTGAATTAACCGCTTCTATGAACGCCTACTTATTGCCGAGGTCAACGCACCAATCGTTTTACATCAGTTTGACCTCCAAATGCTTATTTCAAAACCACAATTGTTCTGTGAGTTTACTATTTTCACTAATAATCTTTCTATGACTAATCACTTTATTGATTATCTAATAAGTCTATTAAGGTCTTTTATTATGATATGACATGTTAATAGCTAAATAATTATTTAAGATACCTTATCCCAATGTAATAACAACTTGCGTTCTCCAATTACATAAAGAGAAAATGTTCATGTGCTTAATTCACCCTCCCCAGGATGACTTATAACTAGTTTAGTTGCCTCATGAACATTCGAGCTTTGGCATTCTTAATAAGATATGAAATAGCAACTTAGATACAATTTTGCAAGCGGTCTCACATAATTGCGATATAAAAACCGAAGCATACATTTGCCTCAGCTTTTTTAAGCTTAGCAGAGCGATAAAAACGTTCGAAAACCTTTGGAGGCTAATGTGTAACAATGTGCAGTTATTTTCAATTCATAACTTTCAGTCAGTCGTAGGTTTTCTTTTTCTGGGACCTGAAGAAGCGATAAACCAATGACACTATTCTGATAAACATCTGTATGTCCAGTGTGAGTCAGCACACTCTTTCGAGAAACAGTATCCAAACTCTAAGTCATGTCGGGATATCAAGTCGTGTGGGACCACCAAGCTAATTCTTTTAAATCAGCTTGGAAACCAAAATAATCAGCCTGATTACGTGTTGTTATCCATACTTTAATATCATCCGCAAAAAAGTTCTTAAGAATCAGTTAGTTTGGTCATTAGCGTAGAGAAGAGGAAATAGAAAACCTAAGACGGTGTCTTGAAGTATGCAACTTTTAACGGGTTTCCTTCCAAATAGTGTCCAACTTACCCTCACTCCTTGTCTTCGACCAAAGAGAGGATTCTTTTCTCATGCTTGTATGGCACCTCTTATTTCGAAACTAGAGGGCTGCATAAGCCCTAAGTGAAACCTTACCAAATACTTTGCCACAATCTACGGGTGTTACATTGACAGACAAACGACTATCTTGGTTTACTTTACAGTACTCTTTCTCATTTTTCAGGTCAGTTGAACATAAATATTGATTCCAAAACCCATAATTCTCCGACTTTATGACACATGCCTTAGTAACTCATCTTGTTATATTATTTTCAGATATCATGCATATTTGACTGACAAGTTGGTAGTTAAACGTGATATCCTTCCATAATTAAGTATAGGGCTAACAATAGCATGCTTTCAATCCCTACAGACTTGGTTCTTGGAAAGAAACATGGCACATACACTGAGCAAGGATGTTTAGCAGTTATCAGGACTGAATTTTATCAACCTGTTCTTCCAAATGTTGACTGAAGCGACGACGGTTATTTGTTAGCGACAAATTAGCGGTTCAATGCTACTTATGTGAGTGAAAGTGACAAGGTGTAAAAATAAAAACATAGATGTTTCTTCTGATTCAGTTTGTATACACCACCAATCAGTGAGTTTCGTTCCTGTTTTCTCCCTAATTTCTCCCGAAAAGTGGTGTACGGATATGGAAGTAAATCACATCTTTTGTTTGAGTTCTTCACGTCGTCTGACTGCGTTGTTTTTCAGCAAAGTCTCTGAGGAAGGTTTTTAGTATGATAAGAAACTATGTATAAGATTATTTTATGTTTGACTAAGTATCCTAAAAAAACTCCTTAAAGTTTTTACTTCATCTAAAGGTTTGGCAACATTAAGATGAGCTAACCGATCATAAGCCTTAAAAAAATTGATAAACTATACAAAACCTTTTGTATTCTTTTAGGTTTTAGTATTCTTTCAATGATTTTTGAGTTATGTCAACGTTTGTTCATAATCTAAGATTTAGCACTAAAGCCTCATAGTTTGTTGCATATTTTTGCCATTTTTATTAGTTTAGTCCAACTGATTGCAAGACGAACACTCCACTTTTTGATTTAGCAGTTGCATTTGTTTTATACTATCATGAATGTAACTGATAAAAGGCCACTTTGGCTCTTGATCTTATTGTTTTGGAGTTACTTCTTCACTTCGCTTGCTCGAAGAGCCATACAGAACGTTTACCCTATAATCCCAATGGAATATAAAGGAGCTAAAGCAGATACACATTTAGGTAAGTAAAGTTTTAAAATATTCATACTGTCATGTAAGTACAATTTTGTTGCTGTTGTCCAACTACTTATCCTTCAACCAGTGCGTTGTAGGCATATACTGTGTTTTATTCAGTAGCATCATTTTCATTATAAAGTGATTGTGATTTATTATATTTCCACCAAATCTCTTGTCAGCTTTAGTTTAGAGCTTATGAATAGTGATCTAATATTAGCGTCGATTATCATCCTTTCAGATATAATCTAGCGCTCATAGAATAGGATACATACTACTAAATGTTAACACTTTAGACTAGTTTCTGTACATATGTACCCATTACCTAATCAGTTCGAACAGTATCAACATGTTATGTATACTACCTTTCAAATAAGTTGAATATATTTTTTAATTTCGTTTCAGGTTCCATAATTACTGCTCAAACCTTAGGTTATACAGTTACCAAATTAGTTGGTGGGATTCTTATGGATCACGTGAATCCACTACAAATTTTTATTTACTCACTTATTTCAGCCTCAGGTTCACTTTTTCTTCTATCAGGTAAGTTATAATTTTTACACACTTGACTTGTACATATTGTGAGACATTTGTTAATGCCTTTTTGTTTCAAAGTTTATTAATTATCAATAAATAGAAAATAGAAAAATCTAGTTTTGTATAATATTTTATTATATCTATTTAGTAAATATAATAAAATCCAAAGATATGTTCCAACATGTTTATCACTAAATCTAGTATTAATTTCTTTAGTTTCATCACATCAAACAGTTTGGTTGGTATTCTATGGATTAACTGGATTATCACTTGGTTCTAGTTGGCCAGCCATATCAAAAACACTACGTATTGTAAGTTGGCACAAAATCTATAATTTCACGTATTTCAAATATCCGTCGCTATGAGTACCTTGACACCACATTTATATTTACAAACTATGTGTTACTCTTCTTAATGAGTACGAACTATTATTCACATTGAAACAAGTTGAACATAAGCCGTTAGTACGAAATTAGATCCAGACATTATATATATATATATATATATATATATATATATATATATATATATATATCATATTAGTTACTGTAACATTTACAAAGCAATAACTGGAGATTCATGTAACCGTCTTATATATCAGTATCATTTTATGAATGTATGAAGCTACTGTTCCTTTTTCGAGTCATCCAGTGGCTGAACATTGAGTTACAAGTATGAATCATGCTCTATCAATAGAGATTATACTAGCCAAAGAGTATTCCTGTAATTTAGCTTACTTAGCTCTTACACGGTCTATATGAGTGTTGGTGATACTACTTAGCTTCCCAGACTAAAGTAGGCAGAATAAAGTTCGAACTTAAGACCCAGTGATTGAAAGAACTGTTTGAACCACCATTAATCCGAAGAGTATCTCTAGACTTAAGTCATCAAGACACTGTTTGCTATGAATGATACCACACTACAGTAACTTCTCTGATTTCTCTGTATTGACTTTACTTTCATTATTTGTCTATTCAGTCTCCATCTTTGTTTCTGTGTTATCGGGTAATCTATTTGGTTTTGTAGAAAAGCTACACATGAAAATGTTATCCTATTCAGTAAAGCAAATAAATGTTTTATGTACAAAAACTTGATGACTTACAGTTACTCAACTTGAAATAAATTAATTAAGTAAATTTCTAATACTGGTTTGAAATGCGTATAGTTCTTCATATTCATCATCTAATCATAGTGTTTTAAGTTTGAAGAATTTTTCTCGAAGAACATAAATTATCTTGTTGCTTAAATTTTACTTTAATTATTTTTAGTCTGTGGCTCCTCAAGAATTAGCCACTTGGTGGGGATTACTATCAGCGTCTTCTAACCTAGCTGGTTGTATGGGTTCTTGGATATCGATTTTTATTGCTTCATGTTCAACAGTATTCCTTGGTGATTTAGCTTGGAGAGCCCCGTTCATTTTTGTTGGTAAATACATGCTTTTCAAATTGCTAGTATACGCGTTTTATATTAATCTCACCATCAACTGTTACTTTGTATCTGACGGCAGCTTTCTAACTTTTCTATATATAATTTATATTATTTTTCATGTACGCCGTCTTCATGATACTGAAGAACGAACCTCTAGTAATGCTACTATTTTAAACTAAATAATGCTAGATATTCCGAGGAATAAAAGATCATACAATTCAATTTTAAATTCATGTACTGATACATGATATGATAGCCCAGTAATTCAAAAAAGTCACATTGTCCAGTGATTTTCACATCTATAACATTTATCAAGCAATTCAATCATTCGGTAGTTTTGACTTGTACTATGCAGTTGCAGATAAAATCTGTATACTATATATCAAGATCTCGTCATTAATTCTTGCTTCATTTTAATTTCCCATATTTATTGTACCTGGTACTGTTATTAAGTGTAGATGAACTCCAATTTATTAACTATGTGCTTATTTTACCTTATCGCCAAACTGTTTTCTGTTTTTCTGGATATGTTTTACTCAACGAAGTTCTACGTTGTAACTGACTGACTGACAAATTAACAGGCCTATTAACCTCATCGTATTCATATTAACACGTAAACATAAAAATTCTGACTCATTAAACTCGTAAAAGTTTCCTACATGACTGTAAACCAAATTTTTTGTTGGGGAATGATCAAAGTAAGTGGAACAAAGTTTAAACCCAAGTCCCACGTGTTAGAGTTTGAGTGGTTCCATGATTTTTCCAACATAGTACGACAATTTTTATGGAAAAAAAATTATTATTGTTAATTGTGTTGTCAGAAATCATAGCCTAATTAATGGACTTCATGAAAAGTATATGACCTATGAAGTGACTTTATTTTGTAACTTTAATCAGAATTATGACAACATTTACGATCGCCAGATGAACAGAATATCATGTCTCGCATAGTATGTCAATTCAAGTCACTGTAGGTTGGAAGAAAGCTAGGAGCCGCCAAACCAAAACATGGCAGAAATCCATGAAGTCACTGACAAGTGAACTGTGTCATGTCGGTAAATGCACGCTACCTGGTTGGGGTCCGCGAGACGAAAGTCACCGATGGTTAGAGACCTTAAACGACATGGCTCAAAATCGTTTACAATGGTGTAGGTGCATCCATTCTTTATGTTCTCTCAAATCCTAATCTTCTGGATTCGTCAGCACCTCTGCCTTTGTCTTCTAACCTTATCTCACCTAATTATACTTCTTGAATAATATCTTCGAACCCTATTCTTCTTCATTACCATTAATACCTCTACTATCTCTATCACTATGGGATTTGATTTGACATTTGCGTCTCTGTGCTAATGTGGTATGGCAACATGAACTGATGTACATACGTACGAAGTTCTGTGCTGCAACTGACTGACTGAATTCAAGTCACTGCTGCCACTATTCAAAATCAAAGTAGCTTAACTAGAAAAAAAGGACGGGAATGATCCACTTCTTCACAATGTTTAGATTATCAATGAGAAACTTCATGAATAACTGTAACATTCTGATCTGGTTATTCTAGAATATGTTAATCACTAAATTTTTAAAACATTTTGTAATCAGCAATATGTCTACTATATAAGCATTTGAATTTTTTCGAGTTTTAATTTCATTTAAAATCAAAAGTGTATGACGTTGTGTATACTATGGAATCGAAGTCGACTGTTCTTTTTATTAGCAAATTCTAAGCTAATATGATAAAAGTTTCTATTAGGTCAGTAAAACTCTTCAACTCACTGTCCTTAGTGGCTCTTGAAGTCTATTGATGGAATATAACTTTCCATGTAATAACAATCCCGACCGTAGCTGCTACCTTGACGTGGTGGTCGGGCTTGCCTATCGTGATGACCCAACCGAGCTATACTGGCTGGAACTTATGTTCCTGAAGGTTCTACCATACCAGGCAGGTCGATTGGAGAACGATGAGACTAAAAGCAGCTACCCAAGGTCTGAGGTCGAAGTCGTACTGCTGACTGCAAAGGAGTGTGACAGCAATAATGTGTTTCCCTCGGATAACCAGCATCTGCAACGATGCTGCCTTCTCACAAGGTAGAAAGGGTTAGAAAAGGTCGACCCTAAAAATGTCACACCTCACCCTACCTCACGGATTTCCGTCTCCGGCGGTAAGAGTGCCCACTAAGGGCCTTTAAGAGCGGAGCTAATCCTCAAACAACGTTTCATAAAAAGGCCGTGCGTGACCGGCCTCAAGCAGTTGTCCCTAGGACTCTGCGGTCACGCTGCCAGGTCGTTCAGACCAACGCTAATCTATCTTCCTTTTCAGGCCCTTCAAGAAACAACCTTCTACGGTGTGGGCAGCCTGGAAGTGATAACCGCCCTCATACCCGTACCAGCACTCGAGACCAAATTGGTCGAAATCAAATCCTTCCTACACCCCCTAATACTTCTTTTATCTCCACGACAAACTCTTCCCACATTCCTTTATCAACCTGCACCGCTAATGCAAACGATGCGGGTTCACGAAACGTTGTAATAACAATGCTCAACCTTATTATTATTATTATTATTATTATTATTATTATTATATGTTATTAGCTGTTTTAAATTTGGGTATTTATTTACTTTTTACAGCTGTATGTTGTATAATATCAGCATTACTTCTCACTGTTTATCTACGTTTACAAACGATTAACAGACAAGATAAAATCAATTCCAAAACTACACCAAATTCTTCTGAATTCACAATTTCTAACCAATCATTGCAGAAGAATCTTAACTCAGATATAAAACATAGAGGTTATAATGATACTTGTCAAAGTCTAATGTCTACTTCAAAATTGGATCAACACGATTATACTACATGTAATCAAGCTGGGTATTGTAATGAAAGTGAGTTCATGTCATTACTTTAATCATTCCAATAAAACTTGAATTTTCTGTTGTAATTTGTTTTGTTTTTAAAAAAATTTTATTCATAGAAATACTGCCTAAGATTTTAATAGTTGTTCATTTGAAATGCATTGATTTACAAACATCAATCTTAATTGTTATGTATACATATTAGAAACCCTTTTGTGAAAATTACAAAATTCACACTTATGGTATGGGAAACACAACTTTGTTATAAAACAAAGAGTACTTTAGAACCTGAGTCATGCTACTTTGTCAGTAGCATTAAAAGTTATTAATTTTGGCCCCGAAATCTATGACTTGATGATTATTAGATAAATTTAATCTCTTTCTCTTAAAGTTCTAATGAAACAATTTAATCATCTCAGAGCCTATCAAATCCGTTTATGCATCAAATGAATACGTTTATCATTATGATAAGTATCAACTAGTACCGAATACATTCCATATTTACGTTAACCTAATTCTCTTCAGCTACACAAGCAACTTATTAAAATATTATGTGAATACAGTGAAGAAATGTGTACACACTCACTAAATGATTAAAAAAGATATTATCATTGAAAATATATGTGAATTTTAAATATTCACATTCATTCTGAATATAATACCATATCTTTGGTGAAAACAAACGTCTTTTCTCATAATGCATAACTTAACATAGTTTTGTATTTGATAATAATAGTTTTTTTTTAGATTAATATATGGCACCACCTACCTTTACCATAATCAAGCATTGTAATATGATTGAAATCAGTTTTTTTGACGAAAAAGATAACTCGTAGGTAAAAAAAACAACTAAAGAACTATGTAAATAAGTTTACTTGTGGACGGATTTATATAAATAGATAGGAATGCAACAATGCTTAAAGTAAATCTTCAAACAAACTTACAAATTGTTTCCCCAATATTCAATCATACAAGAATACTACTACTAGAAGAACGAAATGTAGTCATAAAAGAAAGTTTGCTGCTAAATAGCATCAGTGTTTATGAGCAACTAAATGGCTCTATTTTTCACTAACTACTCATGTTTGCTTTTTCTCTCATTACAAACAAGCAGTTATAAGTAGCGTTTTGATAAAAGTTCAACTTCATGCTCTCGGAAATCTGTTAGCTGAATGGTTTTTTCTAATTTTAATTTCGCCTCAAATAATTTTATCTGGGCAGCTAGATCATATCACCAGTCGCCACACAAAAAAGTATGACTTAAAGTTAAGTACACTACTTTTCACTCGTACTGGGACATCTAGAAAGTTTCTTGAGTGATTGTTAGGTCATTAAATCATATATTGATAGTAAAGTTTTGTTATGATCAAATTTTTCTTGAAAACTAGGGTGATCATCTCACGTGTTTATCATCGGGTTTATTTTTACATTTTAGAAACTAACCAACTATCTAACAACTGTCAAGACAACGAATTCACTGAAAACAACGATAAGAATGAAACAATTAAACCTGTTAAAGTGAATATTATTCATCAAATATCAAAATTATTTCATATTTTAAGTCCAAAACAACGTTTATTATTGGGTAGCTCTGCTAGTCTTCACATGTGCAGTACATTTTTACGTTATGCAATAGGTGATTGGATTGGAATTATGCTTTTAAATAATAAATATGGTTATTCACAAAATACCGGTTCGTGTATATATTTGATTTTGTTGTCATCACAGTGCTTAATTATTTTTGATCAGTAAAACAAATTTATTAAATTTAAGTTGATCTTATTTAATATGTATCTTTTTTCACAATTATAATTTATTCTCAGTAATTATACGGCTGCTTAAACGGTCTAAAATTTAATTTACTACAATTACGGAGCGATCGACTACGGTTATAACTTGATCAATAGTGAATGTGTGATAGCTTCGACTAAATATCGCTTAAACGAAAGCTTGTAAATTCCCCTGTTACTACTAGTATAATTTGATCTTTCCTATGCAAGAGTAACTACAACTAATGAATACCCATGACTAGTATTCGACACTATGTCTACAATGCTCTTGACTCCCACCCTCAACCATTAGAAAGACACAATCTATCCTCTGATGAATAATAAACTAACGAAAAAAATATCACTTTATTGGAAATTTCTCTTTCTAATAATTAATAATTATATTTACATGATTATAATTTAAAAACAGTGAAATACTTAACAAAAACTATCAGAAAATAATAGGATATTGTATTAAAATAGTTAATAACTGAATTTATATCTAAATTTAATCGATTGCTTAAGTGAACGGTCATCATATTAAATTGTTTAACAATCTTATTCCTGATCTCTTATAAATTAGTATGAACATTTCAAACTCCTAAGAGGAGCCAGTTTCTTCATGAATAGCTCAGTAGTGATAATGTGATCATGTTTTCGACTGGTGGTGACACTAGTTTAAATCTAACAGTAAGTGTCGACTTCCTCAAGTTTTGATTGCAAATATTGATAGTATTTCAGTTTAGTCTTAAAACTAAAAATGTAGTTCATGTTTAGTTAGTGAAATAACCCGAAGTTACTGATGTAAAAAGAAAACGAAATATAATTATCTACATACAAAAAGTGATAATCGTTAACTGTCATATAAGTGTGATACATTATAAGTTCAAAACTAATCTAACAATATTTTTACAACCAGTGATTATTTGGATTATGATTTATACCAGCAATCAGTGAGCCCTCTCTTTCAACAAATTTTAATGAAATCTCTTAAGGAAATTTAACGTATGCAACCAATGGACGTATAGTGGTAGATAAATCACCAAAATAAATGGTTAAATCCTCAACATTGGTGATAACACCACTAGTTTGACTTAATACAGCTTAGCTGAAGGCTATCGGCCATGGTTCGCAAAAGCTTGTTAATTTAGATCATGTACTTCTCGACTCATTGACTTCTTCCAAATACACCTTCGAACTCCTCCTCAAGGTCTGAGGCCGAAGTCGTACTGCTGACTGCAGAGGGGTGTAACAGCAGTAAGGTGTTTCCCTCGGACAACCAGCATCTGCAGCGATGCTGCCTTCTCACAAAGAAGGAAGGGGTTAGAAAAGGTCGACCCTAAAAATGTCACACCTCACCCTACCTCACGGATTTCCGTCTCCTTGGGTAAGGGTGCCCACTAAGGGCCTTTAAGAGCGGAGCTAATACTCTAAAAACCTTTAATAAAAATACCGTGCGTGACCGGCCTCAGGCAGTTGTCCCCTGGGTTCTGCGGTCATACTCCCAGGTCTCTAAGACCAAGGCTAATCTATCTTCCTTTTCAGGTCCCTCAAGAAACAACCTTCCATGGTGTGGGCAGCCTGGAAGTGACAACCGCACTCATACCCGTAACAGTAAGAGAGACAAAATTGGTCAAAATCAAATCCTTCCCACACCCCCTAGTGCCTCTCTTATCTCCACGACTAACTCTACTCACATTCCTTTATCTCCCCGCACCTCTGCTGCAAATGATTTGAGTCCTCGAAACGTCACTCCTGGTCTCTTGAACCCCCCGTAACAGTTATAGTTTTATGGTTTAATGATTAGATTTTCAGTTATTATATTACATTTTCAATCCTGTTCTAATCACCTTTATCTAACTGATCTTTTAAAATCTCCAATTCTTCCATACAACAAGTGTAATGATTCACTTACATTAAATCTTCATGTTGTGTATTCAATTGACGATCCAACATTTATAAACTTCTCAAACAAAGCACATAAGTTTACAATTCATCAAATCTGTTTCATAAGTGTTATTAAACTATAAAATGAAAAATATTTGAAATGAAATGCTTAATTTACCCATTTAAAAAGATTAATTATTATAAAAATTTCGGTTGATGTAACGTATATTGTTTCAAATTAGAATTTATTTTCATTTATTCCTTTTTAGCATATTTAGTTGCTAGCAGTTATGAATTCGGTGGAATAATTGGATCTATGTTAATTGGAATAGTAGCTGATTTGAATATGTTTTCTGTAAGTTAAAATGAAGTTATTTGTTTTGGCGTATAGCTGAATATTGTTTTTTTTGTTTTACTTATTGTAACACTTATTTTCTTACTATTATTTAATAACAAGATTAAGTTTGTGTGTGTTTAAAAGTTAAATAGACAATAGTATGATGTTTACTAGGCTTTGATAATGATGATGATGATTCAGCAACGTAGAACTTCGTTCGTATGTACGTATGTACATCAGTTCAAGTTGCCTTACTACCACATTAGCACAGAGATGTAATTGTCAATTCAAATCCTTTTTAGTAATAGAGGTAGTAAAAGTATTAGCAGTAATCTCTCTGATTATACTGCTAATCACTAGCCTTTAATATTTGTTAAGCTTCATATGAAACTAGGTTTTGTGAGCTCTTTCGTTAGAAAATCTTTACCACTTCAAAGTGATCATTTCATGACAATGAATTAATTAACAACAAGTATTTCAGATCTGAATAAGTTTTATTTTTTTTGAAACTAATCAATTTTTTCAAATGGATTAATTGTAAATTCTCTTTTTAAGGAAAAAATAAATAAATATCCCCTTTTTTGACATAAAATCAATTTGATATAAACTATTAATTAAATTACACATTTTTTGAAACCATGAATCGATCAATGTTAGACCACCATTAGAAACCTGGAAGCACTGGACGGCCGTTTTGTCCTAGTATGGGACTCCTCAGCAGTGCGCATCCACCACTCCTGCATCCCGCAGGATTCGAACCCAGGACCTTCGGTATTGTGCGCGAACGCTCTAACCGTTAGACCACTGAGCCGGTATCTATGCTCACTAGTGACTAGCTTCGTGAGGAATCTTCTCCGAGTTCTAGTGGGAAGACGTGACCAGTAAGGTTCAACCAGTTCGGGTGTAGGCAGTATCTACCGAAGACTGTGTATGAAGTTGCGCAACCCCGTGAATTTGATCAAGTCAGACATTAACACTGTTAGATACCGGCTCAGTGGTCTAACGGTTAGGGCGTTCGCGCACAATACCGAAGGTCCTGGGTTCGAATCCTGCGGGATGCAGGAGTGGTGGATGCGCACTGCTGAGGAGTCCCATACTAAGACGAAACGGCCGTCCAGTGCTTCCAGGTTTCTAATGGTGGTCTAACATTGATCAATTCATGGTTTCAAAAAATGTGTAACTTAACAATCTTCACAACTCCCGTAATGCATATTAATTAAATATACAATATGAATAATATTGAAAGGGAGGAAGAGAAAACATCAGTTCATTTTAGGGTTTTTCTCATTTATAGCTGTTACCTCGACCAAACTCAGTTATTATAACTAATAATAATTCTGATATAATTATCCTATTGAAAAAACGAGTCTCATTTTCATCCAAGTTGTATGTATGTAGTAGAAATAAATTTCAAGCAGCTGACTTAATGATTACTTTCACGGTTACCGTCAAGTGAAAATCAATGGCTGTCAAAGAAGAATTTCTTGACAATTTAACCCAGCAAAGGACATTCGAAATGAGGCCTGTGAATATAATTTTTTTTTTAAAAAATTCGATAAGCAGCTATCCGAAGTCAATACTTTCTGTCTCAAACATGATATCGATAATGTTTTACATTTTGTGTACTTTCTCTTGAGGTGTGTGACTAAATTAAAAAAAATCCTTTTGGTCACTCCATTTCTGTGATTGTAACTATAAAAAATATTATATATGAATTAAATTTAAAAAACGGGTCACTGGTCAACTCCGTTGTGCAGTTAGTTATTGCTACCCTCTCTCTCTCTCTCTCTCTCTATATATATATATATATATATATATATATATATATATATATATACCATGGGTACAAAATATCCTTTCAGTTACACTAAATAGTTCATGTTGTAATCAATATTTCAATATGTATCACATTTTGGGTTGTATACAAATGTTTTCTAGTGCCATTTAAATAAATGGTTGTTGTTATGTTGTCATATGTGTTTGTTCGTCCTACATCTATCACATGATTACAGAGAAAATGTTTTGAAAAGTCACAATTCTCCCTTGTACTATATACATTGTACATTTTTAACTTAGTTTAAACATATGATCAGTATTTATTAGCTATAATATGCTTACAATCGTAAAAAACGATTTCAAACCACAATTTTTATTCCAGTTAGTAATTATGATCTCTTTTAAGCTTGCAGTTGTATAATCTGATTAATTCTGGTTAAATATTCCAAACTTGATCTAATGAATCTAATGACCAGATTACTTAATGAACTGTTTTCATACTGTGATTTGATGACTACCTATGTCTATTAAAATGATTTGAATTGTTTGTTCTGGGTTAGCGTATTTTTAGCAAGTTGGCTTTCTACGAAATGGGTTAACTATAACCTCATATTCAATCCTCCTCCTTTATCCAGGCTTGCGACCGGCAATAACCCTATAAGAGATCCAGTTGAAGTAACTCAGCTATTAACTACCTCAATTACACGTTGCAGAAAATCATGACTTAGCACGCATTTCACATTACCGAATCAGTTCAGTTAAATAAGACTGAAACATACAATACAGGTTAGATGAAAATATTTTAAGTTGACATGATAATAATTGTTCATTTTATTATGACTAACATCCTAAAAACTGGTCCGTCCAGAAAAGAAGTCAGTTTATAGGTATAACTAGGTTGATATCAATAACTAGGTAACAATAATGATAAACTTAAGTTTATACTTTTCAAAGGGACGTGATTCATGTGCATCCACTCTTTGTGTGCTTTTTAATTCTAACCTTCTGAATTCCTCATAATCTCTATCTCTCTCCTTCTAGATTTATCTCACTGAATTATACTTTTCGAATCATATCTTTGCTCCCTAATCTTCTGTATTGCTTATAATAATTCTACTATCATTACCACTCTTGGATTTGAACTGACATTTACGTCTCTGTGCTGACGCGGTATGACAACCTGAACTGGTGTACTTATGTACGAAGTTCTGCGTTGTATCTGTCTGTCTAAGGGACGTGATTTCTAAGGTACTTTGAAATGAACAGTTTGAACAATTTTTTGAAATCATATATATATATATATATATATATATATACATATATATATATATATACATATATATATATACATATATATATATATATATATATATATATATATATATATAATTCTACTGGGAATTTAACGAACTGATATAATGTGTCATTAGTAATAAATTCAACGTTGAATCCTTTATCTGCTTTTTGTTCTTCGATTTGTTTATTATCTTATTACTTCATGTATTGTTGTGTTTTTTTTTTTTGAACTTAGAGAATTTCTTCATGGCCAAGTCATCGAATTCCATTAATAATTATACAAATGTTAATTGCTAGTAGTACATTAATTTTTCTTAGTTGGATTATAAATCATAATGCCTCATTGGTAAGTGTAAATAAAACTTTTTGTTCCCTTTATTTATATTCGTATTTGTAATATAGTAAGGTATCATAAATAGCACACAAGTTGCAGCTTCATTTTTCTACTTGAATTTGAGACTGTAAAGATTTAACAAAATGCTGATAATCTACTGATGTGACTATTTGTTATGACTGCTTAATAACCTGCTCTTTGTTAATTATTAAAACCGAACAAAACTTACGGTTCTTTGCAGAGAAGAATACCAGATTATAGATGAAGTATTATTTATGCATCGGGCGCTAATCAAAATATTACTTCCTTACGCCTGTTATACCCCTAATGGAGCATAGGTAACCAACCAACTCTGTCCTGGGCTCATTTTTCCAGTTCTACCCAATCACTATTGATTCTTTTCATGTTTGTCTCTGGTCAGTCAGTCAGTCAGTTGCAACGTAGAACTTCGTACGTATGTACATAAGTTCATGTTGCCATACCACATTATTAGCACAGAAACGCAAATGTCAAATCAAATCCCATAGTGTTAAAGATAGTAGAGATATTATTGTTAATAAAGAAGACTAGGGTTTGAAGATATTATTCAAAAAATATAATTCAGTGAGATAAGGTTAGAAAGACAAAAGTAGAGGTGCTGGCTAATCCAGAAGATTAGGATTTGAGGGAGCTCAAAGAGTGGATGCACCTGCGCCATTGCAAACGATTTTGAGCCATGTCGTTCAAGGTCTCTAACCATTGGTGACTCTCGTCTCGCGGACCCCAACCAGGTAGTCTACATCTACCAACATGACTCAGTCCACTTGTCAGTGACTTCATGGATTTGTGCCATGTTTTGGTCTGGCCGCCCCTAACTTTCTTCCAACCTACTCCTACGCCACAAAACATAGCTCGTCGAGGCAGTCGGTGGTTAGGCATTCGTAACACATGTCCCAACCACCTCAACTGATGAAGTTTCACCACTTCATCTATTGATCTGCCATCCTTACCTAGTACTCGTTTCCTAACGACAGCATTGCTTACTCGGTTGTCCCACGATATACGAGCAATGCTTCTTAAACATCTATGATCGAATACTAGTAACCTACGAATATCTTCTACTCTTAACGGCCATGTTTCACAGCCATAAAGTAAGACGGAACGAACCACTGCGCAGTACACCCGTCCTTTAGTCTGCAAACGGATATCTCGCCTACGCCATAAGTGACGCAGGTTGGCAAAAGCCAATCGAGCCTTCTGTATCCGTGCCGAGATTTCGTCAGTCACCAGACCGTCAGCACTGATGAGACTCCCCAGATAAGTGAAGTGATCAACACGCTCGACTACTTCACTCCCTATCACTAGTTCAGGTGCCGATGCAACCCAGTCTTGAAACAACATTTTGCATTTCGAGGGGGAAAACCGCATCCCGAACATGCTCGCATTGTTGCTTATGGTAGTCAGAAGACTCTGCATTTTGTCAGCGTCTTCACCGAATAGAACTATGTCATCGGCATATTCTGGATCAGTAAGCGACTTTCCTGGTAAAAGGTCAACCCCTGAAAAATCTGACGAGCTTAATGTTAACTCTAAGAGTATGTCTACGACAAAGTTAAACAAGAATGGAGAGAGTGGGCAGCCCTGACGGACACCACTTGATGTAGAGAATTCAGATGACAGTTCGCCATATGCTCTCACCCGACCAGTGGTGTTCGAGTAGAGTGCTTGTATAAGGTTAATGTACTTCTTTGGTACACCTTTCAATGACAGACACTGCCACAGAACCTCACGATCCACTGAGTCGAATGCCGCCTTAAGGTCCAGGAACACGACTATTGTCGGGCGTCTAAATGTGTGTCTGTGTCCCAGGACCTGTCGTAATGTGAAGATGTGGTCTATACAACCACGTCCAGGTCGAAAACCAGACTGGTTTTCTCGAGTCTGCTCTTCACGAGCTCTAGTTAGACGTCTAAGTATAATCGAGGCTAACAATTTAGAAACTATATTAGTTAAACTTATTCCCCTGTGATTGTCACAAGAGGACTTTTGTCCTTTCTTGTAGATTGGGAAAATTAGCGACTGAGACCAGTCAGATGGGATTACGTCCATTTCCCAGATTCTACCTAGGATCTCGGTCAGTCTAACCGTTAAAACTGGACCACCATTCTTAAACATCTCAGGGGTAAGCCTGTCGGGACCTGCCGCTCTACCTCCCCTTAGATTTCCTATAGCTTTCTCAACTTCATGTAGACTGGGAGGACTTAGATCGATTCGCCATTCAGGATGACTGGAGATCGTGGGCAACCGAAGTGTGGCTGAAGGCCAGTTGAACTGATCCCTAAAGTGTTCTGCCCATCGGTCCAGCCTCCTAGATTGAGAATGGATGATAAGACCATCCTTTTCCGAGATAGTCTCACTCACATTCGGCTTCCTAATACCGTTCGCCATTGTCTGTTCTTTGAGCCGCGAGACCGTAACATCCACCTAGGTGTCTTTCATTTTCACTCAGTCTACCTACTTGTGCATTGAAGTCACCAGCCATTATAACTATATCAGAGCGCTTAACTTTTTGGAGGAGGTCCGAAAGCTTTTTGTAAAACTCATCTTTTACATCATCTGAACTGCAGTCAGTGGGGGCGTAGGCTGATATGACGAAGAGGCAACGGCGAGTGTCCCTATCTTTCCGAGTCCTTACTGTCCCGTTCAGTCGGACGGCGCATAAGCGACTATCTACAGGGATCCAGTCAAGGAGAGATTGTTCTGCCCTACGACTCAATGCTATACCTACACCGGCGAGGCCCCTAGAAGCAGCATCAGGGCTACCGGATACACGAAGGGTAAATCGAGCTGCTTCTTTATCTTGACATGGTGAGGTCAAATGAGTGATGCTACTCGGATCCTGTATGCGCGTTTCCGAGACGCAGCACACATCGATGGAACGAGATTCTAAAGTCCTAGCTAATGATGCCTGTTGCCCTATTTGACACAATGTCCGTACATTGAATGCTCCAACATGTAGTTTGAAACGGGGTTTAAGGAGACCAGGAACGACGTTTCGCAAACTTGCATCGTTTGCATTAGCTGTGCACTGTAATAAATGAATGTGAGAAGAGTTAGTTGTGGAGATAAGAGAGGTATTAGGGAATTTAGGAAGGACTTGATTTTGAACAATTTGGTCTCGTGTGCTGTTACGGGTATGAGGGCGGTTATCACTTCGCGGCTGCCCACACCGTGGAAGGTTGTTTCTTGACGAACCTGAAAAGGAAGATGGATTAGTGTTGGTGCGTGACCGCAGAGTCCAAGGGACAACTGCTTGAGGCCGGTCACGCACGGCCTTTTTATGAAACGTTGTTTGAGGATTAGCTCCGTTCTTAAAGGCCCTTAGTGGGCACCCTTACCCAAGGAGACGGAAATCCGTGAGGTAGGGGAGGTGTGACATTTTTAGGGCCGACCTTTTCTAACCCTTCCTTCCTTGTGAGAAGGCAGCATCGCTGCAGATGCTGGTTGTCCGAGGGAAACACCTTACTGCTGTCACACCCCTCTGCAGTCAGCAGTACGACTTCGCCCTCAGACCTTGGGTAGCTGCTTTTAGTCTCATCGTTCTCCAATCGACCTGCCTGGCATGGTAGGACCTGCAGGAACATGTGTTCCAGCCAGTATAGCTCGGTCGGGTCATCACGATAGGCAAGCCCGACCACCACGTCAAGGTAGCAGCTTCGGTCGGTCTCTGACTCTCGGCACAATGTGTTCCTTGGTCTCCTTCTTTTCTCGACCTTGAGAGTCCCAAGTTAGTGCTTACCTCATGACGTAGTTAGGTGATTTCCACATTGTGTGTCTTATCCACGCCCAGCGCTTCTCCGGAACTTCTTCCTCAGCTGGAATCTAAATTCTCAGTATCCTGTATCTCTTAGATGATGGTTCCAACTTTGGTGTTGGTTGACAGTTGTTTTAAGTCCTAGATGTTCTTCACTCGTAGAAGTGCTGCTGATGCTATGTCAACTTGCGCGTTCACATCTGCATCAGACCCATCTAGCTCATCAGCGGTGCTGCCCAAATATTTATAAGTTGCTACATCCTCCTAAGCTTCTCCGTAAAGCGTTATTTGATTGGTGCATGCTGTGTTGTATCCGAGGATCTTAATTTTCCCTTTGTGTATTTTGAAACCTACCACTTCAGAGGCTGCTGATACATTAGTCACTTTCTCCTGATTGTGTTGTTGCGTGTGGGATATAAGATCTAGGTCATCTTCGAAGCCCAGATCATCCAGCCGCGTCTGAGCTGTCCACTGTATTCCACCCTCTTCCTTAGATGTCGAAGTCTTCCTAACCAAGTCATTGACCAAAAGAAAGAGGAAAAGTGAGGGTAAGCAACTTTATGTGATACTGGTTTCCACTCGGAATGAGTCTGTGAGCCGTCCTCTATGCATGATTTTTCTGTTTAATCCATCATAAAAATTGAGTATGATGTTGACTGTCTTCTCAGTTATATCGTACTGTCAAATAAGCCTTCATAGTGTCATCCTGCCCTCGCCATCGCATGCTTTCTCGTAGTCAAAGTGGCTTATGTATAGTGGGGAGTTCCATTCAATTGGTTGTATTACAACGATCCGTATTATCGCCTACGATTTGGTCGGTACACTGTCGATCCTTACGGAACCCAGCCTGCTGATATCACCTACAGAATTACTGAATCTGTCCAGTAATTCTCTGTTGAAGACTTTTATCAATAATAGATCGATGCCTCTGTACTGATCAAGATATGCAACATAATATATATAATTTTTAATATCTGACCAGTGCTTTAATTTGAGTGCATCGAACTGTCAGTAATCTAATTCACAAAATCAGTGGATCATAGTCCTTAAACTAATTATTTGTCTTTATTTAAGCTCGTAAACATCGGTACTAAGGGACATCAAAATTTTCCTCACACAATGCAATTTGTACGTGGACTGGTATACTTCCTGAATGCCCAAATTGAAACAGTTGGTCTTCTTGGGAGGTCACTTCCCAAGCCTTTGACCTATAAGTCTAATCCGCAAAGCAGTAGGACAATGTTAGGAGATGCGGCCTCGTGGTAACCGGTGACCAGCATTTTTTTTCCCTCAGGATCTCGGAACCAATGCCCACCATTTGTTTGGAATCAAGGTTTTACATTTCCCCTAGGTGTATCCTCCGTATCCACTAATCCGGCTAAACCGTCGGTCATTCGCTTTTGTCCCCCAAGTTTCGTAAACAACACCTGCTATGAGAAGGAAGTGCGTAAGACTTCCCTGATGTTGGCCGAATACGCTTGGTCATATGACAGCATCTGGAGAAAAAGCGAATCTTCTCCACTTCCGATCGTTCTAGGGCATTTTAATAAATGAGTTATGCATTTTGGTCCTTTCTAATAGAAGTATATGTTTTATGTGAAACCATATAATACTACGCAGTTATTGAGAGTCGTTTACCTTAAGTAAGAAATTACCACTTTTCTTCTCAGTAGTAAGTTATGAATGACAACTTGAGGCTCGATCGATAGCAACGAACCGTGATATTGTGGTCCAATTTTTATTGACTAGAGTTTATTTACAAACAAAATCTCTAAACATTCCTTAATGAAGATTTGTTAAATAATACAAAGTAATGTGTCATTTTCAATAACATTCTATAATGAGCATAGATTTTTATCACTAGAATTATTAGACGTGATTAAAAAAATATAAATAATATCTTTTTCACGTTCTGGTATAAGCCAACTGATTTCTTTGTACTCGATTCTTGTTCTTTCGGTACATTTCCATGTATTTGGCAGTATTAAAAATACTTATCTTGGTTCGTTGCTCTGTTAGTAGTTTCTTGTTAATCGTGATGAAATTATTTTACTACTCTCTAAGCAAAACTAAAATGAGCCGAAATTTGTATGTAAATATATCGTTTAAAAAAATCTTATATCTTCAACGAAATTTCATATCTGTCCGTTACTAGTTACAGATTATGAACCTGCTCCTAATTAGGATCATGTTTAAATAAATACGTCACGGGGAAATTTTCAAAATTCATCTGTTAGCTCTTTAATCTGCATAAACAGAATTACTGGAGTAAAAATTTTAATTTTATTTATACAGAAGTAGTAGTATTATGACGATCGTCTTTTTCACTTGTTTCTCATAGTTTTTATCACACTTCTATTGGTCAGGAGTTAAATTATTCATTTTTTTTTCAACATTTTATCAATCTCGTTGGATCGTACCTTTCTGATGGTATCTCTAGAATTGGTTACTACCCTTTACATCACTTTATGATAAAAAGCCATCAGTCTTACCCAAAACTCAAAAACTCTTCTTACTGTATATCACCGTATGAGCTTAGACAACCATTGGTCGTCGTAGCATTGGACTCATCAGTAATGTGCGCATCCACTTCCTTCCAAAGATTAAACTCGTGGTGGGCGACTTGCTTTCAGACCACTGAGTTAGAATCTAATGGTCCAAAGTTTCTAATTTCAGTCGATTCTTGATAGTGCGTGGCCATCACCTTTTTCGGTCACATCTTTCCATTAGAACTGTGGAAATTCCTATCTAAGCTATAAAATAATGAGTCTATGATTAGTAGGGGATTGTTCAAACTGAACATTTTATAAAACCTGTGATTATACTTATCAAGATTTATTAGGTCTTGAGAAGCATTAGATAGTCCAAATAAATGTTTTTTTCCTCACTTTTCACTTTAGCTTATACTGCTCACTATCAGTTTGATACTTGGTATAACTGTTATCGGAACAATTGCTTTATGTGGTGTTCTAGCTGTTGAACTTGCTCCACCTGCTTTCAGTGGTACGGCACATGCATTAAGTGCTTTGAGTGCAAATGGTAAGTTATTATTTTCAAATTATCTCTAGATGTGAATCAATTATCCAGGTTAAGAAAAACATGAGTTTTGATTGTCGTTATTTTTAAGCATTTACCTAACAGTTTTGAATGTAACCGTTCAAACTGAAGTAGACAAATCATGAACCGAATGAGCAACTTATCAGCTAAATACTAAATGCCTTTACCATTAGATTAAATCTAATGCTCACTCTTTTTTTTGCTAATTTCCTTGCCTTTGAAAAGTAAGGCTATCAATAGAAACACTGTATGCTGATTTCCCCAACAATATCTTTTGTATTCGATATGATCTGAAGTCGTTTTGTTCTGTTTCAAATATGATCGACGTGGAAATAATTGGCCCACTCTGCTGACTACATATAGGCGAAACTGGGAATCGACCATCACCTCCACACCTCCGATTGTATTCAAAGTCGTACCAAATCGCAAATTACACTAAAGTTTTCATTTTGATCAGTAATTCAATTTCACAAGAGCTAATTGATGTAGATTAACTTGAATGTTCCCTTAAATAGTGTAATAGTATTTATAGATACATTGTAGTAAACCTCTCCACTTCAAACCAGATTCCCAAACAGGGAAAATTTATCGTTCAACCAAATTCGATAAGCTCATACAATCCCATGTTGAAGTTCCCTGCATGCAATCCCTTGTTGATTCCTGTGTTTACACTACTTAGGGACTCCAGATTAGGATTAAGTAGTTGTCTAAAGCTCTTCGATATTTGGTTATTTCTTTGTCAATATTAGTTTCGTATATAAATTAACTTGAAATTGGGTTATCTCTACAGAGCTCCTACTTAAATTAATCGATTAGTGTTCAAGCAGTCTTTTGGAAATGTGATAGAGAATTAACCACTTAATTTATTAGATGTCTTTTGATATTTTCCTAGTGTTCCTGATTGTAGTTTGGTAGATAAAGTGAAGTAACAGATAATTGTTTCCGAAGGCTTACTTTTTCTGTTATGCGAGTTGTACCATTTGTAAGTTTTCAGTCATTTATCTCCAAAGTCATATTTTATCTTGCACCACTTCACGTTACCTTACAGAATTACATTTATTATTGGATAACGCTGATGAACTAAATACCTCACTTCTACATTAAAATTATTTCCCTTGTATTTCAGTTGGTGCTATCTTGGCTGGTTATCCATTTGCTTTGTTGGCTGAACATATCAATTGGCCTGGTGCATTTCTTGTCGCTGGGATAGTATCCGGACTTTCTGTTATTCCAGTTTCATTTTTTTAAGATTTACAACCCATATATTTTACTGATGTAAATTATCCTATAAAAATTTATCTTCTTACTTCAAATGATGTATACTTATTTTATTTCTTTAAATTTATTTAGATAACTTATCGAAAATCAGATGACTCTGAACTTACACAGTTATATGATTCCTTATTTTTACACTAGCATTTCACTCATTTGCAAAATTATACTATAATTTTGAATCATACTTTTTACTGACGGTAGCGTTTACACGCAACTTTACTTAGATTCAAACAGATAGTGGGTTATTTAATACGCTAATTCTTATAATTTTATTTACCACTGAGTGTCTCATAACTCAGGTATTTCCTACCTCTATTATCATATCTCACCGTTCATAAAAAAAATATCTGCTTTAATTACGGTGTATTATAGTAACTACCATCTGTGATCGCTTTATGAAGTCGAGACTTTCATCATAAACGAAATATCTAGGAAACAATTCATCACCATTGTAAGTGCTTACGGAAAGACAATTTATCGAGTCTCGGTATTGGTGAGAAACTCAAGGTGATTTCAGGTTTGAAACTGCAAAAAAATCTGTCAAACACTGATTAGGCGCAGGTAAAACATTCTCACAAGACTTAGTATTTCATCGTGACAGGGCAAAAAAAGTATATTAAAATTCACTGCTGCCTTTTCGTAGTTTTCAATGAGTTGCGATGACGTAGTTTGTAAATTTTACAACAAGCCCCCCAATGACGTCTAGAAAGCTATGCGCTCTGATATATTAATGAAGTCTGGTGACTTTAATGCTCAAGCACGTAGATTAAGCGAAACTGAAACGAATCTAGGTAGGTCTCATAATGTCAGTTCACTGAACAGATATTAGCGACCATCTGCTACAGCTATTCTGAGATAACCTTTCCCTAGCAAATACTAACTCTAAGCATCAGAAGAAGATCTTTTGACATGGCGACTCTCAAAATCAACCCAACTAGACTATATTGCTAATAACCACCTATGGAGGGGCTCGATAGAAGACTCCAAATTACATTCAAAGAGCTTTGGAAATAGAAGTAGGGGGGAGCCGTGGACACTGCTCGGCAAGCTACAACGTAGGACTTGGTACGATTTAACATCAGTTCAAGTTAACCTACCACATAAACTCCGAGATCAAATTGTCAATTCAAATGCCATGGTAGTAGCAGAAGTAGAAGTGCTTGCGATAGGGGGAAAGATTTTAGTCTGAAGATTGTGTTCAAAAAGTGTCACCCAGTGGGATAAACTTCATCACAGAAATGCGAAGGTCATGAAGAATTAGGGATATAATCTAAGATAACACAGAATGGATGCACCTGCTCCGTTACAAGCAATCTAACCCATGTCATTCAAGGTCCCTAACCATCGACTGGTATAATCTCGCGGGGACCAACCAGTTAGTGTACACATAATAACATAGCCCATACCAGGTGTCAGTGACTTCATGCGTTTCTGCCATGATTTTGTTTGGCAGCCCCTAGCTTTCAAACCTACTCCTACACCACAGGACATCCATCGCTCGTCGAGGTAGTCCGTGGGTGGACATTCGTAACACGTCCTAACCACCTCAACTGATGGAGTTTCAATACTTCCTCTATTGATTTGCGAGCCCTGACTAGTACTCGTTTTCTAACAACAGCATTGCTTATTTGGCTTTCCCACGATACACGAGCAATGCTTCTAAGACACCTGTGATCTAACGCGAATAACCTAAGAATATCCTCAAATCTTGCCGGCAGGATGGACTTCTGCACAGTAGACTCGTCCTTTGGTTAGCAGACTGATATATCGCCTACTCCACAAGTTGGCAGAAGCCAGTCAAGCCTTCTGTATCCATGCCGAGATTTCGTCACACACCGGACTATCAGGACTGATGAGACTCTCGAGATAAGTCAAGCGGTCTATACGCTCAACTACTTTACTCCCCATCACTAGTTCAGACTCCGATCCTAAAGTAACCTTTCGCATTTTGAGGGGACAATTGCATCCTGAACATGCTCGCATTGTTACTTAAGGTGGTCAGAAGACAGTATTTGTCAGCCACTACGACAAACACAACTATATCCTCAGCATATTTTCAATCAAGAAGTGAATCTCCCGGTAGAATTTCTACTCCCTAAAAGTCAAACGATAAAACTGTCGTATTTAAAAGCATGTCAGTGACGAAGTTGAATAAGAGTGGAGAAAGTGGATAATCCTGACGAACATCACTTTATGTAATCGACTTCGTTGACAGTTCACCATGTGTTGTGATTCGACCAGTCGTGTTCGAGTAGAAAGCCTGTACGATGTGTCAGTATTTGGTACATTCATCCGCGTCCAGGTCTGAAACTTGTCTGGTTCTCCCGAGTCTGCTCTTCACGAGCTAATATCTTAGATGCTATTTTGGGTAAACTGACTGGTCTGTGATTGTCACAAGAGAACATTGGTCCTTTCGTACAGACTGTGATAATCATTGATTGAGAGCACTCCGATGGGATTACATCTAGTTTTTAGATTCTAGCTGAGATCGCAGTTAATCTAACTGTAAAAACCATACCACCATCGTTAAAAATTTCAGCTGTCAACGTATCTAATTCTGCTGATCTCCCTAGCTTCAGATATCCTATGGACTTTTCAGCCTCCTGGTTGCGCAGTGTAAGCAATCTTATCTGACACTGTAATTCACCTGGAACTACTCTGTGATCTGTCGTCCATACACCAATTTGCAGTTTTTAATCCATCATAACAATTCCGTAGGATGATACAACTACTTAGGAATCTGAATACTGAAATACATCTTGACATTAGATATCCGTTGATTTTCTTCAATTATTGGTCCTTTTCATTTCTAAAATATCAGTTGTCAATCTTCATAAACTATTGTTCTTAGAACATGTATTACGTTAGCTTAGGGAGTGTATATATTAGGTTGGCTAAGTTGTCTGATGTGAGAATGGACTTAGACAACTCTATGGGCGCCCTATCAAAATTTGGCACATGTCCGTATAGCTATTGACAATTGGACTGAACTATTTAACGTTTGTAGATATTCGTAATCAGAGATTAAATGTTTTAAATGACTTGCCACATGCACACCCATCCTTTGTCTCCCACCAGTTGATTAGCTTCTTAGCTGCCGAGAATTTTTTATCGTCGTATTTCTTTCACTGATTTATGTCTTTTTCAATCCTGAATCTGATCCCTAAACTTATCTATTTCCTTCAGTAATCTGCGATTTCACCTTGCAGTTCCATCTATCTGTGCAAACTTACCGTGGTGAATTTCTTATTTTTTACTGTCTAATTACAAGTACATCCTAGCTTTTCACCATCCAACATCAACCAACCAACTGGGGGCAATTTCGCTATTATCTATTAAATGATCTGTGTTACTACAAAATCCACCTAGGTGTCTCGGTTCCATTTAGTCTACCTACTTGAGCATTCAAATCGCTAGACACTTTCAATGAATAGGAGCGCTTAGCATTTTAAAGTAGGTTGTAAAGTTTTCTGTAAAATCAGTCTTACCTCATTTAAGCTGCAGTCAGATAGAACCACTTCCTTCCAAAATTTATAACGTAACATCGAATGTTAATGAATCAAACGCTAAAATTTTCTTAAGCCTCATTCGTGAGATACATGGCCTTACCACATATCCGAAAAGGATTACAAACAGTTCAAAATAACTTTTGTTGACTTTTGTGGCCAGAATGTCCACATGAAAGAATATGGATCTCAATGATTTGGTCTTCTGAGAAATCAGAATTTAATAGTAATATAATTGTTCTCCAACACAGCTTGTCACAAGAGGTATGTCAGTTTACATGCTTGACCAAACTGTTACAGATGCTACCTCATTTACCGTAAAACGTTGCACTGTTCGAATAATAATTAGAGTCTGTTTCTGACAGCACGTTTACACCGAGTCACCAACAGCAACAGATACATTTTCAACAAACGACTACAAATATGGTAGGTGAACAGTAGAGTTTTTGAGTGGTTTGCATAATCTGGGAGTGAATTTGTCGGAAAATGTCGAATGGAAGGTTCTAGATGTGAGCTATGACCTAGACGTGCGCGTAAGTAAGGTGAATTTTTCTGAAAAGCACCATGGTTGTAGCGCTAAGAATAGAGTTTCGTGAAAGGACAAAATAAGAGTCTAGAAAAAATAGCAACGAGGCAATCATATATATATCATTAAAACATTGTTTAACCGTTAATGATGGTGCAGGCAAAGTAATGATAAGTCAAGATGTAATTCATTCAGACCATTAAAAGTAAAGTAATGCAGCCTTCAGTTTAGGGAGTACAGCTGTGAAGAATAATGGGTCGTAATGTATGTCAAAGCGGTTAGAAGAGAGGTTCAAACAAGAAGCGGGACATCGGTACAATGAACCCGAGAATTCAGAAGGAAGAATAAAAGTTGTGAAAAACATTCATAAGTATACTGTTTATTGTCTATGTTTTTACTACCGACTACCAACCTCTAAGTCAGAATGTAAGTGTCTGACTATGCATGTTGCATGTTGTTTTGGCAAAATAACGAACGCAGCATATTTTTGGAAACATGAGCCTCAGAAGTAGCAAGCGTATAAGAGCAACGTCAGTATCACTGATTAGTCGCTTCTTCAACCAAAATGAGCCAGAAGCAGATAAACTGTTCTGCCGCACATAAATAGATGGATTGAAGTCATAGCCCTCATCAGCAACGCTTGTTGTTTAGTAACTCCACCCTTACTCTTTTCGGGTTCTTAGGCTCATTAAAAATGATTCTAAAGTAATATTTTAAGTTCTACTCGAGGCTTGATATTCTACATCACTTTGCGAAACACTGTTTCTGCAAGTTCCATCGTAAAAGCTTATCTGGCTGTTACAACTTATGAACTATGGGTTAGGCATCAATGCAACACGGTTTACCGGTATGGAGAAAAGTATAGCATTTCAAACGAACTATAAGCATTTAGGATATAGTGGTGGAGGGATAGCGTCGGAGTATTACAGTTATAAATCAACGGAGTGCATGTGAGGACAGCGAAACTGATGACAGAAAATAAGGAACTCATAAAATTATGTATGCTTATAGAGTTTTATCCAATCCGAACTTTGTGAATGCTTTTCGGGCTGTCGATTCCTAATTACTAGAGGTTAAGCAGCAGGTGGTGTTGTTTCAGCGACGAATTCCCTTGTATTACTTCAACCTTCAGTACATCAAAAAGGCGTATTTTTGAAAATAAGAATGGTCAGTATTTAACAATAGGTGTTACGCATGTTTTGAAGCAAATGTTCTGGATTCTCTATGAGAGAAGTTATGAAATGTGAGACCTACCATTTTTCTCATCCGGGAAACTACTGGAAATACATTCAGATAATTTCGGCTTTGAGAGCAATGCACTCTTAGATCAGTTACTGATGTGAGTTTAGGAAGTACATTCTTGTTGAGGAAGAGACATATTTTGACCGACGTGTCTCCATAACATGACCAGCCACATTTCTCAGTATCGAGTCCTAAGTTCCAACGCCTACACCAATCATCTACATTACTGAGTCCATACTGGATAGTTTAATTTAGATTTCCTGTGGGCGGGACTTTCATTACTAGTGAAGAAGATACGTATCTCGATGAAATCTAAAATCACTTATATAGTTTTCGTTATGGAGTTTCAGAGATTGTTGAGTTTCATTTAATCGTGTATCAGTCGATCTCAGACCACCGTTAGATACCGGGAAGCACATGCTCACTAGTGACTAGCTTCGTGAGCGAATTCTCGGAGTTCTAGCGAGAAGCTGTTACCGATGGAATTCAGCAGTGTCGAGTGCGAGGCAGATGTGCACCGAAGGCAATAATTGAGGTTGCGTGATATCGTGGATTAACTGAAGTCAGACTTTAACACCGTGGAATGCTGGCTCAGTGGTCTAGGGTTTAAGCATTAGCGTTCGACCGAAGGTGCTGGGTTCGATTCCTGGATGTGGAGGTAGTGGATGCGCACTGCTGATGAATTTCATACTGAAACGCTTCAGCCGCCCAGAGCGTGGTCGCGACCGGATAAATCATGTTACGCATCCCTCACGAAAACTTGCTTACTCAGGTTATTCACTGTCTTATTTCGAGTGTCAAAGACAGAAGAGCTTCATAACGCTGTGTCCGCGACAGTTTCGGATAGTTGATAAAAACTGTTGCAGTATAACAGATTATATAACTGCCATTGTGGAGTAGCAGAGTACTTTAGTGACACGACTCGCGGTTGACTATTTTCGACACTACGTTCCGATCACTAAATATACTATATCCATGAATCAAGGACAAAGATGAGTACATTACGCAAGAGAATATATTTGTTGGCGATTTAGTAGTATAGAAGGGATACCAAAATCATAACAGAGAAAAAGGGAGAAGTTAGAGCGAGCAGTATAACCAAAATGGAAAAATAGTCTGAAAGTAAACCGATCACGTTCTCTTCATAAAAGTGGACTCATCACCACTTCATTAGCTTGCTTACGCCTTTGACCGTGAACTAACATACGTTTGTTAGAGATATGAATAATAAAGTTGGGATCCGACATTCGCTAACTGTTTCAACACAGTATTTATCTCTACAAAAACATGAATGTATCATCTGAGCAGAAGTTATCTAATAATTTCTTATACTCTTAGGAATCTATGAGACCTGGCTAGTGATTCATAGTTTTCTTCTGGAACACGGATTTATCTGCGAATCTTGAGTCATAATGAATAATCTACCATATCTAACTTCGTTTTTGGGATTATATTCACAAGACAGTCGAGTGGCTAGACCTCCATCCATTGGACATTACCGAACACCTGGAACCGTACCGAAAGAACAAGAATCGAGCGCGAAGAAATCAAATTGGTTTACACTAGCTCGTGAAAAAGATATTGGATATTGGATATTGGAAGGCGGTAATTTGAAGATCTGCGTTACTTAGTGACGTGTTTATCATATTTTCAGCTATGGTAAGAGGTTTTGTAGCAGCCAGCTAATATCTAATTCATGCATTTTAAACAATAAAACACTGGTTATTATTTTTATGGTGACAAGACAATTAGGTGACTTCGTAGTACACTAGATCTCAAAAGTTATCTCCCAAAGCAGTCTACTTAGTATGAATTGTATCTACTTAATTAAACTGACCTCAAATCAAAAGAAACTGAAATCAGACATCTCGTTTATATGTGTCAGCCTCATGTTTCTACATCTGTTTCTAAATTGAAATGAATTATTTGGTTAGTTGTGAGTCCATAACTCTCACCTTTGTTTTCGGTACTAAAAATAACAAAATTGTTATCTTATTTTCAAGAGCTTCATGATCAAGCTTTGTCTCAATGTTTTATGATGAACTAAACACCTGGTTGCGATCTATTCCTTTCAAAACAAGTCTTATATATCTTTTGTCAGTGTATTCTAAGCGTTATGTCTATTTTTAATAAATGAGACTTTCCATCGACAATAAATTCAAGTTCTCACTAAGTAAACCTGATCAAAATCAAACAATCGGGCTAACGTATACACATACAATAATGTAATTGCTTTGATCGGATTTCAAAATACCGATCCAGATCACTATCTAGCTTACGTTCTTCCAAGTTGTTAACATAGAATCATAAAGTCTAATAAGCTCTTTTTCGAGTCAAAAATGGTATATAACTTTGTAAACCTTTAGGCAAACCTTTAAATGGATTATAAAGTATGGTGAAGTTTGGTTCTGTGAGTTGAGTGGTTTGGTCCACCAAACCATCCAGCTCCTTTATAACGATATTGCTACAAAGTGTTACCTTTATCTAATATCTTTATCTAACTGTTCGTTTAGGTTTCCAGCATTCAAACTATTGATACTGACCATGAAGATATGATCGTAAGCTTTTTGTATTTCAAATATTGTCGAATTCTTAGCATGATGCTCAATTGGACTATTATGGAACAACCCTAGCAACAGCTTCGTCCGATCACTCAATAAAAATATTCGATGTTCGTAACAAGAAACAAGTTCTCATAGCCCACCTACGAGAGTACGTTTCAGTCTATTTTGTCGTTTGCACTACTATATATTTTTGAATTTATCTCAACATGATTAGTAATGTTGCCATCATTCCAAAGTGCATAGTAAATTTCTTATTTTATCTTTTCCGTGGCTGTTTCAATAGCGCATCACTTAAAAGATGGATAAAATCCGCCTTGTTAGTTGTTGTAACATCAGCAACATCAGTCACTATTACAAATAAATTCATTTTACTTTTCTTTGACGTATTTCGTTTACGTAAAATTTGCAGCCACATTTATATGTAATATTGTTCACATAAAATTTTTGGTAAAAAAACCAACCTTTTCGTCATGTATTTTATTTATTCATCATTTTCTTATAGGCACCAAGGACCTGTTTGGAGTTTAAGTTGGTCGCATCCTATATATGGGAGTTTATTAGCTTCTTGTGGCTACGATCGTAAAGTGATTATCTGGCAAGAAATCAACGGACGATGGGGAAAAGTTTTTGAATATGCTGAACATGCTAGTTCAGGTTAGATACAGTCGCAATAATTTGAAGCTATATATAATCCTGTACGAGTATAAGTTGATTAGTATCACTATTGCAATGTATTCGTAGCCACGAGTAGGTTGTTATCAGTTTTAAGGAGAACTGCTTCCCATATAATTCTACAAGCATTGTTAGTTTAGAAAGGTTATTAAAAACCGTTCTTCCTAAATATAATCTCACATGTTCGTTATGTTACTCCTTTGGAGCTTCGTAAAATTTATCCGTTTAAAAGAAGTAGCTAAACCTGTCAGACATTGATTAGGAGCAGAAAAAACATTCTTGTAAGCCAGGCAGTTCACACGTACTAACATGGCTCAGTCCAATTGCCAATGACTTCAAGGATTTTTGCCGCCATGGTTTTGTTTGTCTGCCCCTATTTTTCGTCCATTTTATTCCTACACCATATAACACCGCATAGCTAGTCGGTGGTTGAGAAGATGACACATGTCCCAACCACCTCAACTGATAAACATTCATTACCTCACTGATTGATTTGCCATCCTTACCTAGTACTCATTTCCTAACACCAGCATTGCGTACTCGGTCGTCCTTGGATATTCGAGCAATAATTCGAAGACACTTATAACGGAGTACTAGAAGCCGACGAATATCCTCCACTCTTAGAGGCCATGTTTTACACCCATTTAGTAGAGCGGAGCGAACTGCTGCACATTTGATTCATCCTTTGGTTAACAGACCGATGTCTCGCCTACGCCAAGAGTTACCCCGACCGTAGCTGCTACCTTGACATGGTGGTCGGGATTGCCTGTCGTGATGACCCAACCGAGCTATATTGGCTGGAACATATGTTCCTGTAGGTTCTACCATGCGAGGCGGGTTGATTGGAGAACGATGAAACTAAAGCAGATACTCAAGGTCTGAGAGCGATGTCGTACTGCTTACTGCAGAGGGGTGTGATAGTAGTAAGGTGTTTCCCTCAGACAACCAGCATCTGCAGTGATGCTGCCTTCTCACAAGGAAGGAAGGGTTAGAAAAGGTCGGCCCTAAAAATGTCACACCTCCCCTACCTCACGGATTTCCGTCTCCTTGGGTAAGAATGCCCAATAAGGGCTTTCAAGAGCGGAACTAACACTTTAAAAACTTATTAAAAGGCCGAATGTGACCGGCCTCAAGCAGTTGTCCCTTGAGCTATGCGGTCTCGCTCCCATGTCATTAAGACCAACACTAATCTATCTTCCTTTTCAGGTTCCTCAAGAAACACCCTTCCACAGTGTGGGCAGCTGGAAAGGGCTGTCCGCCTACATTCCGTAGTTCAAATATAATTTCAAAATATTTCCTTTCAACTTTATAACATCGTATCTGGTTAACTCTGCAGTCCTTAATTTTGTTATCCAAAGTCATTCCTTCGTTTGTTTGTTTGTTGTTTAATAGTCAATTGCGTCTGTTGGGCTCCCCATTCTTATGGACCAATGTTAGCATGTGCTAGTTCAGATGGAACTATCTCCATCCTTGTATCAGACGAAGCGAACTCTTGGCGTGCCTTCCGAATTCCAGATGCACATTCTGTAAGTAATATTCTCAGTTGTGTATTTTCATAAGCCTTTGAATTTTTATAGAGTCAACCCCGTTATTGTTTGAGGTGTAAAGATTGAAGATTAATATTGGAGTCGTCGATATTATTTTTTTCGGAAGCACGTCAAGCTACTAACAAACATTTTAGTAGTATAAAAACTCTACACAATGATCACTCATCATTTCAATGTAAAACCTCTGTTCTGAAAGTTTGCATATTGTTTTCAAAAATATTCATTCATATTATCACTGAAATGTACTCCTTAATAAAAGTTGGCAATTACTTAGGATACAGTTTTCTCGTTCATTGTCTCAGGAATGTGAATGTATAAACTCAAAAAGTGAATAATATTCCACTGCAACTCCATTATATCAGTTAATAAAAGTATCATTTTCCCATATCAATATTAATTATCATTGGGTCTTCAATAAATACCTTTCTTCTTCAAGATTTACTTCTAAAAATGTCGTTACAAAAAGTTTTAAACTTCTTAGTTAAGTTGACCTCTTTTGAGCGAAATACCATCAAGATTCTACTCATGTTCTCCATCATCTCCAAGTTGATCATAATCTCAGTTACAGTATTTGACAAACAAGCTACATGTACTCGATTCGCAATTTATCTAGTTTCTTTTATTTCATAAAGTGTTCTGAATCTATTTTAAATCATTTTAACTAGAATCTGAAACAAATACCAAGGTTAGACTTGATAGTTTCAAATAAATTGGAAAAGGAAACGTAATAACAGTAAGAGCAATCCTATTCTGGCTTATTTAGCACAAATGGGCCATTTAGCCAACATGAAACAATCATTTACAATCATATATCTTGTTAACAACAATCTGTCTAAATCCTTCAGACTAATATTTCTTCGGACAACTAAAGTAATTACTATTCAGATTAACAAGACGACGCTTTGCGTCCAGAAAAAATATGCTCAACCACTCCTCTTACTTTGACCAACTTCCGGCTTAATGAGTTAACAATCACTCTGATGATATGGCGACATAATCTGATTACTATTCATACAACCTTCCTCTTTGTATTCTCATAACTTAAACTTACATATATTATTATTATTATTATTATCAATGTTATCATCATTTATTTAATGCCTGTAGGCGTATTAAGAAATAATAAATGTATAATATTTTGGTAATATCTGAACGAGTAAAAATTTGTATTTCTAGAGTTTCATGACTCAACGTATATCACTTCGGAATTTTACCTTTAAAAGCCTAATATGATACATTGTAGAACTATGTTAAATACCTCGTGCTTCTTACCTGTCTCGCTTTCAGAGGGACACTAGTTTCTCATGAACTTGCCCATTATTTTTGGCCTAGTTGTTTAACATAGTATTCTATCTTCACAAAAAACTAAATAATATCATCATTCGCTTGTGATCGTATCTGTACATCTATTACATGGGTTGCCGTATAATAGAGAATACCGATTGAATTTTTGTCTTTATTACCACAAATCTGTGTGTGTAAATCAAACGAACTCTGGTTGAACAACATTAAGTAGTATTGTGATTGTGTAATTTATGTACACAAAGTTTCAGATGAATAAATAATTTGCTGAAGTGGACATAAATATCAACTTCAGAATCATTCTCACGTTTTGGTCAGAATCGCCAAAATACTCTAGAAACTGTCATTATGTTCCCTACAGATATCACTCCATCGATTAGTTTGATATCCATTAATGTGATGATATCATCGTCAATGTAATTCAATACTTGAAGATGGATTGCTTTACATGACATGCATTATAAATCAAGTTATTTTTCTGTTGTTTAAGGTTGGTGTCAATAGCGTGTCTTGGGCACCTTCCATAAATGCTGAATTTATATTTAATCCAACATTGGTAACAACAACAGCAGCAAATAGTCTGATCCCTCCTGTCAAACGACTAGCTTCTGGTGGATGTGATTCTTTAATTAAAATATGGCGGTAAGCTGTTTATTTTGTTGTGACTTGTTATTTTCTTTAATTATTTTCCAAATCATTACTAGTGTAATTATTGAATAATTCTTTATTATGATGTTCAGTTCATAACGTTTCTTTTGAAAACTATCCTCCATCATCCAATTTACTAAACTAAGTGATTCTCAAATAGTTCAACTAATAACTTTGTCTAATCTGTAAGTTTCATTGCTAACGTTAACCGTAGAGAATGTACTTAAACTATTCTTGTAGTCAAATATTATTGTTCAACCTAATTTACATACTAGTTTATTGTTAGGTCTTGGAGGTTTTCGGAGATTGTGGAATTTTTATAGTTTAAATCACCATCTAATCTCATCTAAACCAACGTTAAAATCCTTGGAACACTACAAGACTTTTGTTTCAGCATGAAATTTCTCATCAGTGTGTATCCACGACCCTGGATTCCGGGAATCGATCCTAAGTTTTGTGTTAATCACTTAGTAAGTTTTATGTAATATATAATCTCATTCACCCAAGGTCATCAAAGCATCCATCAAGACACAGAAAGAGAGGATTACAATAAATATCATTCAGTGATATCCGCCTACCAACGATACAAACACCAATTCTACGAGAGGCTGCAATCAGTCGTCGAGCAATGCCTAACAGATGATGTGGCTGTTCTGCCGAGGGGCCTAAATCCCAAGATCGGAGTGGACAACATCTGATGTGAAGACATCATGAGACAACATGGTGTGGGAGAAAGGAATGAAAATTGTGAGAGATTTGCAAACCTATGTGCCTTCAACAAATTGGTCATATGCGGCACCAAATTCCTACATAAATGCATACACAAAGCGGCATGACTCAGTCCACTTGTCAATGACTTCATGGATTTCTGTCGTGTTTTGGTCTGGCCGCCCCTAGCTTTCTTCCAACCTACTCCTACACAAAACATAGCTCGTCGAGGCAGTCGGTGGTTAGCCATACGTAACACATGTCCCAACCACTTCAACTGATGAAGTTTCACTACTTCATCTATTGGTTTGCCATCCTAACCTAGAACTCGTTTCCTAACGACAGCATTGCTTACTCGGTTGTCCCACGATATACGAGCAATACTTCTAAGACACCTATGATCGAATACTAGCAACCTACGAACATTTACTCTTAACGGCCATGTTTCGCCTCCATATAGGAGAATGGAGCGAACCACTGCGCAGTACACCCGTCCTTTAGTCAGCAAACGGATATCTCGCCTACTCTATAAACGGCGTAAATTGGCAAAAGCTAATCGAGCCTTCTGTATCCGAGCTGAGATTTCGTCAGTCACCAGGCTGTCAGCGCTGATGAGACTCCCAAGATAAGTGAAGCGGTCTACATGTTCGACTACTTCACTCCCTATCACTAGTTCAGGTGCCAATGCAACCCAATCTTGAAGCAACATTTTGCATTTCGAGGGGGAAAACCGCATCCCGAACATGCTCGCATTGTTGTTTAGGGTAATCAAGAGACACTGCATTTTGTCACTGTCTCCACCGAATAAAACTATGTCATCAGCATATTCTAAGTCGATAAGCGAGCCACCTGGTAGAAGGTCTACTCCTGAAAATTTCGTCGAGGATAATGTTATATCTAGAAGTATGTCTATGACAAAACAAGAAATGAACTATTTGCTCATTAGTTTTGAGACAATGTAACAGACCATATTCTGTAAATTCTTGTTGTTTTTTTTAGTTTCTTGTAAACTCATTTGTCAATGTATCACAAAACTCCGTAAAATATTTCTTCTGAACTAAAGAGTCATTCAAATTTCAAAATGTTCTCTATCGAAGATCCTAAATGATAAAACTCGAAAGTTTACACAGTAAAACAGAAACTCCATCTTTTTCAAAATTTTGAAATTTGTGACTCTACACCTCTTAATTGTGAGTTGTGACTTAAAACAATTTTTAACGGCTGCATCTTTGTCCCATATCTAATATTTGTCTTTATTAGTCTTTTTTTGGTGTTCTATGATCATTGTTTTCGTACATTGAAGTATTCATTTCGTTTGTATCCTTGCTAATTTTTAAGAGATTTTAGTGGCCCACGACTTGACTCTAGTTTGACGAATGATCAAGTATGTGATGAAATAAATCTTCCTTTCCATATCCGTATATCATACTTAGGCTACTACCGTTTGTGCGACGGTGGTAATAGGGAAGCCAAAGACGGTTTTGCGGATGAATTTATTTTATGCATTCATTTAAACAGACAGGCATGAGAATGGAAAGCTTGCAGGCAAAGCGAAGCGAATTGGAGAAGGAGACTGAGCCAACTGTCCGTGCGCTGAAGCAATGACTAAGTATTTATAGTCAAGCACTAATAGGTTAGACATGTAATAAGCGAGTAGGCATCCACATACTCATTCAAATAGACAGTGATCGATACTGTCATCGACTTATTACAAATATTAAAAAAAAATTCGATACTATTATCGAATAATTTAAGCGACTAATCATTGAAGTATGATGAACAAATGGTGAAATCCTGCAAGATTACTTGTATCTCTTACTAGCCGGTCATTACATTCTTTTAGACAGCTCTCATGTGTATTAATTAATTTATTCACTATCACTGTACACCTAACTCATCGGAAATATCGTTTATTTGGCGGCTTTATAATGCGGACTACTGAGGTGTTCAATACGAAGATGAAACAACTCCCCAGCATCCCCTAATTTTCGATGGTATCGCAATCTTTGACGAATGTCACCTTAACGTAAACTTATCTCCATGATTTATGATGATAAATAATTCAGAAATCAATTTCCGCTTCACTAATAAACTCACTCTATTAAGTCGTTTACTAAATCTTAAGAATTTTATTATATATATATATATATATATATATATATATATGTTTAGACAAACAATATTGTCTACATCCTGTTTCAGTGTGTGCTTATTCCGCCCATAACTGTCAGTGTTTTTCATACACACCGAAAATACTATTGCCACACCCGTGATGTCAAATCAATTCTAGCCCGTTAAGGTCATTTTGTTAGACTAGAAACTCTGTTGTTTCAATTCAGGGTCAGTCATTATTTTACTTTGTATTGTTTTATGTCTTAACTTGAAATAGATGTGACCTAGTACAATTTTTGTACAGCAGTAGCAGTAGTGGGGTGTTAGTGTTGATGATGATGTTGATGGTTTGTTTGACATGGATTCAGTGAAATTTCTCGTCTAAAATCGGAGTCAGTCTAATCTAATTAAAGTACAGAAAGAAAAGCCTTCATACGATATTTAATCACTTAGGCATTTAGAATGTCTGATTATTCATTATCACTCATACACCACTACTTAGTCATAGTAAATACCATTGTCTATCATTTAATTGTTTGTTTTTTTCACTGTACCGATGTATATCCATCCATCCATATGTCAATGTTGTGGTTCTTTTTTTTTGTTCATAATGTTCATCTGAGTTATGCATGTGTTATTGGTTTATCTATTTGTAAATCATTCATTCACTGACCTTGTCTTTTCAACAAAACAGAGATACGTTAAGATAGAAATTGTTGCTAAGTTAATCAACTGAATGTAATCATTAGAAAAAATAATTCTTGTTATTACATTTTGCTTATTACTGTAAATGAAACTGGCAAAGTGGAGGGGAATGTTTCCTCGTTCAAATTGGACGCTTTTCTGTTAGTTTAGCTATTTATGCTTAAATTAAACAGATTATTGTTGTACAGTTTAAACCATTGAAAGCAATACGTGATTTAGTAAACCGGATAGATAAATATTATAAAATAATTTTTCAGTCAGATGCCTATCTTCAAATCAATTTACATTGTACACTTGTAAATGTACTAACAATTTTTTTCAAAAAATTTCAATTAATTTAATCCGAATGATGCTGGCAAACAAACAAATAAACTAAGACGCATGGACAATATTGTGTAAAATTATATTAGATCATCGACTAACTGTTAAGTTTTTGAATTGTTTACAAAAGTGTAGATTTCTTGATTAATATTCATACGAAAACTATGATTAGTGATTAGAGTGATTGATGTTACGTGACAAGTTGATTTTAGGTAATTGTAGTCCTCCTAATACATATTCATATTTTATATCTTCTCATAGTTTTTTGAGTTTTATTTAGTATATTTATTGTTTCTTCTTGTTGGAGAGTGACTATTCACTAGTACTGTAGTGAAGGAGAACATAGGTGAGGGCAACCGAATTGTATTTATCGCAAATTACAGAGTTAATTGGTAATATAGGGAAACCATTTCGTAAATCGTTAATTTTCAAAATATCAATCCATCATATCGAACTGGACTGTTCCTTTTGCAAAACATCAATCCATTTTCTGACGTTACACTGTTCATGCGTTCCATACAAATCCCATTGTGTTCCTGCTCTTCTTTTCTTGATCTTCCCCCATCTTCTGCTGCCAGACATTACGTTTTTACTCGCGTCATATACTACGTGTAAGTAGCGCGCACCACACTCGTCCCCCCTGTCGTCGTAGTCTTTCTGATCGCCGTACCGCTGTTTTTCGCTACCTGCGACTTTTCCTTATTAATTCGAAGCCCAAATTCGTCAGTTCGCTTTAAGACTGCTTCCACATGCTTGACGTGATCTGTTTCCGTCAGGCTGTATACAACTACATCGTCGCCATATACCTCCACGTTATCTAGATTCTTGAGCAGTAGTGTCATTAATCTTCTGGACGTAAACGGTGCACCCGCTAACCCGAACGGCATTCGTTTAAATTTATGCTGTTTATCGCGTATAGTAAATGCTGTCTTGTTGCGATTGCTATCTTTTATAGGTAGTTGCCAATAACCTGATGTATTACAAGCGACATGAGGAATCTATCTGGTTAAATAAAATATACTAGTTTCTGAACCAAGTCTTCCTAAACCTACATCTATCATGAGAAGGTGGCATTTCCAGTACAGCTTTTCGTCTTCGAAGAACACCTTGCTATCATAATACGTCAACACGTTCTTAGCCTCAGATTAGTGTCAGATGATACGCAGGGTCTACGTGAGAACCTGTGAGTTAGATCTGACTATTGAAACAAAGTAGAGTTTCAAAAGGTCGAGGATCCGTACTATGTACAGAACATAAATATTCCATTAGACAGTATTCAGTGTTCATTCAACCAGACATTAATGCAATAAAACTTTAGGTGAAGAAAATTAACGCAGTCATGTTTACATAGAATGTATTAGACATCTACAAAACGAGAGATTTAAAATTGGATCTATTGAGAAATAGTGAATTAATTTTTTAAACACTACACTGTATTTGGCTAGTAAGTTAAAATAATCTTCATTATTGGCTACATCGCTTATATAGTTAAATAAAAGACTACTATTTTGTTTTGAGACTGTTACAAACAGTATGTTACTGCTGACTTTTTAACTTCGGTATATCATAATTTCCTGAACATGACATAAATTCACGAAGAATAAATTTATAACTTCTATTGGTGTACTATAAATTATTTGCCGATTGTTTGATAATACTGTCACGAACTCTTAACATGCTTACTGCCCTCCCTGTTCTGTGGCATCATCACTCCTGACATCGCCTCGAATCATACTGTGATTGAAAGAAAAAGAGATTTGCTCTTCTGTTCAAATGTTTAGTTTAATTATGATCAATTATTTGAATCCGCTAAAAAATTCGCTCTCTAAATATTCAACATACGAATGTGGCTTCTATTTAATGTCGATTTAAAAAAATCGACTTTATTTCGCTAGTACATTTTGCTTGGTCCGAAATTGGATCTCCATTGTTCTTGGTTTAGTATGTCTATTCTCTATCTCTCTGTCTTATTTGTATGTTTGTATCTGTGTCTTACTCAAAGTATATGATGTCCAGAATTTTCTTTTCTTAAAATCATGTCTAGGTCTCATATGTCTAAAAAAAAATTTATCTTTGATTTCATTGGTTATTTCTATTCTGTCTCTGTTCGTTCGCTGTCAATGCCAGACATAGTGTAATGTCCTTGAATAAGACCATTTGGATTTTGTCGGAGATTTTTTTCTAAATAAAAAATGGTTCATATCCTTGGGGTTTCCTCTGTTACTCTGAAATTT
>OX103971.1:61601383-61623558 GCA_944470395.2 Schistosoma turkestanicum
TGTATTGGATGTTTTGGTTGTAGAGCTAACATTGTTCCTCTAAACAACATCATCAGTAAAAAAATTCCACCTGAACAATGAAAGCTCCACCACCAAAACATTCAGTTCAGAGAATGAAACCCCATTATAATCATCCATTGGAGCTACAAATTTTCTCCATCATCTCAAAATAAAATCTAGTCCTATCCGCTGGTTGAATAGATCATCTCCATTGATGATGAGAAGTGGAATTGATTAATATGTTTTGTCGTATGTGCATCCTGTGCGTATTACCATCAAGTCATCTGCATTTAGTTGCTGATGTTGAAAATAGATGAAGCTGTGCTGATAGATAGCTAGCACAGAATCGTTGTGAATTTCTGTTTGTACATGGCTATCAGATATTTACTGAATCATGAATGACTAATTAATAATTCATCGATTATAGATGAAATCAGCATTAGAAACCTGGAAGCACTGGATGGTCGTTTCTAAGGCTTCTTTTTATCAGTTTAGTTTAAACAAGACTGACGTCATTGACAAAAAGCAAAGGACAGAGATGAATACTTATTTTTTTTTCACTGACAGAAAATGTATTATTATTCATTCATTTGTTCATTGATTAAAACATTACAAGATACACTTGAAAGATATTAAACAGTATAATCGTCTGCTTAAAACAACATTGATTCAGTCAGTCAGTTACTACGTGGAGCTCCGTACGTACGTACATCCGTTCAGGTTGCCATACCGCATTAGCACAGAGATGAAACTGTCAATTCAAATCCTATAGTAATAGAGATAGTAGGAGTACTAGCGGTAATGAAGAAGAATAGGGTTCCAAGATATTGTTCAAGAAGTATAATTCAATGAGATAAGTTTAGAAAAAGATAGAGGTCATGAGGAATGCAGATTAGAATTTGATAGAACACAAAGAGTGGATGCACCTGCGCCATTGTAAACGATTTTGAGCCATGTCGTTCAAGGTCTCTAACCATCGGTTACTTTCGTATCGCGTACCGCAACCAGATAGCCTACATCTACCAACATGACTCAGTTCACTTATCAGTGACTTCATGGATTTCTACCATGTTTTAGTTTGGCCGCCCCTAGGTTTCTTCCAACCTACTCGTACATCACAAAACATCGCTCATCGGGACAGTCTGTGGTTAGGCATACGTAAAACATGTCCTAACCACTTCAACTGATGAAGCTCGGTCGGGTCATTACGATAGGCAAGCCCGACCACCACGTCAAGGCAAAAGCTACGGTCGGGAAAAAACAACACGGATCAGCGTCACATAATATGTATTTAGTCCTTGATACTAAAAAAAATCGATAGTTTCTCAATTATCTAAAATGGCGTAATTTATTTAAGCAGCCACAGGTGTTACTTGTAAGTAATTTAAACTGCCATATACTTTACTAAAGAACGCTAACGAACAAGCTCCAAGTTATCAATAAACTTGTTAGATAAAAATAGATTAGAACTTAGAAACGATTTCTAACCGTATAAAAAGGGAAATCCTGAGAGGGACCGCTTCTACTTAAACAGTTTAGAGATTCCAAGTTACGAAGACTAAGAAACGTTGCTTAAAGATATTAAATCCATCATATCCTGTTAAGAACAAATGAATAAGTAAAAATATGAAACCTTGAGGAAATATATTTCTATGAATTAGTTTATATACTTTCCGAAGTAGTATATAGTCATAAGCTTTCTTGAATAATGGTTACATCTTTTACAATTCAATTTTTTACTATAAAAATATGTTCTTATGAACAGAGTTGTTGTATGGTGTTTCATTTTACTCGAAAACATGCAATGCCCATTATTCGAGTTTCGAGAGAGAATCCTATGATAATTTAAGTAAATAAAAGTACACTAATAAAGATGAAGAATTGACCAATAGTAGGTGTAATAGAAATAATATTCAAAAAATTTATCAGCGAATAGCTATTATTATCTTGCTGTCATTATATTCCAAAGTTGACTAGATTCTAAAAAGTAATTATTTCCTAGAGTAGAATATACTACCAATTTTAGAGATGATATATATATATATATATATATATATATATATATATATATATATATATATATATATATATATATATATATATATATATATATATATATATATATATATATATATATATATACCAGGACGAAACGGCCCTCCAGTGCTTCCAGGTTTTTAATGGCGGTCTAACATTGATCAATTCATGATTTCGATGAGTAACTTAGCAATCCCCACAACCCGTAATGCTGTGGTGTGAGCTACTTATAAGTAGTATATGACGTGAGTGTCAACGTATGTTTGGCAGCAGAAGATAGGGGGAGATCAAGAAAGGAAGAGATAGAAAACAATAGAATATGTATCAAACGCATGAATAGTGACAATGGATTGATGTTTTGCAACAGGAACAGTCCAGTTCGATATGATGAACTGATCTTTACAAATGAACAATTTACGATATGGTTTACCGATTTTACTGAGTAACTCAGTAATTTTCGTTAAATACAATTCGGTTGCCCCACCTGTGTTCTCGTTCACTGCAATGCAATTACCTGTGCTCACTACTGACTAGCTCCGTGAGGAATATTCTCCGAGTTCTAGTGGGAAGTCGTGACCAGTGAAGTTCAACCTGTTCGGGCGCAGACAGTAACTACCAAAGACAGTGTATATGGTTGCACAAGACGGTGAATTAATAAAGTTATTCATTAACACTGTTAGATACCGGCTCAATGGTCGAGGGGTTAGGCGTTCGTGCGCAAGACGGAAAGTCCTAGGTTGAACTACCGTGAGCTGGGTTCCTGGATGCACACTGCTGATGAGTTCTATACCAAGACGAAACGACCGTACAGTGCCTCTAGGTTTCTAATGGTGGTCTAACATTGATCAATTCATGATTTCATTGAGTAACTTAACAATCTTCACAATTCTGTGACAAGTATGGAAAAGGTTTGAACCCATCAATAGGCATCAGTTCCCTCAATATTACAGATACGATTAATTAACGAGTGCTAGCTAGTACGAAACTAAGCTCTAGGCTAGGGGCTACGGACTACCTTCAACCACCTAACAGGTGTATTGGTAAGATATTATTTCTTCTAGTAATGTTTGAACTGTCGTCACCATTAGTATCATAATCAAAAACATTGTCACTGCAGTATGAAGGATCATGACAGACATGAAGCGTGAGAGAAATATTTACACTAAAAAAAATCTCTTTATAGCAGTTAATATAGCATTAACTAGTCTTTACTACTAGTTGAATCATTTCAAAGTTTTCAGTATGGCAAGATTTTCATTAAATAATTGCTAAAAATATATTTCCTTATACTTTAAGTGAACGGATTTCCCGGAGATTGGTTCTAATTTGTAGCATCCATTTGTCACAGATTCATTTTATCTTATTCTAACGATTAGACTTAGAGGTCCTGAATTCGATCCCTGGTGGGAACGTGAATGAACACTGTTGACAAGTTTCAAACCAAGACAAACAGATGTTCAGTAATCTCCTGTATTTGCAATATTATCTCAAATAAGATCAATTTTTGACACATTTGTTGAACGAATGAAAAAAAAATTCCTCTGACAATAAGAAATCACAGTAGGTAGGTGTGTAAGTTTGTACAGCCTACAAAATAATGAAGTGAAAGAATCGCATAGATACATACATTCACATGATCAATTATGCATTAAGTCCACGGAATTTTGTATTTTAAAAACTAATTTCTTGAGTCATACATTAGGCATAATAAAAGACTGGTGAACTACCTACACTAATCATCTAATTTTATTATTAAGATTTATGACAGAGAGTATATCTAGTATACAAAAATTACAGCTCAGTCAACTACAAACGATTACCATAATAATAACAAGACTACCTATCTTTAAGTAATGAATCATTGGTCTAAATTTAGCTGCGCGCACACACACACACGCACACAGTTGAATTGATAAACAAAATTAAGACAGAGATAAATATGAAGAAGATGATGATGATGTCATAATCTATGTGCATGTGTATCATCATACTAGACAGAAATTAATCAATACAACCAAAAGCACAACAACAACACAGCAACAACAATAACAACAACTGGTAATCACGTGGTTCACATGGAAAAACAAATGACCTGAATTTGTCTAGATTTTTAAAGAAAAAAGCAGGAAATGATAAAAACTGATCTACTGAATCTAGAAATTAAGTGTTATATGTTAAAAAGTTATCATATCATATCATTCTCTTCTGTCTTACTTATTTATCTGCTGCATAGAATTGCAAAAAAGAACTCTAAATGTGTTGTTGTTGCTAAGTGATTTACAATTTATGAAATTCAAAAGAAGGATAACATTTTAATTTAAAAACTAATTTGAGAGATGTGTTCTTATGATGGGTATGTGATTTTTATAGTCACTTTCCAACCAATCCAAAGAAAAGTAATAAAACATTTAGGGATTTTACTGGTTTTTCATCACTGATTATCAGTTTTCTAATGGGTAGTATTAAAAATCTCACATATAAGCGAACAATATTGTTGTTTTCGATTAGATCGTCATCAGGCTTTGCTCTATCTACTATACATGAATATTTATGTATGAAAATGTTAAACCAATCAAGGCAATCTAGGATGAGTCAATAATCACAATGAAATGAAATATAGATTACGTCATTACACATAAAATAGGCAAAAGTACAAGTTGGTGGTAGGAAGACGAGTGTATACTGACAGTAGTAAGCAAAATGAAATACAATAACAAAAGGTTTTGTCAATAATTCAACAATCGATGTAGTAGGTTAAACTTCGATAAACAGACTTAAACTAATCATAATAAGAAGAAGAACAAACATCATTAGAATTACGCAATATGAAATGTGTAAATAATTAGATAGTGAAGAAAATACACTGAAAGAGGTAAAAAAAAAATGACGAACAAATAATAAAATACAATCATTCGCTAATTTGTAGCCGACCAAGCGAGAGAGAGAGATAGAGGTATCACGAACTTCATCAAAACACAAAGATTGTGGTTGAATGTTCAGGATTGCTATGGCTTCTGTTAAATGTAGGAGACGGGATCCAACTCCGTTTAGAAATGATTAAGCTATACCATAGATCACTTAAAATGATTCGGTTTTATCCATATTATGACCATTATCAATCAGATGTGTCAATATAGAGCTGAGTATTGTTTTTATCTGGCATTTTGCAAACTATACTGGAAGATGTTCACTAATACGTTGGTTAAGTTACGACGTTGGAGCACGCCCAGTATAAGTAGTATTATACATCGACCACTGCATAACTTCACGAATCTTTTGATAACATGGGAGTAATAAAGATAGATCACCGCATAACTTCACTAATCTGAATATAGATATATCCAATCTATTTCCTTTTTTTATGAATCATCCAAATAGGTATACATCGTTGTCTTCAAAATTGCCATTAACCAATTGACTTCAGAATAAATAAACTCGCATAGTATTCAGTAAACCATTAACATAATATGACTTAACAAATTCACTAAGATCAAAGCAAACTCTGAATGAAGATTGATTGTCATAATATTGTAAAATTTGTACATAAAAAGTGAGCATTTCATTTAAGATGCTTAATAATATTGTCCTTTTCATTGCATGCTGACCGATAGAATTTTATCTTGAATAATTTCAGATGTTTTTTTAAAACGTACGCTATAATATTTCTACCGGGGAATTTTGTGTCATTCAAGTTTGAATGTTGTTGTATAATAAAGAGTTCTAAAAATAGTTATTTCAATCAAACCGAAATAACTAAGTCACTTTCTTCTGTATAAATACTATTTGTGAAGATACCGCGTATTATTATTATTAGTACATCCATAAATTAGTAATAATATAAACACTAGACCTTGATTGAAGTTACACACCGTTCGCTTACATTGATTGTACCTAGATATTTCCACACAGTCGTGTTGTAGTGAAAGAGAACACAGGTGGGGTAACCGAATTGTATTTGACGAAAATTACAGAGTTAGTCAGTAAAATCGGAAAACCATATCGTAAATCGTTCATTTGCAAAATAACAGTTCATCATATCGAACTGGACTGCTCCTGTGGCAAAACATCAATCGATTGTCACTATTCATGCGTTTCATACAAATTCCATTGTTTTCTAACTCTTCCTTTCTTGATCTTCCCCCATCTTCGGCTGCCGAACATTACGTTGACGCTCACGTCATATACTACTTATAAGTAGCTCGCACCACAGTGTTTGAAAGAGGACCATATCCAATCTGTATTTGTTCAACTAAGCAAGCTAAGTGCGCTACTGAATAGACAGACATCAATGTATAATGGTTTATTTATTATGTATCAAGTATTTTTAATTAAGATAGAAAAATATCCTTATTCAAAATAACAACAACACCAACAAAACATTGGAAAATTAATAACATTTACTGCTAGCATTTGCAATCAAATAAAATATTCATATTTATTATGATATTTTTATTCTGAAAATATTATTTTCTATCAAACGATAAGAGAGACATGAAGATGTTGATTTTTAATATTTTTAGTAAATATTAAGCATGAATATTGGAAATATGTAAGTAGTGACTGTCCACTATGATTGATTTATGAAAACTAACTGTATTCGTTGATTTTTAATTTTATTTGAAAACAAATTATAATTAAACTGAATAAAATATATTTTTTTTAATAATAACAACTGGATTATTAGACAATAAACATTTCATTGATTTACACTTGCTTGTATACAACATATACACGTGACAGTAGTGTTTCCAATAATGGGAATATGATTTTAGTATTTGCATAGAAAAGAATGGATGGATCAATGTGAAACTACCATTGTATACCGGGATGAAACGGCCATCCTGTGCTTCCAGCGGTGGTTTAACATTAATAGATTTCAATGAAATTCAATCATCTCCACAAGACTATCATGACAAATTTAGAAAGTGTTTGAATTTTGGCTAACAATAGAATGTAAAATTTCATTCAGTTTGATACTTATTGGAGGAATGTAAAACATCAAGACGTTATTAACTAAGCAGTTAAGTCCAGATAGTCATTCTATAGTTCAATGTACATGATACTATCTGTAAAGATTTATATTTCTCAATGAGTAATACTCAGCTAGAATGAGAAACATATGCATCTTGTATTTTGCTGCTAGTCACAATTTTGAACATATACAATACTACTATTTATGGAAAATATCAAACCAACTGTTTACGATGCATATATACCAACATTATTGTTAAAGACGAATGAAAACAGGGAGAAAAACGCCCGAAAAATAGACTTAAATGATTTCCAATATCTATTCAGTATATTTGTTTATGGCAATTAAGATCGATTTAGAATTAGGTAAATCTAGTAACATAGGTCACTTATTTCAACTTTAAATCTCAAAGTGTTGTAAAATCGAAAACCTATTTGTTACAATGTTATTTTATTTTGATTCTGTTACTGAATAATACCGAAAATTCTATTGTCAAATAAAAAGAAAATTATAATTTTGAATATTTATGATTGTTTTTTTAATTTTAATTCTGATAATTAAAACATTGTAATTGTACTCATTTCATTTTATCACTTCTCCTCAATTACATTGTTTAGTATTTTTATTTAGCATGGAAGAATTTTGTTTTTAATTTTAAAGCAGAAAGAGTATTGATTGCAGTAATCGATCGTGTGCAAATGATTGTTATTTTTGGAAAATGTGATTAATTACAATTATCATTGATAATTCAAAAATTAAATAGTTCAGTGTATATTGGGCAATAGCTATTAGAATTTTTAGTAGGGGAGTAAAGAAGAGAGGGACACATTTGTACTACTAGTGGAAATTCTCATATTTTCTAGTTAAAAGTATTCGGTCAATGAAAGTTGACTTTTAATCGCATTCAAATGTTCACTTCAAAAATACTTTGAAACACGAATTGATAGAAATTGGAAAAAATAGAATAATTAGGCAAAAACTCATAATTTTCAAGATCACTCGCATTTAGTGCAGCTTGAACATTCTATCGTTCAATTCTATTACGTTAAGACATCAAGAGAAACCAAATTAGATCGGTGAAATGATTTATTATATTTCTGTACGTATACAATTATCAAATGTCATTACAGCGAACTTTCATCTTGTCTTCAATGAAATGCATTTTAAAAAATTAGATGTTGATCAAAGATAAAAAAAGAGCTTCTTTTTAGAAGAATATGAATATAGCTTTCACAAATATGAACTTGTTTAGAAACAGTTGTTTGACAGCTTCTAGTGAATATGCTTGTATATCAATAAGCCTTAAAAAAATTGTTGGAAAGATATTGATTAGAATATTTGGAATGACAACACAATGTTATTTCTCAAGAGCTTATTGACTGTATGATCATTTATTTCGTTAAAAAGCTATTCGAAGCTCAACAAAATATGTATTCAATCGATGACGAACAAGTTATTTATAATAATAATAATGATAACGGTGATAAGGAAGAATGGTAGAATGTAAGATTGCTGAGTAGGAGATAAGCAAAAATTTAAAAAGGATTAGAGCAATGGTCACTTGTAATTAACTGTCTTCATTCATGATGTCAATGTGAAAATAACGATCTACATAATACTGTAATTCAAAACCAAAAAACGTGCTTCATGATAAAATTCTCGGAGTTCTAGTAAGAAGACATTACCAGTGGAGTTCAACCCCGGTGGATGTGGGCAGTAACTACCAAACACATTGGGTGGGTTCACGTGAAATCCTTAGAATGATCAGAGTTAGACATTAACATTGTCATATACCAACTCCGCCAGTAGAACCTTCGGGGCTACTGCCGGTCCCAAGCCCGGATAAAGGAGGAGGGTTGGACATGGGGTTGGCGACCCCATTCCGTTGAAATCTCACTTGCCAAAAAAACGCTAAACAGAAAAAATAATTCAAACCATTTTAACTCTGCCCTGGGAGTTGGAGGAAGAATTATGACGTCGCGTGATGAAAGCCGAGTTCCCTCGGAAGTCACGGGGCTGATGCCTCTTCTGACAACCAGAGCAACCATTTTTTTAGGTACATGGAACGTTCGTACATTGTGGGAGACTGGAAGACTATTTCAAGTTGCGGCAGAAATGGAAAGATACAACCTCGAGGTGCTTGGAATCAGTGAAACACATTGGACACAAGTAGGACAACTGAGACTAGCTTCAGGGGAACTGCTGTTATACTCTGGTCATGAAGAGGAAAATGCTTCACATACACAAGGAGTTGCATTGATGCTGTCCAAACATGCACAAAAGGCACTAATAGGATGGGAATCTCATGGACCCAGGATCATTAAAGCATCCTTCAAAACAAAGAAACAGGACATTACAATGAACGTCATCCAATGTTATGCACCTACCAACGACTACAATGACGACGACAAAGATCAATTCTACGAAAGGCTGCAGTCAATCGTCGAGAAATGTTCACCAAAGGATTTGACGATTCTTATGGGAGACCTGAATGCCAAGGTTGGAATGGACAACACTGGATATGAAGACATCATGGGACGACATGGACTGGGAGAAAGGAACGAAAACGGTGAGAGATTTGCAAACCTATGTGCCTTCAACAAACTGGTCATCGGTGGCACAATATTCCCGCACAAACGCATACACAAAGCTACATGGATTTCACCGGATCACACTACTCAAAACCAGATTGATCATATCTGTATCAACAAAACGTTCAGAAGGACCATGGAGGATGTGAGAACCAGGAGAGGAGCTGATGTAGCCTCAGATCACCATTTGCTAATCGCCAAAATGAAACTGAAACTAAAGAAGCACTGGACAACGGGACAGACAACATCACACAAGTTTAATACAGCCTTTCTTCGAGATACTGTAAAGCTCAACGAATTCAGGATAGCCCTCACCAATAGGTTCCAGGCCTTTCAGGATCTACACAATGGAGAGGAAGCAACATTGGAGAACAATTGGAAAGGGATTAAGGAGGCAATCACTTCAACATGTCAGGCGGTCCTTGGTCGCAAGAAGCAGCATCATAAGGAATGGATCTCTGTTGATACTCTCGCAAAAATTGAAGAAAGGAGGAACAAGAAAGCAGCAATCAATGTCAGCCGAACAAGAGCGGAGAAAATTACCGCACAAGCTGCATACACAGAAGCAAACAGGAAAGTGAAGAAGAGCATCAGAGCTGACAAACGAAAATACGTGGAAGATCTAGCAACGACGGCGGAAAAGGCTGCAAGAGAAGGAAACATGAGACAATTGTACGAAACTACAAAGAAGCTCGCCGGGAACTATCGTAAACCAGGACGACCAGTGAAAAGCAAGGAAGGCAAAGTAATCAGCAACACTGAAGAACAGAGAAATAGGTGGGTAGAGCACTTTAAGGAACTATTGAATCGACCAGCTCCACTGAACACACCCAACATCGAAGCAGCATCCACGGATCTCCCAATTAATATTGGCGCACCTACGATTGAGGAGATCAGTATGGCCATCAGGCAAATCAAGAACGGCAAAGCAGCAGGACCAGACAACATTCCAGCAGAGGCAATGAAAGCAGATGTAGAAGCAACCGCAAAAATATTTCACATCCTCTTCAAGAAGATTTGGGATGAGGAACAAGTACCATCAGATTGGAAAGAAGGATACCTGATCAAAATACCAAAGAAAGGCGATCTCAGCAAGTGTGAGAACTACAGAGGAATCACTCTTCTTTCAATACCAGGCAAAGTCTTCAACAGGGTATTGTTAAACAGAATGAAGGACTTCGTAGACGCCCAACTTCGAGATCAACAGGCCGGATTTCGGAAGGATCGATCGTGTACTGACCAAATTGCTACATTACGGATCATTGTGGAACAATCAATTGAATGGAACTCACCACTCTACATCAACTTCATCGACTACGAGAAAGCATTTGACAGCGTGGATAGGAAAACACTGTGGAGGCTTCTTCGACACTACGGTGTGCCTGAGAAAATAGTCAACATCATACGGAATTCTTATGATGGATTCAACTGCAAAATCGTACACGGAGGTCAGCTGACAGACTCTTTTGAGGTGAAGACCGGTGTGAGGCAAGGTTGCTTACTCTCACCCTTTCTCTTTCTCCTGGTCATCGACTGGATTATGAAAACGTCAACATCTGGAGGGAAGCACGGTATCAACTGGACAGTTAGGACGCAGCTGGACGATCTGGACTTCGCAGATGATCTGGCTCTTCTATCGCACACTCAACAACAAATGCAAGAGAAGACGACCAGTGTAGCAGCAGCCTCTGCAGCAGTAGGTCTCAACATACATAAAGGAAAAAGCAAAATTCTCTGATGCAACACAAAATGCATCAACTAAATCACTCTTGATGGAGATGCCTTGGAGGACGTTACCACCTTCACATATCTTGGCAGCATCATCGACAATCAAGGTGGATACGATGCAGATGTGAGGGCACGGATTGGCAAAGCAAGGGCTGCATTTCTACAGTTGAAAAATATCTGGAACTCCAAACAAATATCAATCAACACCAAAATAAGGATTTTCAATACAAATGTCAAGACAGTTCTAATGTATGGAGCGGAAACATGGAGAACTACCAAAGCCATCATCCAGAGGATACAAGTGTTTATTAACAGTTGTCTACGTAAAATACTTCGTATTCGTTGGCCAGACACCATCAGCAACAACGAACTGTGGGAGAGAACAAACCAGATTCCAGTGGAGGAGGAAATCAGGAAGAAGCGGTGGAAGTGGATAGGACACACATTGCGGAAAGCACCGAACTGCGTCACGAGACAAGCCCTCACATGGAACCCTCAAGGCAAAAGGAAAAGAGGAAGGCCAAAGAATACATTACGCCGAGAAATAGAGAAAGATATGAGAGGAATGAACAAAAATTGGACAGAACTGGAAAGGGAAGCCCAGGACAGAGTTGGTTGGAGAAAACTGGTGGGCGGCCTATGCTCCATTTGGGGTAACAGGCGAAAGTAAGTAAGTAAGTAATTGTCATATACCGGCTCAGTGGTCCGGAAGTTAGGCTTTTACGTGCAGGACCGGAGGTTCTGAGTTCGACTCCTACGAGTAGCAGCAGTGTTGGAAATGCATTATTGATGCGTCCCATAGTGTAACAAAACAGTCCCTCGAGGTTTCTAAAGGTGATCTAACAATGATTCATTCATGATTTCAATGTGATAACTGTCTTCAGTTAATCTTCTCAACTATCAATTGTGTTCAAATGTCTGTATACTGTTTCAACTGCATAATGCCTATTCAAATTCTAATATAATTAATATTAATAATTACAAATAATGAATGCGGGTGTTGGAAATGACCAGAAAGTTGTAGTTATATGTATATACATATCTGCAGACTCATTATAATTCATTTCGTTCAGCTGGGTATGAGAAGTAATATAAGAGAAAGAGAGAACAAACAACTAAGGTCATACACATCACATCACAAAATGCTTAAGGTCACATGAAAGAAACAACATATATACAATAAACATTTCAAGCCTCTCTAAAAATTAATCAGCTAGAATGAAAACATACGCCTTCATTTTCGACACTCTATCTGATTTCTACAGTAGAAAACCAAAAAAAAACTTCTAGCTACTATGGTAACTAGTCGCTTATAACTTAGATGATTGAAAATGTAAGTTTACTTAACGAACACTCGATCCTCGACTCTCAAGCCGTTTCTAATAACTGCAGGGGTCTAAATCTATATGGCAAATTAAACGTAAGAGAAAAGGCGCAATGTAAGAAATCTTCACTCCAAGGTTAGTTTATGCACAGAAAAAAGTTGGTTACACACAAGCTTAAATTCTGAAATCATATTATATATAGTAGTGGTATGGGTAAATATTCAATATAAATTGCAACAAGTGATTTGGCATTTTCTAGATGTTTATGGGGTCCTATTTCAGAAACGATTGGACAAAACGTTTCCTGGCGTATTTCGGTCACTAGAAACTTTTTCGAAAAGTAGTTTGAAATTCACAAACACAAAAATCTTTTCTGTATTGATGACACTCGCTATCGTTCAACATCTTACAGATTCTTTATAAAATTTACCATACATTTAGTCAAGTTTGAAAATGATCATCACTTACATGAAAATTATGTGCAGAAGTTACATCGGTCAGAAACACAGGTCAAAATTATAAAAAAAACTCTGTTCACTCCAAGCTGGTAGTCTGAGATTCCAGTAATTTAGGAAATGATAGTTATTGAAAGTTTATTTAACGGATGAATGAAATAATGCTCAACAAATGAGTCAAGATAAAGATGTAGATGCACAAAATTCAGTTGTCTGAAATTACGATGACAAGTCAATTAGACTTAATAAGTAATGTTGAGTAGCTTACACCTTATTGAAAGTTCATAAGGAAAATCTATCAATATTGAGTTAATGAGGCGTCTAAAATTGTTAAATATTACACGACAAAACAATAGCGATCATATTTTACGAAGTCTTGAAGATGAACTAACGGTTCACGACATTGAAAATCGATGTTTATATATTCATATATGTGCCTAAAATGATCTTCTCCACCTTATTCTCCTGAACATAAAGCCTACTGTTAACTATTTGGCTTTTTATATGATCAATGATATATTCGATTCAATGATGAGAACTGGTTACCCAAGTAAATTATCATAAGTTGAGAAAGATTATTGGAATATCATTTAATTGTAATAGCTGCCTTATTTATTTATTCTTCTCAGTGATCATTAAAAAGATTTTTAAAATCTAATTAATAACAGGATTTTAGTTTTACTGTAATATAGCAAAATAAGGATACTTCTTAGAAACCAATGGAAAATAGACGAATTCAAATATTAAAAGACAAACTTTAATTGAATCGCCAATCATTTCATTGCATTAAGCTGGATTTGAATAAAAGTAATTAGGAATTCAATTGACAATAGGAAACACAGAACAAACGTGCCAACATCTAATTTTGCCGTTCTATCGAGCAGTGTTAAAAGTTATTCCATAATATTAACTTAGGCTAAAAGTTATACCAAGTAAGACTAACAAGATGTTTATTAGATATCCACTTATAGCTAAGTTTTGAAGCATGTATACACTCATAAGCACTTAACTATAAAACTGGAATTATTCTTTACTTTACTTACATTCTATATCTAGACGACTTAACACTTTCCATTCAAATGTCACATGCGTACACGATCTTAAATTGTGACAACTCTAAGCGGTAAAAGTCAATATTATTGTCTAATAACGTATTAGCTACAATGACTGACTAATTATTATATGGTAAATGGCTAACTTTTTGAAAATCGATTACTTATCTGTATGATAACATCGAATTAATAGTGAAATGAATTTGCAATACATATTTTCAATAGCTCTAGAACTACGCATTGATCATAGACTATACAATTACCATAGAGTTATATCCTTCATGAATATATATATATATATATATATATATATATATAGTGTTCACTTTCATTTCATTTGATTACAAGTTGATTAGAGTTATTTTCTAAGGTAAAAACAAATATATTTAATAAGCTATTTAGAAAAAAGAAAAGAAAGAAGAAATTCAATTAAAGCAGATGATAAATTTCAAGATGAGAAATAAAAAAAAAGAAGTGGAACAACATTTGTTTGAAAGAAACATTTAATTAATTTAAAATAAATTAGAAAATTTCCTTTTTTTTCTAAAAAAAAAGATGAATATTTATTCACTTTAAAAGATAGGTAACTATAGAAGAAGTGGTCGTGAATATTGTCAAAAGAATTTTACATAGTGAACAAAACCAATTACAGAAATAAATGTTGGCAGCAAACACCTAACCTTATGTATATATAATACCGGATCAGCCTCATTCATACAGAACGCGAAACAAACACCCAGAATGAGTAGATTACAATATAAATCAAAAAATACTTTGTAAACCAGTGAGTTGTATACAGGACAACAAAAGAAAAACTAGTATTGACACACAAATACATATACAACATTCACACATCCAAACACACACATGCACAGGGAGAGAGAAGATCATATTTAATTGAGTTTTAAGTAGCAGTTAATTGTGTGGTCGATTGATTAGATGTCTGACTATGTGCTTCAGTTCCAATTAAACTAGATTTACCATGACCACCACGTGCTATTTCACTTAAAGCAATCCATGTTCCTTCTAAATTTTCTTTCCAAAGTGTAACCTAAATAGATTGGAAAAGAAAATAGAAAGAGTCAAAAACAACAACTACTACACAGAAATCAATCAACATGTAAACAAACAAAAAATAGATATTTACTTATTCAATATATGAGTTAGAAAAGATGATGAATGAATTTGATAGAATATAGTGTTGTACAACTACAATTATTGTTATTAACCTATACTACTACTACTGTGGTGTGAGCTACTTATAAGTAGTATATGACGTGTATCAACGTAATGTCTGGCAGCCGAAGATGGGGGAAGATCAAGAAAGGAAGAGTTAGAAAACAATGGAATTTGTATGAAACGCATGAATAGTGACAATGGATTGATGTTTTGCAACAGGAACAGTCCAGTTCGATATGATGAACTGTTATTTTGCAAATGAACGATATGGTTTTCCAATTTTACTGAGTAACTCTGTAATTTTCGTTAAATACAATTCGGTTGCCCCACCTGTGTTCTCTTTCACTACACAACTACTCTTTAACGTAATCTAATAGTTGTATTTCTATAAAAAAAATTGATTTTGACAAAAATTGACATAAAAGATTTCTATTAGAAAAGTTTATTAAATTCACTAAATGAAATTATGTACTGTTAAATAATTGATATTAAGAATTTTTTGTTAAAAAAAATAAAATAAAACAAAATAAAATAAACTTGAACACATAGTTTTGTTGTCATCAATAAGCTTCTAATTGCTTTTATCTTTGACACCTGACATCAGTTCAAGTTGCCACACCGCATTAGCACAGAGACACTACCGTCAGTTCAAATCTGATAGTATTTGAGATAGTAGAAATATTAGCAGTAATGGAGAAGATTAGAGAGCGAAGATATAATTCGAAAAGTATAATTCAATGAGATAAATTTCGGAGGAGAAAGATAGAAATGATGATGAATTCAGAAGGTTTGAATTTGAGAAAACGCAAAGAGTGGATGCACCTACACCATTGTAAACGATTTTAAGCCATGTCGTTCAAGTTCTCTAACCATCGGTGACTTTCATCTCGCGGACCCCAACCAGGTAGCCCGCATTTACCGACATGATACAGTTCACTTATCAGTGACTTCATGAATTTCTGCCATGTTTGGGTTTGGCCGCTCCCAGCTTTCTTCCAACCTACTCCTACACCAGGCAACATCGCTCATGGAGACTGTCAGTGGTTGGGCATTCGTAACACATGTCCCAACCAGTAACGTATACTACTCTCTCTAACGTAAACAAATCTTTATATTTCTATAAAAAAAAAATTGATTTTGACAAAACTTAACATAGAAAATTTCCATTAGCAATGTTTATTAAATTCACCAAATGAAATTATGTACTGTTAAATAATTGATATTAAGAATTTTTCGTTAAAAAAAACACATAATTTTGTTGTCATTAGTAAATTTTTAATTGTTTTTTTATCTTTGACCTAAGGTGAGAATTGACCTTAATCATAGGGGGAAAAGACTGTTTGATGGTGAATAATACACACAATTCATTGTACTTTATTAAACTTGATAATAATGATGACGACAATAGTGATGACGATGATGACTAAGAGCTGTAAACAAAATTAATGACAACATTTGGGTTAATGGTACAAAAAGAATATGATAGATTATCATCATCAGTGGGAAGATTTTACAAAAAGAAGCAAATACAAACATACGAACAATATTAGTTTGTATAAGTTGAAACAAGAGGAATAAACATTTTCGTAATTTTTTTTTAAAAACTATGTATCATGACTATAATAGATTAACCAAAAGGTGTACAGGTTATCAGTCATGTAATATTGACATCTAGGGAAACAGTAACAGTACAGTTGAGATAGATTATAGTTTAGAAAAGAGAAGAGTGTAATTGAATGTATTTTTTTGATTTCAGTCAGTCAGTCAGATGCAACGTAGAACTTCGTACGTAAGTACATCAGTTCATGTTACCATACCACATCAGCACAGAGATGTAATTGTCAGTTCAAATCCAATAGTAGAAGAGGTAGTAAAGGTATTAGAAGTAATCGGAGTGGTTAGGATTAGAAGATATTATTTATTCAATGCTAGTTTGCATTATCTCATTGTTAGTGTTATGACTAAAGTATTGGCAATATATACATTCTCTGCAGATTGTCTTGCATTTGACTAATTACGATGGAGCTTTAAATGGAATGTGATCAGCAACTAAATGGATGATGCTTTAGAATTCACAGTGTAAAGTAAAACGTCCGAATCCAGGAATGGATATCAACGCTACAAAGCAAGTACACTTAGTTGATGAGTCTTGGATTCCACCACTAATCAGACTCCGCCTATTCTGGACAAAACGTTTTCTTTTCTCATTTGATCATAATATCACTATTAAGTTAACTATTCACCGATTTCTTTTAATCAGTTATCTTATTGTCATTAAAAAAAGTGATTTGATTTCGCTTCCTATTTTATGCCGATTCGGCATTTTTTTCCCCATTCAGTAGTAACAACTAATAATCAATGAGTGTAAACTATTGCATATCTACGCATAGCAGATAATGTAAATGACTTATTTTTTTTCACTTTTTATTTTAAACAATAATCATGCCTTTTGATTATCTTCAAGTTTATTCCGTAGTTTTTCTTTTTTTAAATTCTGAAAATACACGCAACAATAGATTTGTATCAAAAAACAAAAGACATGACACAATTGTATCGCATCCTAGACAAATGAAATATTTAATAGGACGATTCAAGCAGTTTAAAGAGAGAGAGAGAGCAAAAAAGGATCTTGACACGTATTCAACAATAAAATAACAAATGAATTAATATTATTATTATTATCATTATTACTATCAATTAATTAGTTGTTTTTTGAACACATTCTTTGAATAAATAAAAGATGCGAAACGGCATAAAAATTATATTATACAGTATGATGTGGCTTAAAACCAAACTAAGTAGGATTGACTGAATTCATATAATTACTGCAGTTGACATAATGTATACTACTTGTAGTCGTAGGAAAGATGAATAATCGAAAGTTCATGAAAGAATTCACTGTAAATTAATCTTTTCGATTACAATTTAATAATTATACAACTCATTATCTTTATTTTTGAATATGACAAGAGAATTTTATTTTATTTTTTCCGAACTTGAATCATATCAAAACTCTGGAAAGTGTTCAATCTGTCAGACAGTTTGTTTACATGACAATATAGTAGTGAGGTTTCTACGGCATAATTAATTATTGAAATTGAAATGTAACAGTGTACTACTACTACTACTACTGTAGTGAAGGAGAACACAGGTGAGGGCAACCGAATTGTATTTAACGAAAATTACAGAGTTACTCAGTAAAATCGGAAAACCATATCGTAAACGGTTAATTTGCAAATCTTCAATTCATCATCAATCCATTGTCTGACATTTCACTATTCATGCGTTTCATACAAATTCCATTGTGTTCTAACTCTTCCTTTCTTGATCTTCCCCAATCTTCTGCTGCCAGACATTACGTTTACACTCGCGTCATATACTACTTATAAGTAGCGCGCACCACACTACTACTACTACTACTCCACCTTCCGAATACAATAGACTTGTAAATGTTTATCATTATACGCATCATTTTTTTAATTCTATTAGGGTCATATTCAGGTCAAAACTAAAAATAATTATATGCTGTAACAACACATTTGTAAAAAAAAAAAACTGTTCACAGTTTTTTTTAACAAATAACATAGTAATAAAAATGAAGAGAAGAAAATTAAATGATTCATCTTTATATAAGAATGATCAAATTATTCATTTGTTGTGCAGTCATCTTTCAAATTAAAATAAAACAAAACAAAGCTACAATAAAATGAAATGAAATGAAAACGAGCTGGAATATGATGAAAAGTTGATGTTTTATAAAATTCACAAAATTCATATTGTAATTGACCTTAGGTGAAAGTTGTTACAACAACCTTGCCTTAAACGTACACCATCATCAAAGGGGTCAGGGTCATACAACATACACATACACATATACATATATGGAAAAAATAACTAATCAGGTCGATTTGAATATCAATGAATCAACACAACACTATACAATTATTCTGTGACGATGATATCATCTGACGATGAAAGAGGTTAAGAATGAGGCTGGTTTTCTCTTTCAAGTTGTAATGAATGAATAATTAACAGAAAAGAAAAAGTAAATAAGCATAAAGAAGATCGAATAAGTTTCTCTTTCTCACATACACACATACATACATACATACACACATCACACTTACACACAAATAGCCATGCATGATGGCTAACTTCGTGAGGTGTATTCTCATCAGTACTTGTGTATAGGAGGAGGAGGAGGAGAACATTATTTTGTAAAAATGAATGAGGTGGTTGTTAATATTAACACTGAAAAAAAAAAGAGAACAACTAGTTGAAGTGTAGAGTAACGCCCGTCAACACATAAGACAAAGAAATAATTAAATTTCGGTGACTGGTTTTTTTTTCTTTTTAACACTTTTAATTAATATGTAGATTAAATTTACATGTTGTTATGTTTTGCAACATGAGTTAATGATTCATGGAAAAAGTAAATTAACAAATTTAGAGTACGATGGAGATGCATGCTTATATACTTCAATTTTATGTACTATGCAAAGTTAACTCAGCATCAATTCATAAAGTGATTGACAGTTTGAGTCACCTAAGTATAGACATAGATGATCTGGGACTTATGTAACCAGTGTTTAAGAGATGTTAGGCAATCTGAATAGGAATTGTTCACAGTGACTAAGACATACTGATTCCTTATATTCCCCCAAGATCCTGATTTTTTTTTTAAATTAAAGCATAATGTTTGTTATAATCGGCAGCATTGTTTCTTTTGAAAAACATTTATTTGCTTCATCTTTTCTACTATCACTGATACTGTTATGATTTCTACTATTCTGGGAGTTTGCCAAGACAATTTTATCTTGGATTAATGTGAAGTGATAAATTAAACAGAAATACACATATTCGTTAGCCTCTACATCGCTACTGACTAATTCAATGTAAAAAAATCAAATTATCATATCATATGAATAGAACAATATGAAATTGCTGAGACAAACTATAATACCACAACAGTGGAAATAGTTAGTTACAGTACTAAGGACAACATAAACTATTGTGATTCGACAAGGAATGATTTTATGAAGTAGACAACAAAAGACGAAAAGGGAATTAGTAAGACGAAGAATAAATATTTAAAATAATCATTAGCATTCATGGGATCTATTCATTATAAACATTAATTAACTAATAATAATAATAATAATAATAATAATAATAATAATAATAATAATAATAATTACAAAATAAATCATGATTTATCGTTCCTTTGATTGAATATATATATATATATATATATATATATATATATATATATATATATATATGAATTATAGAAAGTGAAATGAGCCAAAAACAAAATTATAATTAAATTGAATTTTGACAAATCATATGTCAATCAATTAGTTGAATAATGAATCAACATAAAATCTGACAAATATAGATTAGATCAAGTTGTCATAATATCATGAGGTGTCAGTTAATGAGGAGAAGATCAGTTCAACGTAAAAAGTAGCAACGATAATAGAGAGAGGCAAGACATGTTATTAAGAAGGATAAAACACTATGAATAATGAGGTCAGAAAAGAACAGATGATATCGATAAGTCTTTTATTTCAATAAAATGAAAAAAAAATTAATATTTAACCAGCAAGTTTAAAGCAATGATATGTTTTAAAAAAGACAATTTCTAATATTAGCAATCGAAATGTTGATTTTAAAGTCAGGAAACATGGTTAATGTCAAGCTGTTGCTAAGACTTAATTCAATCACTTTACTACAACGCAGAACTTCGTACGTACTTACATCGGTTCAAGTTGTCATACCACAGAGGTGCAATTGTCAATTCAAGGTCATGAGGAATTCAGGAACACAAAGAATCGATGTACGTGCTCCATTGCAAACGATTTCGAGCCATGTCATTCAAAGTCTTTAACCATCGGTTACTAATAGTCCCGCGGACTCCAACCAGCTAGTTTACACCTACTAACATGAAACAGTCCAGTCAAAATATCCTTAAAAGGATACTCCAAACTATTACAAAAATAAAGTAAACATTTTTTTTAAACATACTTTATTATCTCCTCCAGACACGGCTAAAATATTCCCAGTTACAGACCATGAAACATTCCATACAACATCTGAATAGGTATATAGAATGGTTGGACGCCAAAATGTAGAATATTGTGTAGGTTGAAAATCTTTTGTTTCTAATAATTCATTTGAATTAGGATTATTATTATTATTATTGATATTGTTACTATTATTATTATTATTGTTATTATTGTTTATAGTTGGTGTTGTTGCTGTTGGTGTATTCATCATTATACGATTATCATTATTATCATTAGTTGATGTGGATTGCCAAATGATTAATCGACCATCTTGACCACATGAAGCAATTAATTGTCGTGAAATATTTAAACTTGGACACCAAGCAACATCACGTACCCAATCGGTATGACCGTCTAAACGAGCTTCTTCAATCCATTCAGAATTTCCTGAAGTAATATCTTCTCTATTGAAATATAATAAAATAAGCATAAATAGTACTAATAAAATCAAGATTTCACTTGAACTCACACTAATAAATAATTTTAAAAAGTTAAATAAAATGAATCTTTGTTGACGATATTATTTATTCCAGTTGTATAATCATATTTATAGTTAATTTTTAATAGAAAATGGGATGACAATTACATCATGTCTTGAATTAAATAAAGTTGCTTAATAATCGGGCACTGAAGATAGATAATAAGACGAAATCAAACATGTTAAGGAATAATTGTCCACTTCAGCAGTATAAGACGAATGAAGAATATATCAAAACATACAGGTGATAATGACGAATGATTAAAATTAATTAAATAGAATGAAGCGAT